>JAEQBH010006087.1:0-147028 GCA_016808115.1 Tetrastigma voinierianum
TAATTTAATTATTTGTGACTAACTTTTGTTTTACATGAACATGGCTCAAGGGAGAATATCAAAAGCAAAAACTTTTCAATTTGGAACCTTAACTTTGAATAAAGTTTTAAACCCAAACATTCAATTTCAATCTTTGTATTATCAAAACCTTTTTGAAGAACATAAAGTAATTGTAGATAACCTTTGGTCTTTAGAACCTCCAAACTTTCATAACCAAAACCTAGAATATGCTTATAGAAAAACATTTGGCTTTTAGCCCAACTTATCTTGATATTTGCAAACCAATTTGTTGCTTTAGAAACGAAAAATTCAAAATGCTTAAAAACCATGAAAAACAGAAAACCTTATTAAGAATTTGAAACTAAATTAGTCTCTTTTGAACAATGTTAGCTAAAGCGAGGTTAATTAATATGATTAGAAAATCAACTCTTCCTTACGAGCAGTTTGAAAAACTTGTCATTAAAAACAAGTTAGATTGTGATATTTATAATATAATGGACATTTTGCAAAAACATAATAAAAAAGTTTTTAAGAACCAGTGTCTTTTGTATCGACAATTCAGAACAAAAAACAATGGAATTAGAACAGGATATATGACTTATCATGATTATGATTCATTTTTCGTTGTTTACCTTGCTTATGTAAATATGTTAATTTTAGATAAAAAAATATTTTGAACTCATCCCTGAAATGATGGATCAAGTGATTTTGAAAAATAGATTTTTAACCGGTAGTTATTAAATCCTTAAGAACTTTCCTAAAAAATTAAAAACCATTGTAAAATATCTTTTTAGAACCGAAAATTTTGTATATATTTCTTTTGAAACCATTCATATTTGTTTAAAAATGATGAAACCCCTGATCTATGTTTATGTCATATTTATATAAAACATAATAAAGAACGCTAGTGCAACAAAAGCGAGAATGAAATGGCCCGTCAAATGATTTTCATTTTATTTTAGTAGATATAGAGATTTTCCAGATTTTTATTTTAGAAAAACAAGAAATAAATTTTATCTTATTGGGAAAACTCAAAGCCCGTATCCCGTTTAGACAATCGAGCCTTTAGATAAAATTTTGTACATAAAATTTTTTATAGCATATCTGAAGAGCAGATTTTATAAACCGGCTTTGAAGCGGATTCGCGAAATGCTCCTACGTCAGTGATGATTCAAGCTTATGAGAGAATATAAATAAAGAGAGTTATGCTAATTTGGAGAATGCAATTGAAGGATAATAATGAAATCATATCAAGAAACAATTTTTAATTCTGCAAAAAAGCCCTCAACAGTCTTATCGGTCAGAATTAGCTTAACCCATTTATCAGTCAGAAACGTGTAAACATGGAGAACCAAAGATTAGCTCAACCCATTTATACAAAAGCTTTGATGCCAAAGTATCAAGTACGAACCTTGTCCATGTCCATATGTAAAAGTACTAAACACTTGTCCATACAAAAAGTATTTGTCCATATAGGTTTAGTAATATAAATAACACTTGTGTAGGAATAATCAGCGGAAGCTAGAATCATCATGTGATTTAGAATATTCAATTTAATTACTAAACTAATATAACCAGTCAAGTAAATCTGTATGGATTTGTAGAAATATACACAAAGACATAGAGATCTTCCAAACTATCCTCGAGTGATAAGAGGAGCGTGATATTAGGCGCTTGAATCTCTAAGAAAGAATTTTTTTCTCACGTATTCTCTATAGGTAAATTAGTTCAATTTAAGGTTGTATTATCCTTTTCTATTTATAGAGTACAAGCCCTAGAATACTTAATAGTCATTTGGGCCTCCACACCTTAGGGTCCAAGTCCATGTGTTAACCCATTTAGTGTTTTAAACAGCTTGAACTGCTTTTGTATATAATCCGACAATCTCCCACTTGCTATAATACAAGTTCGGGTTCTTTCTTGTAGTTGTGATATAATGTTCCACCATTATCCACGAGCTAGTTTAGGGGATCTACGGTTCATGTTAATCAAAGGCTCCTCATAATTGCCAAAGTAATTATCCTAATCAGGTCATTATTCCACTAAAGCGAAATTGAACCGAGATTAATAATATTAAATATTAATATTATTTTCTCCTTTGTAAAATATCAATAATTAATTGATAAGATTTTCTATCAATCAATCAATTATTTATTCTCTTGATTTAGTTCTAATGGATGCGAAATCACCTTTGGCCAATGACTTCATAACATCGATCTCTTTGAAACATATTAAGATGATATTTCATACAAATTCCATATTGTTTATTTCATAAATACAGGCAATTAAATAATCTTGCTCCCAAATCATCAAGATATTGGTCGTTTAAATAGACCTCACTTATTGACAACTCAAAGAACAATAATCATTTAAATACCTATCTATAATAGACTCAGGATTGAGAGAAGAATAATAATGAAATATTGCTTGAGATTTATTTTCTTTAACAGAAATTTAACTTTAAATAAATCTCACTTTGATCCTATCAATGCAAGCATAATTTGCACAAATATTTTATAATAACCAAGACAGATTATTTCATAAAATATTGCAGTCTAAATAAAGCGTCCAACTTTGTTTAATGAATGTGATCTTATTCATTAATTATGAGAACCTATGATCATGTCTTCTATGAACGTATTCATATGATCATATACTCTACCATTAATCCACACCTTAAATAAAATATCGAAGTTATTTTACTGTGTATGAAGAATACACCTCTATATTGTATTAAAATTAAACTCAGAATATATAATAACACATCTGTCTTGTTATAAAAAAACACAAATAAACTCCCACTGCGTAGCAGATATCTGGCCTAGTACATAACATGGCATACATGAGACTACCTACTGTTGAAGCAAAAGGTATCCTACTCATCGTTAACTACGCTTTCCGAGTTTTGGTGATTGCTCCAGCCAGAAGATGAACTACATGCGGAGGGTAAAGTTCCCTTCTTAGAATTTCGTCTTGAACTAGCTGATTTTATCACATATATAAAGGCTTTGAGATAATGCGACACCCTTATTCTTACGGTCTCATAGAAGTTTGATTCGATAATATAGTTGGCTTCTCCCAAATCTTTCATATCAAATTGCTTTTGCAGCCATCCTTTTACATGATAACACCTCTATATCGTTCAGATTAGTAAATGTCATCTACGTAAAGGACTAGGAAAACTACTTTTATTGCCTTGGATCCTTTAGTAAACACAAGGTTCATCAGGACTTTTCTCAAAATCGTATAAAGTTATGAAGCAGTCAAACCTAATGTTCCATGTTCTGGATGCTTACTTTAGTCCATAAATGGACCTTTGCAACTTACATGACATGTGTTCTTACCCTCTAGCTATGAACCCTTACGGTTCTTGCATGTAGATGTGCTTTTCCTAAAGCGCCATTAAAATGTTGTTTGACATATCTGCCAAACTTCGTAATCCTAGACTTCGGCTATAGCTAAAAGAATCCGGATGGATTTAAGCACGGCTACTAGCGAAAAGGTTTCTTCATAATCTATCCCCCTTTTTGGGTACTAACCTTTTGCCACAATCTAGCCGAAGGTTTCACATTCCCATTTGGTGATCTTTTTTTCTCTTGTAGATCCACTTACACCTTATAGGTTTTACCTTTGGGTGCCTCTGAGAGACCGGCGGGTTAGAATACATAGACTCCATCTCACGGTCCATGGCTTTGACCACTCTTGTGCAATCAACATCCTCCGGTGCTTCTTTGTAATTTACGGGATCCTCTTACGCTATCAATGGTTTATAGCTTGTGTGCGATTAGCCCAACAAGAAATATCTCGATGAAGCGAGTGTCGTTCTCCCATACGTCGAGAAGCTCCACTTGGTTGTTGTGGTTTCTGAGGAAGATCCTCTTGATCATTTTGAATTTGATTTTAAGTTTTACGGTTCCACTTATATATCTACTGTTGTTCTACTATTGGTTCCACTTGTGCTTGTTCACTGAGTATATTTTCATTTTCCTCTGAACACACCGGAAACAATAGCCTGATGGAATCGAGTGGTGGATTAGGCATTCTTGGTTGGTCGAAGCTCTAAAGTACCTTACTCTTAGGCTTGAAATTGTTTACATAGTCTTCCTCTAAGAATTTTGCGTAGTGCTGCTATAACTTTCTTACGAGGAACTATAAAAAGTCCACCTCTCGTTCCTTTAGGGTATCCAATAAACAAACATACTTTAGTACGAGATTCCAACTTATGTGGTTCCTTTCTCAAGACATGCGTTGGAGCACCCCAGATACGAATATGGTTTAAACTAGGCTTGCGCCCGTTCCACAATTCAGTGGGTGTCTTAGAAACCGACTTAGAAGGAATCAAGTTCAATAAGTATGTAGCAATCTCTAAGGCATATCCCCAAAACGATATAGGTAGAGATGAATAACTAAACGTGATCTCACCATGTCTAGGAGTTCTATTTCTCCTTTCTGCAACTCCATTTGCTGAGGTGTTCCGGGGGCCGATGGTTGGCGACTATCCCCTCTTGAGATGATAAAACTTAAAGCTCTCGGATAGGTATTCACCGCCTCGGTCAGATCGAAGCTGTTTGATATGGACACCTAATTGCTTTTCTACCTCAGCCTTATATTCTTGAAATTTATCAAAAGTTTCAGACTTTTAGCTCATTAGGTAAACAAAACCATATCTTGAGTAGTCATCTATAAAAGTGACAAAATACTCCTTCCGCCTCTGGCTTGAACACGCGTTGGGCCACATATATCGGTATGCACGATTCCGATGGTTTGGATTGTGATATCCTTTGTGAAGTGCCTCTTGGTCATTTACCTTCAGGCAAGTTCACACATTGGTATAGGTTCAAATGCTAGAATTTAAAATCCACTTTTCACCAAACCATGTATCTGGTAAGTTAATATGACCCTAATCGCCAAAATCATCAAATGTAAGTTTCATTTGATACTTTCCTTTTCTTGGCAAGATGATTATGTTCATTTTCAACAATTTCAATGACATTTATATCGCCGGACAAGGACTTAAAAAATAAAAGATTATTCATAAGATCCACCGAAACAAATAAAAAGATTTACTTCTTCATTGACCCCGGGAATTAAGGCTGTAATGTCAAGCTAGTGTTGACTAAGCAATTGACGAAACCAAATTCCTCTTGAAATCGAACAAATAAACAATCTTTTAAACATATAGTCCTATTATTCTCAAAAATAAAACAGCGGTCCTATGGCCTTTCTGAGAGATTAGCTCCCATTCCCGAGTTTGAAGTATCTTTGTTCTTATTCAATAGACGTGCTATGTTTGAACCCCTTTGTAGTAACAAACATGATTAGTGGCTCTGAATCATTGATCCATTTATGCATTAAAATTCTCCACTAAACAAGCCTCAACAACAAGTAAATCACTAGCCACCTGGCTTTTTTGGTGGTCTTTGAACAATTCGTTTCCGGTGTCCTTCTGTCCGCACTTGAAGCACTTGCCTTTCGGCTTCTTCATTGCATCTGATTTGGTAACTGGTATCACTGCCTTCTTTTTCTTGTTCTTGTTTCTACCCTTAGGTTTCCCTTTAGGTTTAACAGAACCCTCTTTAAAATTGATACTGCTGGCTGTAGTGACCGGCCTCTCGAAGCTCATGCATGATTGAATTTGGAGTCATATCCATCTTATGCATATTAGTGACTGAGCCCGATTGAAATGTTTAGGCGGTGATTGCAGATGAATCTATCTTCATCCTTTTGAAGTTTGCCCCAATCGAGCTTATTTCGGTGATATGTGAAATCATTGCCAAACAATGATCCTTCACCGCAGCCCACAGTCATACGTGTGTTAATCGAATCGGTGATAGCAACTTGTCTCTCAAATGATACTTTGCAAACGTCGCCGAGTGCAAAGCATTTCTACTCCACTGTCTAGAGGTGTTATTTGCTACCTCAAATGACCCACAACACTGGCAATAATATAACATTGAAGTGAAGTGTTTGTATTCTCCCAAGTCGCATGTTCTGTTTTTGTTATATCATTAGCACCAGCTTCCAGGATAGCTAGCTTAGGGGTATCCAAGACAAACTTGATTTTCTCATAATCCAGAACGATGTATAAGTTCGTTTTCCAATCTTCAAAGTTATTTCCATCCAATGGTTTTTGATTCAAAATCATAGCTAGAAGGTTAAAAGATGCCATTTTCTTAAAAAAAAAAAAAATATACATTGTGCACACTAATATTAACTCGTATATTATACAATAAATATATATTTAGTAAATCCAAACAAAAATATATTCTTTGTTTTATTGTAAACAATAATTTAATTTCCATAATAAACACTCCGCGATTGGGCAAGACATTTATAACAAACTAAAACTTGATCATAAGTAGATAGTATCCAACTAAGTCGAGGTCGAAAAATTGGGGTCACTTAGGACTGCTACGTCAATCTTCTTAGATAGAACTTTCCTGAATGTCCTTTCATTTCAATCATTGTTCATATGGCCCATGTAATATTATTAGAGCCTCGTTGGGAGGTTAATAAAATTATCGTGGTTTTTGAATCCTTGTTTAATTTTAAAATTCTCTTAATCTACAGAGTTTAGCCGGTGGTGGACCGTCGATCTAATTAAGATTTTAAAATTGTTGGTCGATCTAATAAAACCCGATCATGATTATCCGATGGGGCTTCACATGACTGTTTATTATTTGGACCACAAAAAATTAAAAGTTTTCATATTCTGTTATCTAGATTTAAAAAAAACAAATTTTATTATGCACATGTATCATTGATGCAAAATAATATGGCACCACCAGTCTATATGTCATGTTATCACAACTAAAGCATGTTACCAAATATAATTTAATCATCCATTAATAAAAAAATAATATATGAGTTGCGAAAATTATAAAAGAAAAGAGAGCCCGATTCATGGTTTCCTAAGAAAAAAGAAAAAAAACCCATGACCAGTAACACTTGAGCCCTTGTTGTGAAAATGCGTAGGCTTTGGGTCGCCCGTCCATTTGGGTTCAATTTACAGGCTTGGGGCCCAAATTGAAGAGATTTGAGTTAAAACCCAAAACTCTAAACACACAACATGAAACCCTAGTCGTCAAAGCCACCATTCGTGTGCTGCCACCCGAACAGAGCCACCCATAGAAGCGCGACGTCTGGAAGAGGAAGTCTGCAAAATCCGGCGGCCAAAACCCTCTCCACGCACTCTCACGCGGCACGAGTGGGGCGCGTGAAACCGCACGGCTGCTATTGAGGGTGCGTGAAACGCGTCGGCGGTGGTTGACCTGAAATTTGTTCGGCATTGTCATCTCTTCCTTGCGCTTCTAACCCTGGTGATCGTTTGTCATTTGGATGTCTGTAGCCTCCGCAGCAATGCAAACAGTCTCGCGTGTACAGTGTTCTCCGCGGGTTCTTCATCTTCTTAAACACATTTCTTCATTTAGTTTTCAAAATTTTACAAAAAAAATGATTGAAAATAAATCAGAAAGGAAACTGTCTTATGATTAGCCCCACTTATTTACAAGCGATGAAATGTGAAAGCTCTACCATGGATTGAAGGGCAAACCCTGACCGAGTAACCATCCGAACAAAAATCATATTAAACATGAGAACATGCGAATCAACAAATATAGAAAACCTAGGTGCCATATTGCTAATTAAACACCAAAATACATGAAATTGTTTAGATCAAATTAAAAATTTAATCACACAAAGGCTATGATACCAATTGTAGGAATAATCAGCGGAAGCTAGAATCATCATGTGATTTAGAATATTCAATTTAATTACTAAACTAATATAACCAGTCAGATCGTACCTTGTGGATTTATAGAGAAGTATGCCTTAGGCTGAGATCTTCCATCCTCGAGGTGATGGAGCAGCATGTGGGCGCTTGAATCACTAAGAAATGATTTTTTTTTTCTCTGGCTATTCTCTATAATTAATTCAGATTCAAATTTAAGGTTGTATTATCTTTCTCTATTTATAGAGTCTAATGCTAGAATACTTAATATGCATTAGGTATCGCCTTAGGGCCCCAGTCAGTATGTGAACCCATTTAGTGTTTTAAACAACTTGGACTTGCTTGTATAGCAAAAATCCAACAACTTGTTCATATAGGAATAGTGATAAAGGTACCATTTTTGTTTTTTGTCTATACTTGTAAAGCCACATGGCTTCTTGAATTACTTTGTAGTTTTGTTTTTTAGTCACTTAACTTTCTATAAATGAAAGTTGTAAGAGATATGTAAAGGCATGAGGAAAAAAGAAGATGGATATGAGAGAGAAAGAGAGAAATGGGAGAGTTCTGACATAGATGGCCTTGTACATTTTCTTGAAGCAATAAGATTTCTTTCACTTATCTTTGTTCATACTTTGTTCTTTGTTTTTATTTAGGGGGTACAAATGTTTTTCTATAAAAAAAAAAATTCAATATACATTTGAAATATATTTTATTCACTAAGATAAATATTAAATAATTTAAAGATATAAGTTTGCAAATAACTTTATTTACTTTTTTATATTTTTTTATCAATTAGAAAAACATTTTTTTGGTATCTATTTACTTGCATTATATTATAATATATGTTTCTTATAAATTTATCCATATTGGGATTTGAAACCTAGACCCTTACCTTCTCTATGCTCGCCTGAACTCTTAATCTACTTGAGATAGGTCTTATTGATTTTTTTACCATGAGGTATCTTGAGCGTGGCCAGTCACGATTTTGCACCCGATGGGGCAACCTCCAATAAGAATATGTCTTGGGTTCATAACCTTTGTTTGCAATTTTTTTAGGATTTTCAATAGGTTTTTTTTAGGAATTTCAATAGGAGCAATAATTGTCAAAATTTCTAAAACCTAATTATAAAAAAAAAAAAAAATTCCAAAATTCCAATGGGCAAACTGTCTCCATTGGGCACATGTTCCCTCTGCCCTTTAGTCATGAGTAGGTTCGTAAACACACGGAAGACTCTGTAAGTCATGCGGAGATTTAAAATATGTGAAAGCGAAGTCAGCATGACAGACGTTCGTATTGAATCGTAGTCAAAATAAAGGATTTGCGGAGCGTGCCTTAATCCATAACAAAATATTGAATATTTGAATGCGATGCGAAACTTTATGATCTTAGGATCTGAATATGAATTTGAGGCTTTATGATGCTTCGGATCTACGTAGTTTTGTCTAATATTTCTCTCGACAGTGAATCGAAGAAGAAAATCTTGTGTGATTTGGGGGACCATGACCTGTTACTCTTCGGTGTGTCATGTATATGACAGTGATTGTTAAACATTCTCAATACAACTACATCATAAAAATAGAAATTACACTTGTCTCTACATTGATGCCCACACTTTATAATATATAATTAAGATTTTAAAACTTAAATTCAATCACTAGTAGCTAGCTTTTATTTGATAGCCTATAATTCACATTTATTTAATATATCAAACCCATATATTCGATTTTGCTCATGATCTCCCACTTGGGCTATATATGTAACTTTTATAAACGTGAATTATACTTTGCTCGAAACTCATGAGTTTTGCTATCAAAACTTTATATCCCATTAACAATCTTGTCCATTAACCACTAATATAGGAACCCAGAGCGATCGTCGTTACATATTTCGTAACTAGACCCATCAATGATCACGCCATATCAATGTAACTAATGACGAGAATCAAATTAATAGATGTGTAGCATGCATTTCATGCAATGTGATCTCAAGCATGCCTATTTCCAACCGGTCCTCCTTAAGCCTTTGTGAGATCAAACCATACAAAATCAAAGTGGATGAAAACTGGGAATACTTTATTGATGCATCTTAAAATCCATAATATGTAACAAAAGTATCTAAAAAGCATCTAAAATACAGCTCCACTAAAGCGACACATCACGAAGAGAAACCACACCCATATGAGCAGTGTGCTCATGAAAGACCTTGAGTGGTAATCCCTTAGTCAGTGGATCTATAATCATGGAGTTTGTCCTAATGTGCTCTATAGATATAAGTCCCGTCTGAACCCTTTCTTTGACAAGCCCCAGGAATTTGATGTCTATAAATTTTGACCGTCGAACTCACATTGTTGGAATATAAATACTTGTTGATTTATTGTCACAAAATAACTTAAGTGGTCTTTCAATGCCATCAATATGCAGCCCGACAAAATTTATGACCATATTCCATGATTGGATGCCTCGCAACAAGCTACAAACTCGGTACGCCATGGTGGAAGCTTCTGACCAGATTGTTTAACACTCTTCCAATACATAACACCTCCAGTAAGGAAGTAGATATAGCCTAAAGTAGATTTCCTTACCATCGGCATCCGGCCAAATCAGTCGAGTATCGATGATCTCCATGATAACTTTGATAAGTGAGCATGTAGTCTTTTGTTCTTTGTAAGTACCTCATGACACGCTTGGCTACTATCCAATGATCCTTTTCGGGATTGGCCAATATCTGCCGATATGCAACAGTAATACTTGTGATATCGGACAGTACATACTTGAGCTTATACATCGGACTTCTATTCTTTGACGCGCAAGAGATCTGTTGCATCTCTTAAATCTCAAAATTATTCTTGGGGCATTGACTGAGACTAAATTTGTCTCCCTTAGCCACAAGGGTGTCACCTGGTTTGCAATCATGCATGCCAAACCTTTTAAGAATTTTCTCAATATAGCTCTTTTGTGATAAACCAAGTATTCCTCGAGATCGATCCCGGTGTATCACGTATACCTAGCCTGAAAGAAGCATAAGATCTTTCATCTCAATTTCTTTGATGAAATCTCTTGGTTTCATCTGCATGCCTATATCGTTGGTGGCAAGCAATATGTCATCAACATATAAAACTAAGTAAATATGCTTACTTCCTTTGAACTTATAGTATATCACAGTCATCAACCATATTCATCTCAAAACCCGGACGAATGATAACTGATGAAACTTGTAATACCATTGGCGAAACTTGCTTAAGCCCATGGATAATTCTTTAACTTGCAAACACATCTCTTTGTATCTCTCGACACAAAATTTTCTGGTTGCACCATATGGAATTGTTTCATCAATGTCACCATTAATCTCAGTCTTAACATCCATCGATGAAGCTCGAGGTCAAAGTGCGCCCTGGTATGGCTATTGTCCTAAAAGAGTCTTTCGATGAAAGTAGAGAGAAAGTCTCTTTATAATCGATGCCTTCCTTTTGTGTATGACCTTTAGCAACAAGACGAGCTTTGTATCTCTCCACGTCACCTTTCGAATCCCTCTTGGTTTTAAATATCCATTTGCAACCAATGGGTTTCACACGCCGAGCAATAGGACAAGATCGACGTCATTGTCCTTCATGGACTTGATCTCTTCATTCATGGCATCAATCCCTCTTGAGATTTAGAACTCGGGGGCTTGGCGAGAAGTTGATTGGATCATCTTCCCTTGCAAATGTCAAACTCATGTTGCTTGAAGAAATACAATGTAATCATTTAGCGATGCACTTCTCGCTCTCTAGTGGATCTCCTTAATGGCGTAGGTTACGGAGGAGAGTGGGGATTTGTTCTTCTAAACGGGAGGTTCTTGGATATTGTTTTGATTTGGATCTGCTTCTTGAACAATGTCAGGTATAGGAGCCTAATCAATGTCAATGACAGCTGTGGGAATATCAACATATTCCTCTTCAAAATATTCCTCTTCAAAAGCAAAATCCCTATCCTTATCTCCCTCATCAAACTCCATCTCAAGGGCCGAGCATTTCCGTCTCAAAAGTCCCAGTTTAGTAGTAGGATCATAGAATTTGCTTAACCCCTGGATCTTTCGAGTATCGATAAAAATATCGACTAGCAGTTCTTGAATCGATTTCTTTTCATGTATTTTGTAAGGCCTTGTATTTGGACATCCCCCAATGTGTAGAAAAGTGCTTTAGACTAGGCTTCTTGCCGGTCCGAAGTTCATAAGGGGTTTCAGCGAGTTGCTTTAGTTGGTACTACGTTCAAGGATATATCTTGTAGTCTTTAATGCTTTGCAGTGATATTGGCAGTTGAATGACTAATCATACTTCTTACCATGTCTTTGAGCGTTCTGTTTCGCCTTTCAGCAACACCATTCATGCTTGGAGAACCTAGCATGGTGTACTGTGGGACGATACCGCACTCCTTTAGGAATTTAGAAAATGGTCTGGACATTGTTCACCTGAACCGTCATACTTTCCATAGTATTCACCACACGATGGTAGATCTAGCATTTTAATCCTTTTGTGGAGTTGATTTTGGCTTGACTTTGAGCGATTTTGAGACACTTAACCGTTGATTAGGACTTTTCATGAATGAGATAAAGGTAGCCATAACGTGAAAAATCGTCTATAAATGTGATAAAATATTGTTGGCCATTCCATGAAATTGTAGGAAATGGCCCACAAATATCTGTATGTATCGGTTGTAAGACATCATGTTGTTGGCAATCCTGCAGTGTTTGTTTGTTTTCCCTTTACCTACAAATTGTGCAAATTTCAAAACTGCAAAATCAAGGGAATCTAGAATCCCATCTGACACAAGCCTTTCAATTATCCTTTTGGAGATGTGACCTAATCTCTTATGTCATAATGATGAGGAATTCTCATCGGTTAATTTTCTTTTAACACCTTGAGTGCTTAATTGCAAGGTTTAAATGATATGAAACTTATTGTGCTCAGCATCTCAGTATTATCTCGTAAGATAAAAGAACCGGTACCAGCAGAATTTGGTCACGAAAATTTAAATTTATTATTATTTCAAAAGAACAAGTATAACCAATTTGTCCAATATGGAAATAGAAACGGAATTCCGTCAGAAAAGGGCGGTTGTATATAATATAATTAAATCCAATAAGTACGAGGAGTTTAAGAATAAATGTCCTAATTGCTGACTTGACCTTCTTGCCATCGCTGTAAAGATGTATTTTCACCATCATTTGGCTTTCGACAGCTCGGGCAACCCTTTTCTTTTGCGCTTCAAGCATGATGGTTGGTACATTGCTTCTTCTTATGTTACGGCTCCACGGAAGAGCAACCATCAACCCTTTTTCTTTATGTTGTTTCTTTTGATATGGAGACCTCTGCATCTTCTTTATACTTTCTTTTCTTCCCTTTATTCTTGGAAGTACCGGTCGAATGAGCACTTTCTATCTTTCTTGTTTCAACATTTCCTCTTCACACAATGTGAGATGATAGGCTCATTAAGAGACCCGAGTCTCCTTTTGGCGAGTTGTAGCTCACCTTAAATTGGCGAATTATGTAGGAAGAGATATCAAAACCAAATGCCGCAAGCAAATCCTCGGAGAGATCAAGTTTATGTATACTTAACTTTGAAGCAAGATGGAACTATTTCCATAAATCTGCTCCTCATGTTCCCATTGCTTTATATCCTCATTGGATAAGTTGCAAAAATCATACTTATTTGGGCTTTCATTCTTGGCGAATCTATTCTTAATTTCTTTTAGGAACTCTTTGGTTGTCTTTATCGTTTCGGATATTATGCCCTTGAATGCTTCTGGAATGGCCTTCTTAATGATCATCAAACACATGCAATTTGACTTCTCCTACCTTTTAATATCCCTCTTTTCATCAGAGGAACTTTCAATAGTAAGAGGTGTAGGAGAAGAAACCCTTAACGCAAGGTCCAGATCCATGACACCGAGAACTATTTGGAGGTTCTCATGACATGTCTTGAAGTTTGTGCCATTTAGCATAGGAATAGAATTAATCTTGCGTGTGTTAAACGAGAATTAGTAGATGAATCAGAGAACAATAAACAAGCAAAACAAACTCACATAGATGCAAAACTGAAAAATAAATTCAAATAAGGCAAACCCATCTCAAGATATGGACACTCTATTAATATTTATCTTTGGAAAAAAATATTAACTTGTAAGTGATATCGCGTTGATAATCAAATGCGATAACAAGAACATAGAAGGATAAATCTTCCTTTGGGTGAATTTATTATTCATATGTAAAACCAAATAATTATCACGCGTTTGGCCACCACAGGTGTACATGCAATTCTGTTAAATATTAATTTTCCTTTGGGCCGATTAATATTCACATAAATTACAAGCACATAATCTTGTTATATTTTGAAATAAAATTAATTTGCACAAAAGTGGTCACTTTGGTGACATATTGTGTTAATTAACTTATCTCAAAATATATATATAAACACCTATATTTGAATGTAAATTTTCGTAAATACACTATAACGATAATATATTTATATTTAAATCACCAACTAAAACATCCAGTTGGCCTTGACTATTATTATCATTATCATGTACCTCTTCAGGGGTACTAATGCTCATTTGTGTTCTTCTCTTCCGAGGAGGAACATCCTTTGAATCAATAGGTCTCTGCGCGGCGTAGTTCATATACCGCCCGGTACGATGCTCATTGTGTTCTCCTTTTAAGGAGGAACATTCTTTGAATAATGGAGTGTCACCGCAGCTTGGCGTGAGTTGAACTCATTTGCTAATTGTCCTTTAGGGACATGAATCCATACTCTAATTGTCCTTCAGGGACGAGAATCCGGGTTGGAGCATTTACAGCATGGATTAAGGGAAAAAATAAATAAAATAAATAATTTTAGAAGCCCCCAAAAATAAAAATCATTTTCTAACATATTCTCAACAAATTCAGCTTATGACCGATTGGATACGAATGAGAGATTTAAAAAAATATGTGAAAACCATCACACAAACAAGAACATTCATATTGAATCATCAGAATCAAAATCTGAGTTCACGGGCGTACTTGAATCTATATGAAATGTTGAGATGATATTTGGTCCCGAGTTTGAAACTTTATGATCTTCCGGATCACGAATCGAGTATGAAACTTTATGATCTTCAAGATGCGAGATCTGAATGCGAGGCTTTATGATCTTCCCGGATCTACACTAGTTTTGTCTAATATTTACCACATGGCGATGGGAATCAGAAGAAAGAAAAACCTTTTGTGATTTGAGGATCATGACCCTTATTTATAACCAATTGTGTTTGTATATGAACAGTCACGATTGTTCGTAATTTCTATTTTAACCCATCATAAAAGTAGAAATTACGTTTGTCTCTACACATTGATGTCCACACTTTATAATATATTAATTAAGGCCCCAGAACTTAAATTAATCACTTTAATTAGCCTAACTTTATTTGATAGCCTATAATTCACATTTATTTAATATATCAGCTCATATATTCGATTTTACTCCAACACATATCACATACAAATTAATTTTCATATAAGTCAGAAGAAACCATAAATACGATAAAACTCTACGATAAAACATAATTGTATTCTTGTTTCAAACTAAAGTTATTGATTAAAATATACTGGGTTTAACTCTACTATGTTCTGGGTTCTGTGGCTTAATTAAATAACATAAGAAAAATATTTTATTATTTTCATTTCTTAATACATCAAAGACAAAACAGAAGCTGATGATTTGTATATTCTTGGTTGGTTGGTTGGTTGGTGATGAATCAGTGATGATACGTGAAATGGTATTCGGGTCACTCAAGGGTTGTTGTTGTTTATAAAACCTATTAAAACGACAATCAGTAGACAATAGAGGGTATCGTAGTAGGGTAGATGAATGTCTAATGCTATGTTTAATTTAATTCTCGAAAATGTCCAATGCTATGTTTACTTTTCAAAATGTTTAAGACGAGGTTTGTTTTTTTGGTTTTTTGTTGAAAACAAATTTGCTTTTGGTATTCAGTCAATTTTTTAAAACATTTTCATGACTTAATGTTAAATTTTTGGTTGAATAAAAAAAAAAAAAACTTTCTATTTTTAGTTTTTCTCTTAATACTTTTTTTGAATGTTTTTATATTACAAAAAATAGATATTCAAATATAAGAAAATCACATATTTTACTATTCAATTGAAACTCTCATAGTTCTTTCCTTGCTAATTAATAAAAATATATGTATTTTTAAATCTTTATTTTTCAAAATTTAGATAAAAATCAAAATATTGATTTTAAAAAAACAACTAAATACTTAATCATATTAAACATTATTTATAACAAAAATTCTATTCAACGTTAAGTGAAAAAGTAAAACGTCACCTAATGCTATGTTTAGTTCTAAAAAATGTTAAGGAAAATACAAGGGAAAGAAAGTAGATAGAAAAATTGGATGGAAAAAATGAAGAAAAATAAAAATTTAGTTAACTCTCACATATTATGAAACCAAAGGTCCAATTGTAGAAGTCTTGAAGAAGGGGCAAGTGGCCCAAGACGTGAATAAGGAAACCCAAGAAATGAGTGAAGATCCTATTGTCGAGACCCATTCCGAAAAGAAAGATGCTAGGCCCAAATGGGTAGCAAGCAAATATCTTAAGGACTATATTGTAAAGAGAGCGGGAATGGGAACTTTTGGGGTGGGAATTAGTCATTCATATTAGGAGGTGGAGAATATATTGTAGTGGTGTTGTTCTTTTTTTGGTGTGAAAAGTATACGGAGAAATAGAAGTTTTTTGAGTATTATTCTCTTCTTTTTCTCTCTTCCTTCCTTTAATTCTTCTCCCTTGTTTTCCTCTGTTCTGATATAAAAAAAAAAATCCCTTGTTGCATTGTTTGATTACCATTTAGAACAAGCAAATCGCTCAAGGAATCTGCTGTTTGGGTTGAGATTATTTGCGAGGTACCCCAGGCATTAGCAGTGAATGCTTTCATTGAATCTCTGTCACGATGGAATTCAAAAATGCTGTGCAAGAATTTCAACAGCAATTGATAGCCCAATCTGAAACATTGCAGCACCAATTGTTGGATCATTCCGATTCGTTACACAATGCTCTCCAACAACACATGATGTCGGTCGAAGCGAAAATGGCAAATCTCAAAGCTGAATGGCGGTAGACTACACCGCTACGGGAAGGCTCAAGTTCTTTGCAACCCGATAGCAATGGTGGCAAACCTACTCCAAACCATGCCTATCGTGCTTTGAAGCTTGATGTTCCCGTTTTGATGGATCTGACCCTAATGAGTGGTTGTTCAGCGTAAAGGATCTCATGAACAAAGTGACCAGAATTTACAGCTCTCGTCTAAGTTTTCATCACTGGCTTGAAACCGGCAATTCATTAAGTGAGTTACTATTCAATGTCGACCTTCATCTCTCATGAGCTTTTATAGCTAGGCGTATGAAGCAGCGAGGAGGAAGGTTGGAATTATGGCTTCTTTGGGCCTGTAAACCTCGGCCAGTCCGGCGAAACCTATAATCCCACCCAGGTTTCACCACCTCCCAAACGACCCTTTTCGCTGCGGATAAAAAACCCCCTAGATATAAACCACATCTCCTCGATTTCCCGAATCAATCCATCAACATCCTCACCCTTAATCCTCTTGTTTCGTCAATTACCACCATTGTTGCCTACACCCCCCTTGCCCATTTGCTTAATGTCCCCATTGGAGCTGCGTGAAAAAATAGAGAAGGGTCTTTGTTATAACTGTGACCAAAAGTATACGGCTACCCACCGCTGCCGTAGTCGCTATCTGCTCTTATTGGGAACTGGCGATGATGACGGACAACTGTTAGACAGTAACTTGGATGACTCTCATCCGGATGAAGACATTCCCGGTGACATCTCTAGTCTCAATGCCCTTATGGGTCATCTATATGCGCGTGCCTTATGCCTTGAAGGATCTTTTGGTGCCCATCGATTCCATGTTCTCATTGATAGTGGCAGTACCTACAATTTCATCAAACCGATCATCGTTGAGCATTTGTAGTTTCCAGTGAGTAGGACTCCACGTTTTCGGGTTTTTATTGGAAATGGGGACTTCTTTCTTTGTACTCAACGTTGCCCTTCTGTCCCGATTGTTCTACAAGGCTATAAATTCACCACTGACCTCTTCGTTCTTCCTATTGAATGACCAGAAGTAGTTTTGGGAATTCAATGGTTACAATCATTAGGTCGCGTTTCGCATGATTATTTGGCTTCAACAATGGAGTTTTGGCAGGATGGAACCAAGGTGGTGCTTATAGGGGATGATAGCATCATGCCTGCTCCCATTTCTCTCCATCTCTTTCAAACATTGATTCATAGTAAACAAGTTAAAGGCCTTTACGAGATGCAAGCATATTCACCTTCACATAGTAATTCTACTTTTGCTGTAGATCCTATTCCTTCCAATTTACCTTCAAAGGTTATTGCATTGCTCTCTAAGTATGGTCCAGTATTTCAGCCACCTGTTGGCCTCCCTCCCCATCGTCCCAATGATCACTGAATTTATTTGGAGCCCAACACCAAGGCTATCAATGTTCGGCTTTATTGGTACCCTCATTATCAAAAAAAATGAGATTCAGAAGTTAGTTAAGAAATGTTTTCGAGGATTATTAAGCGACACAGCCCTTTCTCTTCACCAGTCTTACTTATAAAAAAGAAGGATGGTTCTTGGCGATTTTCTGTGGACTATCGTGCCTTGAACGCAACTACAATCAAGGACAAATTCCCCATACCATGAGCTCTTGGATGAACTAGGTGGTGCTTCGATTTTCAGCAAGCTGGATTTAAGGGCAGGATATCATCAGATTCGACTGCATTCTCATGACACACACAAGACAACATGTCGGACTCATGATGGCCATTTTGAATTTCTTGTCATCTTTGGCCTTACCAATACACCGACAGCATTTGATGACTATGAGCAGGCTTTCATTTTCTTCGTAAATTCGTCATTGTTTTTTTTGATGATATACTTGTTTATAGCTCTTCTTTTGCTGACCATATTGGTCACTTAGTATCAGTTTTGGA
Organism: Tetrastigma voinierianum; assembly: GCA_016808115.1. Taxonomy (NCBI): domain Eukaryota; kingdom Viridiplantae; phylum Streptophyta; class Magnoliopsida; order Vitales; family Vitaceae; genus Tetrastigma; species Tetrastigma voinierianum. Next base: position 18,775 of record JAEQBH010006087.1, read on the forward strand.
TAAGTTATCATCTCACAATTTCTATGTAAAGCTTTCTAAATGCTTAATTTTCCAAGGCCAAATTGAGTACTTGGGTCATATTGTGACTGCAGCGTCTGTCCATGTAGACCCTCGAAAATTGGAAGCTATGGTTCATTGGCCGGTACCATGTACTCTCAAACAACCACATGGATTTCTCGGTCTCATGGGTTATTATTAGCGCTTCATTGCTGGTTTTGCTTCCATCGCTGCCCCTACTAACTGACCTCTTGCGCCACGATGCTTTTTTATGGGGTCCAAAAGAAGAACTTGCTTTTGTTAAGTTGAAAGAGACTATGACTCAAGCACCAGTTATAGGCCTCCAATTTTGGTAGAAACAGACACTTCCAATTGTGGTATTGGTGTAGTGCTCATGCAGGACAACCATCCAGTTGCTTTTTTCAGCAAGAAAATTAGTCCTAAGTTGTAGGCTTCTTCTACTTACATCAAGGAGTTACATGCTATCACTGATGTTGTACGTAAGTGGCGCAGTATTTATTGGGTAGATTTTTTGTCATCCGGACATATCATAAAAGTATTAAGGAGTTGCTTCAACAAGTCTACTGAACAATAGGTGTACGTTCGAAAATTACTTGGCTACCAATTTCGCATTGAATACAAGCAAGGGATTTCCAATAAAGTCGTTGACGCTTTATCACATTTCCCGAGCAATTTGAGCGAACTGACCCTTAGGCTAGTAACCTTTGATGGTACAACTATGTTCCTGGCTTGTATTTTCGCTCCACTATTTGACTTGGTTTCTCAGGTACATCCAGCCAATACTACAGACCCGTACCTCTTACATTTATATGCACAATTCACAATTCCAACAAGGCAAATTACTCCCTACTTACTCGGTTGATAATGACATTTTGTATTTTAATGGTCGCTTTGTCCTCAGTACTACTTCACCTTTAATTACTCTCCTGTTACAAGAATTTCATGACACTTCAAGTGGTGGACATGCGGGGATCACACGCACTCTGGTTTGTTTGGTAGCAATTTTTTTTTGGCTCGGAATGCGATAGTCGGTAATTAATTATATATCTCAATGCTCCATTTTTCAGCAAATTAAATCATCGACTACAGTCCCTGCAGGTTTATTACAACCTCTTCCTGTTTGGGAGGATGTTACAATGGATTTTGTCACTGCCCTACCAGTTTCTCGTGGGATGAGTATTATTCTTGTCGTGGTGAATCGTCTTTCTAAATATATCCATCTCGGGGCCCTGCCAACCTACTTTATAGCCGCTAAGGTGGTTGATTTATTTGTGGAGATTGTCGTCAAACACCATGGTTTTCCTAGATCCATCGTTTCTGATCGTGATCCGGTCTTTATTAGTGCCTTTTGGCGGCGCTTATTTGAATTAAGTGATACTAAATTATCCATGAGCAACTCTTATCATTCGCAAATAGATGGGCAAACTTAGGTGGTTAATCAAGGACTTGAACAATATCTTCGGGCTTTTGTCCAAGACAATCCCAAAACTTGGCTGTTTTTTATGTGTTGAGCTGAATTTCATTACAATAGCAGTTCCACAGCAGTTTGAAGATGTCCTATTTTCAGGCACTCTATGGGCACACACCTCCCACCATTCCTCGCTATGCTCGGAGCTATTCGTCAATTCAAGCAGTTGATGACCTTCTTACACAACGCGACCAATTTCTCCAAACATTAAAGCGAAACTTGCAAGAAGCACAACAGAGAATGGCTTGCAAAGCTAATGCCCATCAACGGGACTTAGAGTTTTCTATTGGTGATTTGGTCTTATTACATTTACAGCCATACCGTCAATCCAGTGTAGCTGCTCGTCATAACCATAAATTGAGTAAACGATTTTACGGACCTTTCCCAGTTGATGCTCGCATTGGCCAAGTAGCTTATCGACTCGGCTTACTAGAAGATAGTTGAATTCATCCAGTTTTTCACATTTTGGTGTTGAAGCCTTTTAAGTAGTGCTCACTCTCCCCTCATCGATGTAGCCTCCACTTGTTGTGGATAGTCATCCTATTGATCTTCCGCTTGCTATCTGTGCTTCGTGTTCTATCCTTTGTAATGGTCATACAATCCAACAAATATTGGTGCAATGGACAAGTTGCCCTCTAGAAGATGCTTCATGGGAGGATTTTTCTGAGTTTTGCATGATCTATCCATCTTACCACCTTGAGAACAAGGTTAATTTGAAGCAGTGGGAATGACACTACCTTCATTGGACAATTCACGAAGTCTTGAAGAAGGGGAAAGTTTGCTCGAGACGTGAATAGGAAACCCGAAATGAGTGAGGATCTATTATCGAGACCCATTCCAAAAAGGAAGATGCTAGGCCCAAACAGGTAACCAAAAAACCAGCATATCTTAAGGGCTATGTGTAAGGGCAGAATGGGAACTTTTGGGGTGGGAATTAGTCATTCAAATTGGGAGGTGGAGAATATATTGTAGTGGTGTTGTTCTTTTTTTGGTGTGAAAAGTATACGGAGAAATAGAAGTTTTCTAAGTATTATTCTCTCCTTTTTCTCTTTTACTTCCTTTAATTCTTATCCCCTGTTTTCCTTTGTTTTGATATAAAAAAAAAAAATCCCCTGTTGCTTTGTTTGATTATAATTTCGGGAGCAAACACTCGCTCAAAGAGTGCCTCTATTGGGGTTGAGATTATTTGCAGGTACCCAAATGTAACATATTATTTTTATTTACTACTTAAAAAAAACTATTTTAATTCATTAATATAAAGATAAAATAATTTAAGAATTTTTAAGTTTCTAAGTATATTTATTTATTTTTATTTTAATTTTAAATTTGATATATTTTTTGCTTTTAAAAAAATTATTTATATTTGTTATAAATGAAGTATTTATGTGTGGTGTCTAACCACATTGAATTTGAGCCAAGATGCATACATGTATCACATTGATGTTGAGCCAAGATTCATAGCTTCATAACTTACTTTCATTACTCTCATTTAATGTACGAGTAAATGAAGCCAATTGGATGGCTATAAAATGCTCCTTCTCTCTCTGAATCGATCATCCCAGAGAACAATTAGCTCCTTATATTCATAATTCCCAATTATCAATGTTAACTTGCTGAGTAATTTCCTAACTCTAGCAGGATTATTCGATTTTGCATATCTATAATTATATTTGGTTTTAATTGTAAACCAAAATCTATACTGCTATTTGTCAAAATCGATCATAATACGTTATTATCCAAAGTTTGTCGACAATATCAAATCTCACAAAACTTGAGATTGTGGTTCTTGATATTACGAGAAAGAATTATCTATTTTGGACCATCGACGTAGAGTACATCTTGATGCAATGAATGCTTAGAGTTGTCATCAAGAAGAAAATCAAGCATCCTTGTAAGTTGCTTAAAGCGTTAATTTTCCTTGACACCATCTCCCTAAGGATTTAAAAGATTAATATCTTACGTTAAAAAGACCCTCTCCTCTATGGAATGAGTTAAAAGGGAGAATGACCACGAGGAAAAGCTAGTGATTCTCTAAATGCCCGGTATTAATGGATGCATATGAGGTTGCAGATTTTGAAACAATCAATGAATATAACTCCAGTATTGTTTAAAATTAACTCCTAATTGAGTTATGCAGAGAAAGTCACATAAGAAGACATGCTAGAAAAAACGTTTACCACATTTGAATGTGCTCATGCAACAGCAGTATCGAGAGTGTAGATTTAAAAAATACTCTGAATTGATATTACGTCTTCTTGTTGCTAAGAAAAATAATCAGCTTTTGATGAGAAATCACCATTCCCGTCCAACTGGATCTAACTCTGAAGTGAATGCGATACTTCCCAAACCATTGGACAAGGATGTGATCGTGGAAGGAATTTCTAATACCATGAAACTTATGGTAGTAATAATTCAAATTCCCAATAAAGGAAAACCTCATGGAGCCATCAGAAGTGGAATAATATTGAGGTGAAACAATAAAATGGGAAGTATATACAAGGCCCATAAGAATAATTGTCATATATGTGGTATGAAGGGCGTGGTTGCGTCTTGTTGTACGCCCAAACATATGTCAATCTCCGCAAACATCGTCAGGAGAAAAGGATAATAAATAGAAATGAACTTTATTGAAAGAAATTGATTAGACTTAACTTACTATGATATTGATTTCTTTGGAGGTCCTAGTGAAAAAAATTACTATTTGATGAATGATGAAAATATTGCTATCGAATAATGCTTCTTATATCAAAATTAAATAAAATTTCATTTTGTTATTATATCTATTACATTGCTATTTATATTATCTATAGTTTTTATTAGTTTTATCTTAAATCCATGTGTTATTGATCTTAAGATAAATGAGGGTGATGTATGTATTGTTGGTACATTACCTTGTAGCCACAGTGCTTTGAGATAAAGATCTTTCTATATTTGACATTAACAAATGTCAATGTAAGTACCATATCTGGTACTGCAAACTTAAATTGAAGGTTTCGGAAGAGCAAATACAATGCTACCAAATGGTACTAGGTTCCATATCAATAATGCACATTATATTACAGCAGTCTACAAGTAATATACTCAGCTTCAAAGATATTTGCAAAAATGGATATCACATTGAAACAATGAATGAAGGTAGTAAAGAATGTCTTTATATCACCTCTATTGTTTTTAGAAAGAAACTTATAATGGAAAAACTTTCAACCTTCTCCTTTGAGTTATATCATACAAATATAAAGTCTATCAAGTCATACGTTGTAGTGAACCATAAGTTCAATAACCTAAAGACTTTTATTCTTCACCCTGGGTCCTCAATGATGTTGAGAATCATAGAACACTAACATGAGCATCCTTAAGACCACAAGATTCTTTTGTCTAATGAATATTCATGTGCTTCTAACGCTCTGAATAAATTGATAGTCATACTATCCTTTAGCAAAGTCACATTTGGAGTCATCCACACTTTCTTAAAAATAATACATGGGGACATATGTGAACCTATCCATCCATCATGTGGACCTTTCGATGCTATGGTCTTGGCAATTAAGCTACTAGGTGGTCATATGTTTGTCTATTTTGACATGAAATGTGCCTTTGCTAGACTTATTGCACGAATAGTAAAATTACGATCGCGAGTTCTGATTATCGGTGAGAATGTCGGACTTGACCAGCGCTAAGAACTTCACCTCCCAAACCTTTATTGATTATTGCATATTGGTTGGAATAAATGTTGAGCATCATGTTGCTCATACTCACACCCAAAATGGTTTAGTAAAGTCTCTAATCAAACGTCTTTAATTAATAGTTTGACCACTACTAATGAAAACCAAATTATCAACTTTTGCATGGGGAGATGCTATTATGCATATTACAAGCTTGGTTCGTATTCAACCAACAACTTACCATGAATACCCCTCTTCACAACTTATACTTGGTAAACAACCAAATATTCTTCATTCTGAATATTTGGTTGTAGAACATGTACCAATTGCACATACACAACGCACTAAAATGGGTCCCCAACGAAGACTTGAGATTTATGTAGTTTTGATTCTCTGTCTATCGTAAGATATCTTGAACCTTAACGGAAGATGTTTTTAGAGTTCACTTTGCGAATCGTCATTTTAATGAGAGTGTATTCCCATCATTAGGGAAAAGTTGGTTAAACGACGATAAATTACTTGGAATGCATCCACAATGTCTCATTTTGATCATTGTATAAATCAATGTGAACTGGACGTTCAAATGATCATTCATTTGCAAAATCTTGCAAATAAATTATTAGATGCTTTTATTGATACAAAGAAATAGACAAAGTCACTTATCCCGATTGCAAATGTTCTAACACGGATTAATGTTCCTGACCGAGCAGTTAACAAATAGTATAAAATATGTTTGGCATTGAAGACCTATTAGCTCCAAAAATAATTCTCAGAAAGAGAAGAAAATAAAAGAAAATTTGGTGTCCCTAAAGAGACAAATATAGAACAAAATGCTTACTAATACAGAGACATATATGGTGAACAAGAAGCTCATGAGGCATACATTGGATAAAGACACGAAGAATTCTATATAAAAAAATATCCCTTGAAGAGACATAAGTACTTGTAAATTATGAGATCTCAATAAATTATGTGCATAATATAAAATCATGATCGAAATAAAAAGTCATTGCTCGGTAATATTTTTGCTTTCTAAGTAGCCTTAAACATCATAAGAAATTATGAAGATCGAACCACAAAATGTGGAAGAATGTTAACACATAAAAATGATTGGCGAAATGGAAAAAGATATGCAGAGACATAATTAAACTTATTAATGAGGCGATAAGTTTTGGACCTGTGAGTAGAAACACGCAAAGGTGTAAAACATTGGGTATAAATGGGTATTTAATACGAAAGCATGTAAAAATAATGAGATCATCTAAAGATATAAAGCATGATTAGTAGCACAAAGCTTCTCGTAGGGACCTGATATTGACTACAAGAAAATATATTCTCCTATCATGGGCAATCACTATCACTTTTTAATAAGCTTAGCAGACTCTGAATGACAAGATATGCGTCTCATGGATGTCATCACAACTTATCTATATGGGTCTATTAATAATGACATATATATGAAAACCCCTGAATAATTTAAATTGCCTAAAACAAATAATACAAAGTCTCGTAGTATGTGCTCAATCAAATTACAACGATCTCTATATACATTAAAGTAATATGAACTGATGTGGTGCAATCGCCTTAAGCAGTATTCTTTTGGAAGAAGAAGTATTGGCTACATAAGCTCATGCATCTTTATCAAGAAATAAGAAATTGGATTTGCAATTGTTGGTGTGTATGTTGATGATTTAAACCATGTTGGGACTCTTGAAGGGCTCAGAAGAACAACAAAATATTTAAAAAAAGAATTTGAGATGAAATATCTTCGGAAATTTTTTTATCTCCAACAATAGATGCATTTCCTACTTTGGAGTTTTGGTCCTGAATTATGACATATCTTAAGAAAATCTTAAAACTTACTTTTATATGGATAAAGCACACGCTATCGGATTCTCAATGATTTATCCGTTCACTTGACTTGAAAAAATACCAAATTTGTCATTTTGAAAAAAGTGAAGATTTATTTAGTCTAAATGCAATATCTTAGTGTCATTGAATTTGCACTTATGTATCTTGTGCTTTTCGCCCAACTATTGCTTACGTCAATTTAATAACCATGTACAATTCCGCTCTAACCTAAAGACATTGAAATGCTATTAAGCATATATTGCGCTACCTCTAAGGAATAACTGATATGAGTATATTTTATTCAAATGAATCAAAACAACAATTGCTTGAATATGCTGATGTAAGATACCTTTCAAACCCACATAAAGCCATATTACAAACAAAGTATGTGTTTAATTGTAATTGAACTGCTATTTCATGAAGATCTTTTAAGCAGACAATATTGGTAACATAATCAAATCATACAGATATTATATAAATTCATGAAGTAAGTCGTGAATGCATATGACTAAGATTGATGATTCAACATATTTAAGAATCATGTAGACTCCCCTCTATTAAAGACAACCTGACAATATTATTTGAAGATAATGTTGCATGCATTACACAATCAAATAATGTTAGATCAGAGGAGATAGAACTAAATACATTTCTCCAAAGTTATTTTATACACATGAACTCCAGAAGAGTGACAAAATTGATGTTTGCAAATACGCCAGTGATATCCCAACAGGAATTGATTCCCTTTAAGTCATTCGCCTCAACATTCCAAAGAGGCTAATATACAATATTGGAATACGTCAATTGAAATATATCGACATGAGGAGGAGTATACTTATGACATGATGTTAGTGTACTATACTTTTTTTCTCTTCATCAAGGTTTTGTTCCACTAGGTTTTACTAACAAAGTTCTTAGCAGGAGTCTTAACAAATTAGAACAATCTACAACATATAAAATATTGTATTATTTTTCCTTCACTAGGTTTTATCTTATTGAGTTTTACTAACAAGTTTTTAATAAGGGATATATATATATATATAAGAACTAAGTTAAGTAATACAAGTTTTACTCTATCATTGAGTTACACTTACATGTTTTACAACATATTTGTGTTTCTTTTAAATTTTCCATTAAAAACCAAATGTCACAAAATTATTTTCTATACTTTTTTTTTCTTTCCTTAATATTTTATTAGTATTTTTCGAGAACCAAATATACTCTAAATATCTAAATGGGGTTAAAAAGTTTTTATGTCATAAATCCTCCTCATCCATGTTGTGAAACATTAAAACGATATAGACCTTGTTTGGTTAAACTAATTCACCCCAATAAGCTTTTATAGGGTGATTGGTAAACACACTTAATCATTTCATGATAGCCGATTAGGGCTTATAAGAAATTAATGGGAAAAAAAAAATTACAAATCGTAGTTTTTTCTGAAACGCTCAAATAAATATATTACATTTTCCATTTTTATCTTATAAATTGTCAAATAAACTTTATTTTATAAACTATATATCTTGATCTAATTATTTTATAATTTTAGATAATATATTTTATTCAATAATTTTATATTTAAAGTTTTATTTATTTTTTAATTAAAATTTCATCTTTAATTATTTTATATAAAGATAAATATTTTAAATAAAATTTGTCTTAATTTATTTAGAAATAATTATACGGTTAAAAATTTATTTTTAATTTGATATTAAATTTTAATTTTATTTTAGTTATTTAAAATGATAAAATTATAACTCAAAATAAACTTTATTTCAAAAAAAAATTTGTGACATGAGTTATAAATATATTGACATAGAAACAAGAAGAAATAAAAAAACAAAGATGAAAAACTTAAATATTACAATTTTTTTTAAAGGAAAAATAATATTATTGATTAGCTTTTATAATAGATGTCATCCAAAGATACAAATGACTAAAAACCATATAGGATAAAACAATTAGGTTAATAACATAATAAATTTAATAAAACACAAATTTGATAAATAAATATTCTGATATTGCGACTCTAGTTAACTGACATCTTGAAGTATAATTTGATATCTTCGTGGTCAATCCCATCTTTGTAACTGTTTGAATCGCCCAGCGCGGATAAAGCTATTTGCTGTAGAGATGTGAGCGATATCGCGTCGTAACAAGCGACGACAAATCAAACATCGATAGCAGCGACAAACCCAAATATGTCATGATAATGCCTTGAAAAACAAATAAACCCTAAATTTCCTTGGAAGAACCACTGTGCTGAGTAGAAAATGAAATAAAAAAGATTCAAATTGGTGATTCCGGGCTAAGAATTGTCAAAAATCACCCCTCATTGCTTGAGAAAAATAGGCTACAAGAAAATATGAGAGAAATGTTACAATTAATTTTATTTATCATAAATTATATATTTAATAAACGTACTTAGCTTAATGGCCTAATTATTAATCTATAACATCATACTAAAATGAAGCTAGATATCTGATTATTTAAAAAAACAATTTATTTAGAGATGGGGTTAGAGTTTTATTTTACTTTATTTTTATTAATATTTTGGTTTGATGAAAATATCGGGAACCGAAATCAATTAAAAAGGTGAATAAAGTCGAAGTTAGAGATAGGAAAATAAATTTTCTTTTGACATATGTAAAGTGTGTCTTGTTATTTTTTTTTCAATAAAATTCAAGAATCTCACTTGAATATTTGTTTGTGTATTCATGGTTTTGATTATATGTGCATTTTTGTCTTTATCATTTTACATTGATAAATTTATTTTCAATCAACTACCAACTATTTTATCAAACAATAAATTATAATTAGCTTTTATTAAATAATAAATTATAATTAGTTATCATCTATCAGTTACTAATACCAACTAACAACTACCAACCACATGTTATCAACTATTAATTGAACCAAATAGAACCATGCATAGTCTTTTACCTTTCAAAAGCTATTTGTGGAGGGACAACGTAGCTTTTAATATCGTTCCCTTGACGCATTACTGATTTTCAGACTTCTCGTTTTTTAATTTTACTTTTTAATTAAGAACTTACCGGTTTCATAAATGTTAGAACCACAACTGTTTGACTATGGTTGGATTAAGGGTCGCTTTGCTAATTCATAAAAGTAAAGTAAAAATGTTGTTCAATATTCTGAACATTATCAATTTGATAGATCTACTCAAGTGATAACTTATAACAATCACGAACGTCTCGAGGATGGATCGATACATGCATGTATAAGTCATGTCGACTTTTAGAAGAGGACTCCTAAAGTTAATTCATTTATATGATATGATCTTACAAAAAAGCAGATTTCTCTTTAGAAGTTTATTTGTATCTTCACCCTATCGGTAATATGTTCCTTTTACTTGGACAAGCTATTTATGAGAATAGACTAACCAAAATGGCAAAATGACTTTAGGCCCCACGTTATACGTTGTTTCATGGTTCACGTACGCCCAATTTAAATCATTTAATAACTTTTTTTCTTTTTTTTTTTTAATTTCTATTCAATTTGATACATCTGTATAGTTATATTACAATGTTTTGTAGTTTAGGACGTTTCATAATTCCATTACACCCTTTTACCCATTTGATTAGTCAGACCACAAGAGCAAATCATTCAATTCTTTAAACTTCAAAATTACTCACATTATTAAAGCTAATCCCAACATTATATTAAAAATCATCTATAATTGTTCGAAAAATAATTCATGATAGATAGAAGTAAATTCATAGTAAAATTGATGATAATGTATTAAACATCATTAAGTCAAATACACAAATGGGAAAGTCATTGAGACCCAAGCAGAGTGTAATTGGGTTGGGAAACATTGTATGCAAAATAAATAGATGTTTTTAGAGGATTAATTTAAAATGGATAAAAACAAAAATTATTTACAAAACTAATCCCTTACTTTTATAATCTTAAAATATCTTCACGTAAAATTACCCCTTAATATGTTAAAACTCAAAAAATATTATAAATCTAGTTTCTTTCTATATATGTTGGATTTGATCGTTGACAAACTTGAAGATGTCAGATTCGGGTTTAACAAACATATATTAGATTTAGCAGTCGTTAAGTTATATTTGAGCAACGGAAAGGAGTTAAGTTTAGGTTTGTAACAAGTATAGTAATTATTTATTTGGACTTAACCATTGTTTAAGTTATATTTTAACAAACTTGAAGGCGATTAAGTTCATATTTGTATGATGGTTAGATGGATAAATTTATCAAAATGATATAAAAATATCCTTCGTGTTTGGGTTTTAAGTATAGGGGTTAGATTTGTAATTTTTTTTACTTTTTATCTATTTTAAACTATTACCCCATGTTTTTTTAATGTGTTGTAGCTTCTCTACTCAGAGTCTTCTTTCATACAAAAAAAAAAAAAAAAAATTAAACAAATGTAAAGAAAAGCACAAATAAAAGTAAATATTTAAACCATAAATAGAGATTCTTCAAAAATAAATGTAAAGCGGTCTTAAAATCCATGACATTTGATACCATGTTATATGATCGACAATCATATAGATATTATAAAAGCTTTGGGTCGAGGGCTATAAAGCTTCAAGCGTGTTTATTAAGTTGAGGAGGCTCATCTTTATATATAGTCTTGGGGAGATTCTCCATATCCAGATCTTGAGATGTATTGAAACGTCCACTAATCTTGACATGGCGACGCCGTTGTGTCCCATGGTGCGGGGCGAAAAGGAGCGTCAGTAGGTCGAGGATCATTTCACGATCTGAATTTAATAACGACCAGAACTAGCGTAGATATTGTCGTTTCGTCGAAGGGGCCTTCACGGTTTAAAGCGGCGTCTGATAAGTTAGAGGAACCCATTACTTATATAGTCTAGGGAAGTTTCTCCACTATCGATGTGGGATGTAGCCAATTTGTAGCAATTTTGGCCGTAAATGTAGATGTGTTAATACCTGCCGGGTCTGAGCCTCGCGGTTTAAAAGCAGTCTATGAGATTAGAATAGCCCAGTATTTATATGTGCAGGGAAGTTTACCATTGTCGGAGTGTGGGATGTAATGGCTCTGGCATACGTGTGGGCTGTGTGTCGCCATTGTGTCCCATGGGATTCTTTTGGTCAGCAGACAGGACCCTATATATGGTGAGTCATTTCACGATCTGAATTTAACGGCCCGTCGACTATTGTTCGACTTGGGTTCGAGGTTAAATGACTTTAAAGCAGCGTCTTGGTTGAGGCTTCGTATTTATAGTGTCGTGAAGTTCTGCATTCGATGTAGGATGTAGCGTGCTTAAATATTCAATTCCCCGAAAACTCGCTTTTTAAAATTTGAGTTTAACTCTCATCTGATGTTTCATTATAGAATTTTCAACTATATATATTTAAAATGAAGGCAATTTTTATTTTTAATAAAAGCATGTAGGCATCCATAAATATGAAATAACAAAACGGCTCCAAGCATGAGGTGATGGTGGAATCCATGTATGGGGCACAGAAAGCTGAAAAGCACCCTCCCTTTTTTTTACCCATATCTATTATACATGGGGGGGCGTAGGCAGTGATGCTCATAGCTCACCCTTTCACCGAGCAAGCATGTGCTCCCGTTTTGACATATTCCTCGCTCTCTCCCGAGACAAGGGATGATTAAATTATACGTGACTCATTCTCCATACCAAAGTTTAATTATTATTCAATATTCACACTAATCAAATAAAATAAATTACAACCACCAATTAAAGTTATTATATATCTACCTAACCGCATTTATGCTATTTTCTCTCATATATTTTTTTTTGTAACCTATTTTTCAAAGAATGTGGTATGATTTTTTTATTATTATTTTTGTATCGAAATCATACATGCGAATCATTTATTCTTAATAAAATGGTTATTTCATGAAGATTTAAGTTTTATTTTATTGTTTTATATTGTCATCATTTTATCGATGTTTGATTTGTCGTTAACTTTATTTTGATGTGGTGTTGTTCGTCGTTTTGATGCGATGTGTTATTTGTGTGAGAGCGATTTAGACAGACAAGACATATTTGATCGGTTGAAAATATTAAATTATGATCATTAATATATTGAAAAACTGAAATTATATATATTTTAGTCATTTATATTATGAATTCTGAGTTTATCTTTATTTTATCTTTGATTTTATACATTGTATATTAGATCTATTGAGATATTGCAAGTTTGAATAAATAATATTATTTTTATTTTTAAAATAAAAAATTACAACCACCTAATCTCATTAGCTTGCACCACACTATAATTTTAATAATTTTTAAAAAATGGTACTCTTTATTTGGGGAAAGGGACAATTAACATAAAGCGAGATATATTCCCTCATTTCTTTAAGTAGAGATATTTCCCCCTTACTTTGTAATAAAATACTCCCCGACCATGTTCTCAACTTCTCCGCAAGTGGTTTTTTTTTTTTTTTTTTTAAGACCCAATCAACGCTAATGCGCTTATGATTGGAACAATCATTAATGGCCATTGCTTGATGCCTTCTTATTTTTATTTATTTACTTTAATGTCGTAAAAATTGGACTCAGATAGTCGGTTAACCAATGAGACCATCGACACGTCAGGTTATGATATCATTTGTACATGAGTGATCGATTATACTTTTTTAATTCAATCATCACTAAAGTGTTTTAAATATTGATTTATTTATTCTTAAAATCACGCCTTAGTATTAATTAAATACTAAACACTAACGACATTCAATTGGTTCAGTCTTAGTTTTATTTCCTAATTGTTATTGATTCAACTTCCATTAGAGCCACACGAGAGGATCAACTGAGTCATTAACATAAAGTGCATGGATAATTAGGTGACAATGGACAATCTCGTGGGATGGATACATTGCATGGAGACACCTAATTCATAGTAAGTGATCGCTTTTAGTCCAAGTATCATATCCAAAACAAAGAAAAATACTGGTATCCTAGTCCATACTCATTCTAATCTAATTCTAGAAATATGAATTAGGTTGTATTTTATGTAAGGGGCCAAGTTTACCTACTAGTTAGTAGTTACTATCAAGGTGTTTAAATAATGAAAAATATAATAAGAAATTGGGTAGATGCCTTCAACGACCCAACTGTCGATGGTTATAAAAGTCACAGCTAGGGGAGGAAAATACCATGCATGTTTGGACGGACTATGAAGAAAATAACAAAGAAGAAAGAGGAAACAAAGGCGGGGGAAACCGGTGGCGTCACGCGCATCAAGTGAGAATTGGATGAGAGAGAAGGGGGCTTAAAAGGCTTTACAGGCTGAGGGCGGGGGAGAAGATGTCACATGCGGATGCTGTTGGGGTTGGCAGGAAGATACTGAGAAAAGGCGTGTCTCTGACTTCGTTATTCGCAATAAACACCTGGGCCGTATTCGTCATTTCACAAGCCAACCACGATCGCTTCTACTGCTCGTTTTTAATTTTATTATTATTATTATTTTTATTTTTAAATTTTTTTAAGATATGATATTGATATTTTTTTACACCACCACCACCACCACCCAGACCCAGACCCAGACCCAGACCCAGACCCAGACCCAGACCCACTCTCATCAGTTCCCTAAGTCTCCCGATTCTCTATAACCTGTTCACGGTACGCATCACGCACCCCAATGTCTTTTTGCTCCACGTGTCGCGCCTCCTTGCACTGCATCCTTACGTGTTCTCCCTGCAATAAAGGTGCGCATTCACGTACGCTGCACCAGTTAGCCACCACCGCCGCCTCACATGTAGCTTCTTTCTTATATTTTTCCCGCCTCCCTCTCATTCCATACTCAACTCTCTTTCTCTCCCAACTTTTGCTTTCGTAACTTACTCTCTTCCTTTATCGATCTTCTTCTTCGACGCCGTTGGATCAATCATCAAGAATGAACCATGGTTTTGCGCATCTTAGTGCTTTCGGAGTTCATCGATTCATTTGATATTTTTTACGGAGAAAAATTCATTTGATCCTAACAAACTTTGCAGATAAAGAGAAGGAAAGAGAATGTACAGTCCAATAAAGTTTGTTGTTGTCTTTTGGTTTTGATTTAGTCTGCGAATGGTCCGAGGTTGAAAGGGCAATCAAAGAGGCGGGGTGCTTGTTGGTTGGAAGGCGGATCAAAATGCCTCACAGAACTACTTACATCTTTCCCAGGCAGTTTCCTGACCGCGGATTCGATGCATCTTCTAAGGAGCTGCTTGGTCAGGAGAAAAAGATTGGAGGTGAAAGGGACAGACAAGGTTCAAGAACGACCAAGGACTTGACTGCTGATAAGACTTCCTATGCTTCTGATCTATTCACGGGAAGCGAAAAGTTTCGGAGCAAGAAGCAGGTCGCCGCTTTTTGTGACTGGTTGGTGGAGAAAAAAGGTGAGAGATCCGGTCACGTCAGGTTGAGGTTGCGGAACAATGAAGGTGATCGTGACGTGTTGTTGCCTCCACAGCCATCACCTGCTCCGGCGCCGGCGCCCGAGGTTGTGGTGGGAAAGGACCAGCAGTTCGATCGGCAGGTGTCGTTGCCGAGGGTGTCGAGCTGCAGTAGCTATGCTGGGAGCTTGTTCTCCGGGACGACGGTGGATGGGAACGCGTCGAGCGGTTTGAAAGATTCCCATACGAATTCGCACTCGCCAGAGTCGATGGGCGAGAGGATGAGGAAGAGTGCGGCGCAGGGTCAGGGAGAGCTACTATTTGCAGCTCACGTTTGCCAAAAGACTCGCTTATCAAGCGTCGCTGGCTTCTGAGCCTGGTCTCTTTCTACAAGAGGGTGGAGGGGAAGCAAATGTCATCTGCTTCGATCCAGATGTTGTTTCCTATCGTCTTTGGGTACTCCGTCTTCTTTCTTTCTATATTGCTTTAATTTGTGATTGGTCTGTGTGTAAATCCATTAGTTTGAGCAATATATTCTGATCGTGGCCTAGGAGAAAAGCAATGCAAGTTTTGGAATAATTTGTTTACGTTATTTTGCTTTCGCGAGGATTGAAGAATCAAATGAAAATAGATTAGCGTTTTGAAAATCTAAAATGCTCCCAATTCTCAGGTTAGCGGTTGCCTGTCATATACCGACAAAATATCAGACGGGTTCTGCGCATTTTGGAATGAATCATATTTGTGGGTGATGTGCAATGAATTGGAGGAAGGTAGAAGGTTGCCAACTTTAACGGCGCTTAAAGCAGTAGAACCTGATGACACGTCCATGGAGGTGGTTCTTGTTGATAGACGTAGAGACTCAGGCCTCAAGGAGCTTGAAGATAAGGCACATGAATTATACTGCGCTTCAGAAAATACCTTGGTGTTGGTGGAGCAACTCGGCAAACTGGTTGCAATCTGTATGGGGTAAGTTTTCCATCTCCGTCGTATTTCATTACTTGTACCTAATATTTGTTTGTTTGATTTAGCAGATTTTTAACTCTCGAGCCTGTTTGAATTTAAAGGGGTAGTTTTCCGTTGGAGCAAGGTGACCTCCACAAGCAATGGAAATTGGTTAGCAAGAGACTCAGAGATTTTCAGAAGTGTATCGTGCTACCGATCGGCAGCCTATCAATGGGACTCTGTAGGCATAGAGCAATCCTTTTCAAGGTGTCAAGACACTATGCTTTGTTGCTAATCATGCATGAATGTTTTCTTGACAACAACAATTTCAGATTTCTTTTTCCAGGAAACAACTACTCCGCTGAACAGTTGATTGATTCCTTATTTACTTTGTTTTCACATTGTACAGTAGTTCTATAAAATGGTTCTGGAATGGGACGTTCAAGGTCTAAGACTAACCAGCATCACAGTTATTGCATATACTAATTGATAATCAATTTATCATGGTACATTATTATCATTAGTTAATTATAGAATAGGTCGTGTTTTTGTGTATTAGCCGGCAAAGTTAGTAGGGCTGCTTGATCAAATAAAAGGGGTGTCCTAATTAGGTGTGTTTGGTGAAGAAAAAGATGTGCCAAGGGCTCTGTACCCTGGTTATTCGGTAAGGAATTTTAGACTGCTATGGTGAGTTAAGAACTTTGTGTAAAACTTATTATCTGATGTTTTTGGGGGGGGTGGGTTTGGGTTGGTGCGGGGGGAAGGAATGGATTGTCCATTTCTTTTAATATACATGATCTCTTCTGTTCATATATTCTGTCAGGATAATTAAGATGGTATTGTCCTCTCAAGCATTCCTAGTGCATAGTTAGTGGTTATGTAGAGTGCTAATGAATGCTGGACTAGATGATTCTACTGTTTATTAACTAAAAATGCAACCTTATGCTTAACTTTGTTGGTTTGCCTTGTGGAAATTTCTGTGCTGTTATTTAAATTGAACAGAATGTAATTACAAAAAATAATGCACTCATTGTGTTTTAGGAAATACCACCAACCAACTTCGCAATGTGTATGTTCACATTTTAACTTCACAATTTCATTTCCCTTTTTTGGGTTTGTTTTGTTTTGTGTTAACATATCTTTTTTCCAGTGTGCACCAGCATGTGCTGACCTACTTGATTATCTATTAACTATAGGAGTAGGAAATCAGCATATATAGTTTACTAAAAAGTATATCTCTTTCGGAATTGATTACTGACAGGTACTAGGTTTTCGCATATGCAGAAATTGGCGGACTACATAGGTTTGCCTTGCCGGATTGCTCGAGGTTGTAAGTATTGTGCTTCTGATCACCGCTCTTCCTGTCTTGTGAAAATTGATGACAAACTGTCCTCGAGGTTTGACTCTTTGACTGTTCTTGTAGGGTTCACTTGTTTATTTATTTATATTAGAAAATTGTTTTGTTAACAAACACACACTTTCTAAAAGTCAAAATCAATCTTCTGGTTTTGTTTCTCTTCGAGAATGCTAGAAGATTTGTCATAAGTTGATATTCGTGGATAACAATTTTTCCTGTTTTTGCTGTGTCCTTTGGTTTGGAGTGTTGATGTGGAAGATACTTACTACTTCTGTAAGCTTATCATAAACCACAGATTGAGGCTTCTACTCCATGTAGTGCTTTAATAATTTAGGCTGGCATCTGTTACTGAAGAATACCACTGGAAGTGATTGCCAACTTGATTATTGTTCATTAGTATTGCTATTTCTTCTTCCTGGTGTTGCTTTTGTCATATTCAGACTTTAGAATGTGGTCAATTCTCAACTTGGTTTTATGTCTTGCAATATTTTATCAAAATTGGAATAACTGCTTTAGTATAGATTTTCACCCTCCAATTCCAATTGTTTGTTCTTGTTTATATCCATGTATTTCTTGGCAGGGAATATGTAGTTGACCTAGTTGGGGGGAACCAGGGAAATGTCCATGGTCAGATTCCTCGATCAATGGAGGTTTACTTTCATCCATGCCTTCACCACTTCAAATTTCTCATCTTAAAAGAATACCAACAGCCTTACATGGATAATGAATCATGTTTCAAATT
The DNA here is from genome assembly GCA_016808115.1 of Tetrastigma voinierianum. NCBI lineage: Eukaryota > Viridiplantae > Streptophyta > Magnoliopsida > Vitales > Vitaceae > Tetrastigma > Tetrastigma voinierianum. The sequence continues at coordinate 37,180 of JAEQBH010006087.1, forward strand.
CAAAACTCAAAGAACACATGTACTCGTCCCGAAGGTCCTCTATACTTAGGTATGTTATGCTTTGCACACCTTGAAATTTGTTGTTCAAGTGGCTCTATGCGTTATTCTGGTGTGGGCCTTTCTTTGCTATAACAGTTACCTGTAGATGACTGGTTTCATTTTCTTTAATTTGTGATATTCCCTAAATTTATGTAGTATGGTCCTATTTGTGATATGTCCCCAATTTATGTGTTAGTACACCGGATTGAATGTAAAACCAGCTTGTAGTGTTAGATTAATTGCGGCCAGCAAAATATTGTCCTCTTATGGGCTTCCCCAGTAAATTAAAAATTTAAAGGATCATCTCTTGCAGGCAATGAGAAAGATGTCTTGTGCACTTCAATTAATCAAAATTCTGAAAGAATGGAATCATCTGTGTTGCCTCTGGAGTTCAATGGGAACACTGATCGATGCATAATTCAAAGTGCAATGTTGCAATCTGTCCAGTGCAATGTTTCTAAACCTCTGGATGCTTCTGCTACCGGGGTTTCTATGCACGAGTGTTGTAGAATTGCTGGAGAAAAGCTTGTTATACAACAAGCTCAGGAAAAAGAAGATTATTTGTTTCTGGGAGTCAATTGTGAGTAGGGCTGTCAAGCAGACTAAAGTAAGCTTATCCTAGTAAATCAAATCTGAAGGAGGTTGAGAAGGCAGACTTGAGGATCGTGGGTGGATTCCCCACTCTAACCGTACCAAGATACTTGAATCTTGAACCTTCTCTTGCAATGGACTGGCTAGAGATATCATGGGATGAATTACATATCAAGAGCGTATTTAGTGCTGGTACTATACTACTTCTGCTGCCCATAATTGATTCTTGAAGTGCTTTAATGGTTATTTCTTCAGTGAAGATGCATGAGGAGTATGATTCTCTTTTTCTACTACAGGTTCATTTGGGACTGTGCATCGTGCTGAATGGCATGGATCGGTTAGTATTATGTTCCTTTTGATTTAACTATCAATTACCAGCTCTGTCATGGATCAATTTATGGATAAAAAAAAAAAGAATTAATATATACCATATGTACACACATTATATTGAAATATGTGTATTTTTCTTTCATTGTAGAAGTATTTACCTAAGGACAACTGTTTTGGGTGATGCTATCATCCAAGGAAACATTGTCTTGGGAGAACTTACAATTTGAACGACATATCACCACTAGTTCAAGTCAAACTGCCTTTTACTCTGTCCATTTGTCTGATTTTTGTTGTATTCCTTTCTAATTTGCTCTAAAATGCAGGATGTTGCTGTCAAAGTTCTAACTGTCCAGGATTTTCAGGATGATCAGTTGAAGGAGTTCCTAAGAGAGGTATGTATGTGGTGAACCTGAATGATTCGATTTTGAACTACTGTCTGCACGTCATCACTTACATTGTCACCATAATGCATGGCTTCTTGCAACTGTTCTGGGTTCAGTGCAACATCGTTGTTTCTATTTCAATAAACCCGTGCTTGTCCTATATTTAGTTTGTATTTATGAATGTATGGATGTTTTGTTGGTAACATGATTGATGCTATTTCTCCCTCGTTTTCTTTTCGTTGTGTGTCACCCTTCGCTTTCTGATGCCTTTTGCTTTCCTTTGTATGACCACATGCTATTCCTGGTTCAGAAGGTGGGGTTTTGTGGTTTATGTGTGATGTTCTTCCTAGATCCTTCCATCGTTTGATGCAGTTATGCATCAAAAAGTTCCATAACATGATCTTACAATCTTCTGCTCTGAAAGTGCTTGCCTATTAGTTCTGCTACATTGAATTTGATCTTTTTCAGTGACATTTTGTGCAGAGTTAAGTCGGACATCTTGACATAGTCTGATCGTGCAATGATTATTATCAATGCCGCATGTCAACTGTATTGGATCCCCCATCCCCATTTGGAATATTTGCTTCAAATAAGTATCATGACTTACATTCAGTTTTGCTTGAAGGCACCCACATTCTCTCTTTTTTTTCCTCCTTTTTTTTCCAGATAAAGGATATTTTTATTTGTTTCTTTCTATTTTTTGGTTTTTTTATTAATTTCCGATTGGTTCTTATTTCCATTCCATTATGCAATATCCAAGTATCATTGAGATGCTTTTCAGCTAACTACCTGAATATGGAGGAAGATCATAAATATAGACACACCCACAGCTGATATCTAACACCAAAATCAGTGCAACATAGATTTAGATCATCATACAATATACTATGCTCAGGAATGCATTGCATATCACAGTGCAAGCCCACCCTCTAATTAATTTCACCATCATGTTTTGACACAAGACAGAGCACTACTCCATCCAATTAGGAGCCATTTTTCCAAATGCTGATACTCTGCATCTTGCCTGTTTTTAGGTCGCAATAATGAAACGGGTTCGCCATCCAAATGTGGTACTCTTCATGGGTGCGGTGACACAGCGTCCACATCTTTCAATTGTGACTGAATATCTGCCAAAGGTAATAAGTGAGTAGTGATAAGACTCCATGTCGCTTCAACCAGAATGTAAGCTTAATACAAATGCTGACTCTTTGTGGAACAGGGGTAGTCTATACCGTCTAATTCATAGACCAACTTCGGGGGAAATTTTGGATCAAAGGAGGAGAATCCGAATGGCCTTGGACGTGGTTTGTCTTAGTTTTATTTATTTATTATTTATTTTTTATTATATATGTTAATGTTTTCTAGCAAAAATTTATGTTCTGTTGCATGTGCAGGCCGAGGAATCAATTATTTACATTGCGCTACCCTCTATAGTTCTGGGATCTTAAATCTCCCAATTTATTGGTGGATAAAAATTGGACAGTGAAGGTAGTATTAGGATAGTTTCTGATTAATATTTTTCCCTCAAAGTTTGCCCGAGATATAACTTCATCTCATGTTTCATGCTCAGGTATGTGATTTTGGGTTATCCAGGTTCAAAGCAAATACTTTTCTCTCATCCAAATCTGTTGCTGGGACAGTAAGTCTCTCTCTCTCTCTTTCTCTCTCAGAAAATTAAGGTCTTGAGCATGTACTGTTCTCAGTAGTATTACTCGATATTTAGTAAGTAGTCCCAAGTGCTTTTAGTCGAATCATTTGTAGGATAAGAAGTGAGGCTATAGGTCTTGAGCATTTGTAGTATTCTCAGTACTCAATGTTGTCGTAGTCCCATGTTCTTTTAGTCAGATCATTTGCAGAATAAAGTATGGCTACTTGTGAAGGGTCACTTCTATTCCTTCTATACACGTTCATGCCTGTCTAATCCAAACTGCGCATCTGTGAGGCCCTCTGCCACAATAATACAAAGAGTCTAGGTTCAAACCCTTCCTGATGGATCAGATAAATTAAGTGTGCAACTTTAAGAGTGAAGGCACTGGAAAGTAGATATGTATATAACAAATCTAATAGACTCAACTGGATCAAAGCGGAAGCTATCTTGATGAATAAGCTATTCATTATGGTGGGCACCTTCCTCCAGGGATAAAAGCAACAATTTATTTTTTTCTAAGTATTTGGCTAACCTACCCATATTGTAAAATTCCACCTATCAGTCACCCAGCATCTTGTCGACAATTTATCCACACTTTTTCTCCTTCCCATATCTGGGGTTTCCCTAGTTCAATTATTTAGATGTTTTCTCATTTACGCAAGTCTTTCTATTCTCATAGAAGTTTCAATTGAAAACAAAGTCCTGTAACTCTTGTGCATTTTGTTTCAGCCTGGTGGATGGCCCCCGAGTTCCTACGTGGAGAGCCTTCAAATGAGAATCCTGATGTTTACAGTTTTAGAGTATTATAGAACTTGTGACCATGCAGCAACCATGGAATGGACTTAGCCCTGCCCAGGTATTATTTGTTTGCCCTTCCAGATTCCTGTATTTTCAATGCTTGTTTTTTCGCATTCATTCCATTTTTGTTTCTATCATCTCTGTCAGTTATGTTTTAACAAATACTGTAAACAAATACTGTAAACGATTATATCTTTTACATTAAAATGCCCTACAAATGACATTGCAAAATTTTCAGGTGGTTGGAGCTGTGGCTTTCCAGAACAGACGGCTTTCCAGTCCACAGAATACCTCTCCAGTTTTGGTTTCTCAGTGGAATCTTGTTGGAGCTGAGTAAGAACGCTAGACTCCCTTAGTAATACAAAATGACAATTGTATGCTAGCCAATAAAGGAACATGCCAAAATTGATTGAAAGTAACTTAGAACGGTAAAAATGTTAAAGATAAGGAAATTTCATTTTCTTGGCATGAGTTTTTTAGTCAAGAAAATATGAATCATGACTTGCCTGAATATAAAATGTCTTCATGATTTAGTTGCTCATTTTCAGGCACGACCAGCCTACCTCCATCCCAATCCAGTATCCTTTGATGTGATTTAGATATGCATGTTCAAGTTCTAGGTCCAACTTCGTAGGTTATGCCTTGATGTTTTGTTTACTGGTTATGAAATTATTAATTTTCTGATGATTGGGAAAGCTGAATTTCATGTTCCGCTATTATTCATTCTGTGGTACGATTGCACAAGGCATTAGAGTGATATGATCATCCATATGATGTGGAATATTTTCTTGCTTTGGATTCCACATTTGTTTGTTCTCTGATGATTTGCTTATTTTGCTGTGACAGTGACCCAGCTCCAAGCGCCCCTCTTTCGCTAGTATAATGCGGAGCACACTGGAAGAAGCTGCACAGTCTCGTGCAGCTAATACAGATGGGGTGCATAAGAGATGCAACTGGGCAGATGTTCTCAGGAATTCCATACCCTGCCGAAATATTTCAAAGTATAATTAAGCTAATTTTGATTTAATTAAGCAGGGTAATATTTTCAATTACTGACTAAAGGCTTTGTGGTTTTAGGCAACTGTGGATGTGTTGCTTACCTAACCCATTGAAAGGTAACTAAACTCTTTTATCAAGTTCCAATTATGTAATTGTAAATGGTGAGTAGTGGGTGTCTGTATCAGTATGGTCTCCTCCCTACAGGGTGGGAGCATCCTCTCTTAAGCTATTTTCTCAATTCGGATTCCGAATGGTTTATGAATTCGGATCAAACAAGTTTGAAATTGTATTTTGTTTTTCCAAAGCCTGTTCTATCTGGGGCTGTAAGCTGTAGGTTTCCCCTATATGTTGTAATAATCTTTAGTCAGATTCCTGTATATACCTTTTACAGACATCCTTTCAATAATTATTAGTAATATCCTTTCCAGGTTACTTACATAATGACACGCTTTTGCTATGTTAAAAACCATTGCAAGTCTTTTCTTTGTTAAGTGTGGTCAGATTTTTTTTCATTTTTTGGGTATTTTTTTTACGGGATTGTGTTTTAGTTGAACTAATAGTGCTATAAAGATTTATTCAAAAAAAAAATAGTGCTATAAAGATTAAAGTCATTGCGGTATATTGGTACTATTATGCCATGATGCTATTTCATGGTTTTTAAGTTAGGTTAACCACATTGATTTGGTATTATTTTAAAGGCAACCGATATTGGCGATCTCACAAAGACTAAAATTTATTTTTAGTGAATTTCTATATATTAAACTTGGACCAGTTAAGATTTACTTGTATGTGTATGGTTCTTTCTTAATTCAAAGTTAAAGTTAGCTTGACGTTTGCTTAGTGGCCCTTAGTTCTCGATTGGAGGTTGGTTCCCTTTTTTTTTTCTTTTAGATCTTTTAACAACTTTTCAAGATGGAATTCCCTAGATCTATTGCCTTTTTTTTCTTTGTGAAAATTTTCTCATTACTAATTGTAATTTGTTATCTCGAAAAAAAAATTGTTAGTAAGGAACTTGTAATCTACTCTTTTCACTGGCAAAATTATTCCACACAAATCATCGACTGGAGGTATGTCAATATTGACCCTAAAATGAGGATTGAGGAATGTGGGTAGCATGTATGTTTCTCTGGCGTTTCAGGGTGGCATTGAGGAGTCTTGTGTAATCCTGGATTCCTGATCACACATCTAAGCTGCTCATTGAGCTATAAAGCTCAAGAGGGGCACCACAGTTCTCAGAATCTAATTAGTTTATAGCTGTAAATGAGAAAAGACAATCTCATGTTGCACTCGGCTTTAATTTAAGAGAATTACATTCTGGCACGTCGTCTTTATCTGGCACATTTGTGTTTGAGAAAAATTAGGATGTAATATATATGAGGTATATCGAGAAATGCGTGGGGTGTAAATAGAATCTCTCTTAATTTAAGGAGTGTTGAAGACAGAAAAAATAAACTTCAATTGTTTAGCGGGTTCTGAAAGAGAAGAAAACAGCTGTCAAAAAGAGAAGAAAATAAAATCCTCTCTACTAGTGTGGGAATAAGATCCTTCACTCTTTGAACCATGTCATTTGTTATTCTTTCTTATTCATAAAAGATATGTTTACATTACTCACCTTCGCTTTGAATATAGGAACAATCTTCCCACAAGCCAAGGCAATCCTACCTAATCTCCCATCCCTTTGCCATCCAGAACTCCCCTAGCATTAAAAATTTAAAATCGATGTTCAAACTTAACTGTGAACACAATTGTTGAACATATTGGATATATGCATTCAAATGAAATTAAAATTTTATTGTTCTTTAAATATTGAAATGTTTAGAAGAAAACTATACAATACTAAAAGGGGAGTTAATTGCAAATAGATAATAGAAGGAAAAGCAAATGAATGGTTGGGCAAGCTAATGCCTCCTCTCTAGTCCCTCCAACTTAAAAGGAGATAGAAAGCATATTGATCAAGTGCTACTCACGTCCTATGTGAAAAACTGCACAAAAGGGGTCTTCATTTCCAGAGCTATCTGGCATATGATAGGATTGCCGGAGTTCATAAAGCGAAAAGCTAGGAATAGAGTGGAAAGAAGGGCAAAAAAGGGGTAAAATGGCATTTAGAAAAAAAAGGCCTTTGTTTGATTGAGGAACATTAAAAGTAGAACCAGCGCGTGGTGGCTCAACTCAATTTTCAATTTTGTACAGGAGTTCAGGAGTCAAGTGGTCAACCAGCTCACTTTCACTCATTATAACCCGATTGGCCTCAGTTCTCTTCTTAGAGAGAAAGTGTGGGAAGAAAGAAAAAAGAAAAAATATGGAGATGGTGAACGACATCGCGATTCAAGTAGGGATGATTTTGTTCACCGTACTGATGTTTCTTTATATGAACGATGTTCCCAGAAAAATCACAGACAAGATCCGCCTCAGGCTCAACCGAGCCAATCTCGCAGCCAAGCGCCACTTCGTCCACGGGGCTCAGCTCCTCGCCCAAGCCAGATCCCCCAACACTCCTTCCTCAAAGTACTCTCCCTCATAAAACCGCTGCAGAGAAGCCGACAAGGCGCTCTCCTCGATCCCAAAAAGACGCGGCTTCTCCCATCCTCAAAGCCCTAGCTCTGGATCTCCAGGGCTTCCGGACCTCTGCCCTCGACTCCTTCGACGCCGCCCTCTCCCCTCTGGCCGTCAAGTCCCTATCGGATGACGAGCGGAGCGATGCGCTGATCAAGCGGGCTCAGTTGAAGATCGGGTTGGATAAAGCGGGGCGAGTAGATTCGGCGGTGGCAGACCTGGTGGAAGCTGTGAGAGTGGGGAGTGAGAATTACATGGCGTATAGCCTGCTGGGCGAGTGTTATGAAACGAAGGAGATGAAGGAGGAGGCCACGAAGGCCTACCCAGGAGGAGGCCGTTAGGATCCAACCCGACTCCTCCCTCGCTCAGGACGCAGTGGACCCTTGATCTCCCGTTGACTGGCTTTTTGCTCCTCCTGTACTTCCCTTTTCCATTCTGTTCTTAGTCGTAACCTCAAATGAACTAGTAGGGCCTGTTTGGTTCATTCTAGGGGAAAAACATGTTCTTGTTAGCAATTGGTATTTGTCTAGTGACCCCAGTATTTTCTCTGAAAATGTTTTCTGTGTGTTCTCTTTGTTTTTCAAAACAAAGAAAAATAGGAACACACTTCCTATAACGTGTTCACATATTTTCTTAATTCTCCTTCTTTTGCATAACCAAAAAACAGTTTTCAACAAACAAGCCCTTAAGTTCTTCCTCTTCGCCTATCCGTTTCTCCTATTGGATAGACATTTTTTCTTAATATTAACATCAAAAAACTTCTCACCTCAAATTTCGAAGCTTATTTTTGGCATTCCGATCTCCCTAAGGTTTCAGTCACAAAGTTTTCTGTAAATAATTCTAAGTCAGTCTAACAGTTTAATTGACTTTGTAAGCTCCACAGCCATTTGGGATGATTATTCATTCCCATAAAAGTTTTGAGAAGCAAGCTAATTCCCAAGACTTGTGCAAATTTTTTGAAGGGATGTAGGAGATGAAGTTAGTCCTCCTTCTAAGACGAATTGATGAAAACCCAACCCAAGTCTTAAGATAGTACAAGAAGCTAGGATCATGAAGAAATAAAATATTAAACGAGGTTTGATAATAATTCGAGTTTTGTAGTTTTTCATTCAAGGCAACCCAAATGATAAAAGCGCGTTGAGAGTCTCCTCCAGGCAACGAGTTCCGCCGCCGCGTTCCACACTCTGATTATGTATGGTCTCCCAAGAACCCGTTCGTTCAGTCGAAAGTATTAAAATCAGGGGAGGGGAGGAGGAGGGGAGAAGTGAAATGGAAATTATTCGATGAACCAGGTTTACTGCTTCATTGCCAATAGACATTGCGACGTCTAAGGCTTCTTCCTGCAACATGCTCAAAAGTTATCTTCTTCTGCTGCATCTGCTAGATCATTGAATATCATTCACCTCTTCCTCTATTTATTTTCTGCACAATTTTAACCATTAATAATACGGAGTGTAAGTGTAACCACTAACCCCCACCCATCTTGGCCAGAGAAAATTCAAGCTAACAATTTAACCTCAACTTATGAGCACCCACCCTCATGCATCTATGGGTTCGAAAAAAGTTCTAACTGTTACAAGTCAGCAAGGAGCTTAGCTCTACAACCCCACTCTTTTAATAGAGTTGTATATGGCAATATGAGAAACAATAGTGAATGGTTTTCATGGCCTTTAGCCATCAAAGCTCTCCGGTTCTTTATTTCCAATTCCAGAGTTGAGATCCTCACGGCCTCTGCTCTGCTCTCCATCTCCTCAACAAATCTAGGCTTGCTAATCTTAGTTGGGATATACAAGATCAATCAGTTCTAAGGATTGGCCAATTCAGGTGGTCGTCCCATGTGCTCCAAATTTTGGGTAGCATTTTACACGATCAATCATTCCTTATAAGTTATATCTGTTATCTTGGAAAGTTATCCCTATTAACCAAGAATTTCCAGCTGAGGGTGGTATTTCTGAAACAAAGTTCCCTTCCCCATCTAATCCATCAAGAGCAACAACCAACTGTTCCATGGTACAAGAGTGCACTTGATCTCTCACCATGAGAACGACTATATCTTTCTAAAAGGACTGCAAGTGAGCAAGTTAATACTGTTATCAAGGGGTACAATCATGTTCCCATGCTGATACCAGGGCCCTTTAAACTACAATACTTTTTGCAGATAACAGAGATCAAAGTCCAAGCATTCATAACTTAAATGAACCATGTCATTACACTGTTAATGTTGTCAATGCATGTATATTCTTTTTATTCATCAAGGAGTAAAAGATTATTCGAAGCTTTAAAGCATAAAAGAAATGCTTACAATCGAGATCCAATACTTAAGCCACAAGCCAAAATTGAAATAAATTGAGTCATGAGAGCATAATGTCTTTGTGTAAGCAGAAGGTTTGATAAAATTTTCTACTTATGATAACAGCATAAAAATGCATGTCTAACTGTGAAAACACAGGAGGGTCATAACAAGGAAAAGTACTCGAAGGTTAATGCAGTGCTTACCATCTAACCACTTTAAAGTAGGGAGAGACCTTAAGCAGAAATGACGTTTTCATCAGTGACTGCATTCCCACAATATCCAATTCTGTCAAATTTAAGCCTCTAAAAATTGCAAAAAGCCTCCCAGTAGTTTGTCCTTTGGCATCTTCAGGCTGAATTCATTGAAATTCCAATCACTTCCTACTGTATGAGACTAAAGGAGAGCACAGATACCGCTGCTTGTGTCGATGGGGTGGGCACCTATCTCATTGTATGATATATCCAACACCTTTAATACATGGCAGCTCAGGCTGCAAACATCAAACTGCTAAGCATTATGACTCAGGTTCAGGAAGAAAGAAGCTGCAAAGCCTCCAATCCTGTTCAAAAACACCAATCTCAGTACTTAATTTCTTTCCATACAAGAATAATGGAAATGCTAATGAAGAAGAAGCTAAATGAAGCACACAAGTACTTTGACTTTAACTAGTTTCACACAATTAGAACCCATGTAATGACCGAATAGCAACCAATGTTGGATGTTATGTCATTCAAGTGATTTCTGTTTCGATACTTTCTCAATATTTTTGGAAAACCAGAAAAAGGAGGACCCAGATATAAGATGACTAAAATTATGCACGTGTTTCATATATTTAAACAATCCAAGTTTAGTTACAGGTTTCCAACTTCCAGATGGGTGCACAATGCTTGAAAAAGAGCAACTATAATTGATTGAATGCAATAGGATCAGAATATGCTTTGCACTATTAATTATCACCATTTAGTTTGACTAAAAACACAAAGCTAATAAAGATTTTCCAGAAACCAAACTGAATGCACATGTAAAACACAAGGTTAACATATAATTTCATTTCAGAAATCTTTCAATAATTTGACAATCGATGACAAAAATTCCTTGATGAAAAAAAAAGAAAAAGAGAAAAAAAGGTAAAGAAAACAGCAAATATGAAGAAAAGTCATGCAATCTAAAATGGAATGGAATCTATCACACCTCATCGAATTAATGCACAAAAGATTCATAATATCCAGCGTATAGTGGTTTCACCATCATCGATCGAAGTTCATTCCGGCCACGAGGTCAAGCATTTTGGACCCACAATAAATTCTTGGCATAATGTGATAAAGATAAATTATTTAGACGTAAACAGGTAGAATTACTGACACTTGAAGAACTCGAGACCCTATGGTGGCAGCAGTGTTTCAGCAAGTTTTCCACATTGGATGTCACCTATGGGATCAAATAAATATTAGAAATCCATACCAAATGAAGCAATCGATATTATACCATGGAACAAAAGTTTGAGGCAGTATTGTCATTAGTTAGGAGTGATCTTAACAAGAACTAGTAAGCACCTATTAAACGACCAATTCTCCTAAAAGTTCAAGCTTCTAGGAGTTGGATTTAATATGAATCATCTTTTTGGCTAACACCCTCTTTTCGTGGCTCCATACTTTACACGTGGGGACTTAAATAATGTGATTGCCCATTGGGCACCGAATCAACAAATGGAGAATAAATTGCGGAGGTGTCAGACCGGGACCTCCTACCAAAGCTAGGCTCACGATCTGTAATTTAAATAACCAACTCTCCTAAAGTTCGAAGCTTTTAGGATTTGGATTAATATGAATATCATGCCTTTGATAATTACCACATGCATAGACCAAATTCCTTACCATTTTTTTAGGCATGTATTCAACCATTTATTTCTCACTAGAATTCTTCAACAAAGATATGAATATAGAACCTATAGCATATTTAAATAGGTTTGTGGACTCTATATCAGTATGTCAAATTAATCTCTGTAATAGCATGCCCACTAGGACTAGTGAAGACATGAAATAGGTTAATAAGCGAAATAAAATTTTCTTCCCGTTTAGATCCCACCTTTTTTGCAGCTCCAGCACCAATAGCACATAAAGAACACCCTTCCCAAACCCTCTACTCAGATTTGAGAAAATCATGACAGCATTAACATTTGGATATGGAAGAGTTATATAATCAATGTAATGGTCCAGAATATAGCTGTGTATGTAAACTCAAATGCTGAAAACCATGCCCGAGCAACTCCACCTTCAACAATGACTTTGAAACAGATAATTCTGAGGAGGAGAAATTGTCACCTGCTGGAATAAAGTGTACTTAGTGCTTCCTTATAGTATCGGTGATGCATTGGGTCCAACTCGATTAAGTCTCCATATAGTTGTAGGACACGCAAAATGGACCTTCTTGTGAGAATGTGGAGCCATGTAATAGCATCATTGCATCATGCGCCGTCAGCAGTCGTGCAAATCAGCTTTCAATTTTACTGTAGTAGTAGCACAAGGGAAACAACAAAAAACTGCATTTAGGAAAATAGCACATTATGAAAGTTCTAAGTTGTTCATCAAATAAACCAGGTTTACCAGTCTATCTCTGACAATAGTTGCCGGACAAGGGCTATCTCATTGGCTAAAATCCTTGCATGCCACTTAGAAGCTGCTGGCTCATGGTCCTTTTCGATGCTTAGTAGATCAAAATAAACAATTAGGCTTGATTCTTGGATATGTGCATCATAAAAACGAAAATTTACATCTCTCCACAAAATCATCTCTTTTCCACCCTGTTTTTCAGCATGTTCTGAATTGAAGCTGTACAGACACTGTAAATGCAAGCTGAGAAGGATGGCTACAGTGAGAACCGTTTGAAGAAACTATTCCCTGAGGATTTCCAAGATGAACATCTATAGGATAAGCTGTTGAAGGATGGAGCTTTCCATCAGGAACATTTAGATGTGTTACCCACACTTGGGCAGCACAAGAGTTACTTGTTGCAAGTGGTTCCCAAATAAGATCTTTATTCGCATTAAACATTGATTTAACAGTTACAGTAGATGAGCTTACACCTTCAACAACTTCATTGAAGTAAAGAATGAGAGGAAATGTTCCTGCGTCAGAAATGAAACTTGTGAAAGGAGAAAAAGCACAACCATCCAGGCAGCCGTCTGCTGATACGATGATATCAGAGCCATGAGCAGGCCAAGAAGAAACCAGCAGAGGAGTTTCTGATTTAACAGTTTGATCAAGCCCAAAGATGATAAAACCAACGCTTTGATCATCTGGATCAGTGAAAAAGAAACGATATGCGAATTCAAACTCTTCTACTAAAACCTTTTCCTTTGGGAAAGAACCTTTAACCTTGTTTTGCAGCAAACGGGACAAAAGTACACTGTAAAAATCCCGTAGTTAGATAGATCTTGAGAGTAATGTTTCCAGAAAAGGGGATAGATACATCATAGACTAAAACATGTAACCAAAGCAACAGAAACAAGTTTGGAGGTTTAAAATGCCTTCACATAATATTAGAAGAGTTTGAGCGAAAGAAATAAGAGCAGTCGTTGCAAAATACAAGGAGATATGCATTTTATAATCCACACATAAGGCAGATGTGCATTAGATCCAAAGGAATCCTTGTGGTTTTAAAATGCAGCTATAGAAGTCCAAGAGAGTTTATACTTTAACTCCAGAACCTTTACTCTATTAAATATATAGGACTTTTTATTTTATTTTGATAAGTGAATAAAATGTATAAGAAAAGGGACACCAAAATAAGCGACCCAAGAGAACAAGAAGAACTCAACCCTTACAAATATCCTCCAAAACCGACCATGCACAGCTTAAATCCTCTCATCTACAACCCACCCAATTAATGAATTGAACTAGGGTCGAAGGACCATCCGCTATAGATTTTTTAGTCTCTAACCAGAGGAGATGAACAAAAAAAAACCTTTGAATGGATAGCACATCATTCCTAAGGCAATTTCATTCCTTGCCTTACATACCGACCAAAAAAATGCACAAAAGTCCTACATTCTAAACTTGTTTATGCTCCTTTCCCACAAAAGATGCATTCCATCCCATCAGGTGTCCCAAACAGAGGATGGGATGACCCAAGACACACCAAAAAGGTTGAAAAGTAAATCCCACAAGACCTTTGTCTTGGCACAATGGAGAAGGAGTTTATCCACTGTTTCTTCATGCTCTTGGTACAAAAAGCATCCAATATGGGACATTACACAAGCATATCCATAATTTATTATCATTTCAACCTATTTTTTAATTCTTCCAAAATGTTTCTTGAGGACTCAAATCATAGATCAAAGTAACCATCTCTAGCAGGGGCAAAAAAACCCGTCGTCCAACTCATACTCTCAGAAGAGCAATAATATATGCATGAAAATAACTTTATATGGAAAAGATAATAGAGCCATTCAGTCATAACATTGCTGTAAGTTTGTAACAGTATTCATGTAATGGTTTTCAGATTTCCCGAAAAGTCATGAGCTAGCCAATAAAAGTTTCTCAAAATATTTAAGGAGGAATACTTTTCAGGTTGATAATCCATAATCCCAAATAAGTTAATTGAGGAAGGATCTTTAATTGCCCATCAAATCCAACTACAAAATCAAATATAAAATGATTAAAACCAAATATAAAAATTTCACATACCTGCGATTATGCCATGCAGAATAATTGCTGAAATTAGCCTCTATTAATTTAGTTGTATACTTCAATTCCTCCTCATCAGATATGCCCTTCAAAGCCGCAACAAATCTGAAAGAATGAACAACTCAACTTACAAAATGCCAAACATATATAAATATATATATATATATATATATATATATATACTTTACATATATATTACTATATATATATATATATATGCAAGAAAACAAAGAGGTCATCTTGATAATTCGACATGAAATTAAAGTCGACCTTCTGACCAGTCGTAGTTTGCAACTCATGATCTGCTGATGAATGCCCCTTGCTCAGAATCCATTGACGATGGTGCCACGCTCCATAAGATTTAAAGATTATGCTTCAATGGGTGCTACCTGCATAAATGCATTCATTAAACTCAAATACATTCTCAAGTCAAAAGATTTTGCTGACAAAAGACTAGGCAAAATAAAATTAGAATAAGAAACTATAATAATAGGATTTGTTTTATTTTTATTTTAAGCAAAAGAGATAAATCTATGTTGCCATTAAATCTTTCGTTCCATTCCTTCTAACTTTCGTCAACAAAAAATCAGAGCATTACTTCTGGTTGCCTGCCATGATGTTAAGGTCAAGAAAACATAACCAAAATTGGAATCACATTTTCGACTTTGTTTAACTTCCTTTCCTTTCCTAAAATTTCCCAGAAACCAAACACGATGAGGAGAAAGAAGGAAAATATTAAAAACATAAAAATCAGATGCTTTCCCAACTGAAAGAACGTACGACTTTAAGTTCCTCGCTGAGAATTGATTTGACTGAGCCCGGATCAGACTCGGACTGCTTTAGATTGTGTTCAACAGCGAGCTTCCTATAATTCCAAGCTGTGTACGATTCGGGATTGGCTTCAAGTAGCTTGGCGGATATCTCTAAGGCTTCCTTAGTATATCTAAAACAATTTAAAATTAAAATAATAATAATAAACAAACAAAAAGGAGTGTAAATAGAAGATAGTTTGTATCCAGGCTTGGAAAGAGCGAAGGAAGAGAGTAAATGGAAAGAAAGAGGATGCATACATCCGATTGTGATGATTGTGAAGGAGCTGAGATTGAAGGGCGCGTAACTTTTCAGCCTTGGCCGCTGAAGCTGCAGTGTCTTCGGGTTTCGGGGCTTTGCGAGGTCGTCCGTGCATTTTCCTTCACAGAGAAACCAATTGTGAGTCTGCCACGAGAAACAACTAACCAACCCACACCTACGCCTAAGACGGCACCGTTTTGAATCACAGTCTAGTCCCTAAAACGCACCGTTTTGACCTTCCCTTCGCTCAAGTAAGAAAATTTGGGTTCAATTTTCAAATTTCATTCGGTTGGAAGAGAATTTTGGACGAAGATTGTACCGATTGAGACCTTATGATGAAATATCCACCAAAATGATGGAAATTTATGTTTGAAGAATGAAAAAAAAAAAAAGGAAAAAAAGAAAAAGAAAAACAGAAAAAATGGAATAAAATAGGGAAAAAAACTAGCCGAGTTTGGAGGGTTGATCGGAGTCTGAGGAGTTGTCACCGCCAGAGGTAGACTCCAAGCAGTGAAGAAGAAAGGGGATGAGGAAGGATGGAAAAAAAAGAAAAAAAAAAAGTTCTGAGTGCAAGAGATGGGTTGATTTGTTTACAGGTTTATTTTGGATAATTAAACATTTCATAATGTAAATTATCTCTATTATGACTCGTACCCAAACCATGCTAGAGGCGGATCCAAGGTAGAACTATTGGGGGTAATTCAGATGTTGAATTTATTTTTTCTAAATCGAAATAGCTTCATTTTGGTCCTATTGGAAAGAAAAAAAAAACCCAATTTTTCCCACTTGAACTGTAGACTTCAAGTGTGGAATGACAATGCTTCAATCATCAAGCAAAATCATGTTTATTGATAGATATTACTCCAATTGAGATAAATTTTTGAACCCCTACCCTCCCTACATCCTTACATATTTAAACATACCATGTGAAATATGCATGAGCAGTTTACAGTTTTTAAAAACTGCTTTTTGTTCTAAAAAATAAGGAAAATAAATGGTATTTTTTACAAGAAAATAATTAGGACATTTATTTTTGTTAAAAGGAGGTAAAAAATTAATGAGGAATTAGATTTTTGAAATTTAATTTTCAAACTATCTTTATTAAAAAAAAGTTTTCAAAAGATATTTTAATCAAATCATAAAAAATATTTATAAAATATAATATATTAAAACCAATGAAGAGGGCATGATTAGTTTATGAAAGTAAAGCTCAACATATAGTCAAGTGGCAAAATGGTTTTCATTTAAATTAGATATCAAGAGTTTAAATATGGCAAGACAAGAGTTCAAATCTTAATAGAAACAATTTTTTTTCCTAAATTTCATGTGGAACTCAGGAAGGAGCAATGATCCAAATCTATGGCACCGCGAATGTGTGTATAACATTTTCTACAAATTTACAAAAAACTAAAATGATAAAATTATGAAGATAAATAATTTATTATATCATTCTTATAAAATAATTATTTTATTTATTTATTTTATATAAATTAAATATAATATATAAAATTAATAATTTAAAAAAATATATAGATTGATGAAACCAAAATTGAAAATATTTTGTGTTTTTTTAAATATTTTAAAATATTATGCATGGATTTTAAAATATTTTGTACAAATTCTAAAATATGACTTTTTCTAAATAAAAGTCAATTTGTCTTTTTTTTTTTAAAAAGCAAACGGTTTAAAGTCTAAAAAAAAAGCTAGAAAAACAAAAACCCCTTAGATTTTTTTTATAATTAATTAATATCATTTTTTCAAATGACGACTTGAGTAAATAAAACTTATATTTTTACAAACAACCAAAATGACATTTTTAAAATTGTGCTTGGTTCATGTGATAGAATGCTCAATATTTTAAAAAGGATAAAGCATAAAAGGAGAATGCCCTGTGTTCCGCCTCACATAAGCACTATATATATATATATATATATATATATATATATATATATATATATATTTCCATCTCAAATTCTTTAAATTTCTTTTCTAATTTTAATAAATTTGGATCTTGTCCTAAAAAATAAATTTAATTATCTAAGCAAAGGAAACCTAGGACTCAAGACCTTCAATTTAGGAAAAATAACTCAAACACTTAGCCAGATGAAATTTAGCAATTGTTACATCCACTTTAAATAATATTTCTAATTTCTCATTTAAAGTAAAATTGTTCATTTCATTTTTTCTATTCTTAAATTTTAAATAAATTCATTATAATTATTATATTTTTGTCTCTTCAAACTCTTTCCTTAAGATAATTTCTATTTGTTTTTCTTGTAACTTACTCATTACTAATTTTCCAAATCTTCATAATACTAAATTTATTTCTTATTTTATTTTGTTTTGAAGTAAAGAAAAAATAATTATCATGTTTCTTGTCAAGAATATTTTTATTATCTTTTCATTTTTTTTACATCAAATCTTTGTTGACTTTATGTTGTCACTTATAATTAATCGTGTCCTATGCTATGTTTTGTTTTATACACTTCCTTTGCGTTTCTCCCAAAATAACGATGATAACTTTCTTGCATTCATTTTTTTTTTACTTTTCCTTGTTTTAATATTCCATTGGTTCTTGGTTAAGTTTATTGAAATGAATGATGAGTTTATCATCAATTATGAATGTTCCGATTGTGGGGAACGATTGACATCTCATTGGAAGATAATACCTTGGAGAAGTTCGTACTTTATATCTTTCATGTCCTTTAGTTGTATATATATGGGTTGATTGTTCTTGCATGCACTTAGCTTCATCTTTGTTTTCAGTGTATTCATGAGGACAATCCTAGAGTGGGAGCTATATATCATCTTTAGAAGAGTGTAAAATTCCATGATCCTTTTAATTGTTTTACTCCTATTTTTTTATGTGAATTCGTTTTAAAATAAATTATGATCAATACAAAGCCAGAGCTAGTGTGTATACTCAGAAAGTGCTGAAGGTTTCAGATCAAGAATCACACACGGCTGTGAATCGTAACGCTTAAATAGAGCCGTATGATGTATATCTTTTCATCACCCATTACTAACCCCGTAGCAGTGCAGTAAAATCTCTTCTAGAATCCACAGACCTTCCAAGCCTATTCTACGTGGATGTGATCCTCAAGGCTACGCACCATCATAAAAGAAACAAGATCCGAACACTAAACCTTTCGGTTTATGCTTCTCCCAAGGTGTTTTCATAAACTCCTGAGCTAATAAACTTTTAAACCCGGGAGGCCAGGAAGAAGGCATTTATAGATCACAACCCTAACCCCATTGTGCGCTTTATAACACCCTGCTTTATAACTGGGGCCCAATAAATCTGCTCCATCTTCGCATCTAAAAATCGCTAATACTTATCATCTAATGAAATGCTAAATGGATCCTATGGCCCATTATCAATTAAGGCTCTTGATCAACGGGTCTAGATCATGCATGAGCATAAACTAACACTTCCCACTGCTTAGAAGCAAGTCTAGGACTGTAATCTTATCCGGGCTACTTCCACTAAAAACCCGTATGTGAATTCCAAAATTAATAATGTTTTATATTAAATGTATTTTCCTTGTAAAATATCAATAATTAAATGATAATTTTTTCTCTCTCAGAAATCAACTAATTATTTTATTCTCTTGACTTATCGCTTCTAACGGATCCCATGCACCGCCAATGACTTTCAATATCCGAGCATCAAACATGTCAAGAGGATATTTCATATTAAATTCCATTTTGTATATTTCATAAATACTTGATAATCAAATACCATAATCCCCAAATTATCAAGATATTGGTCGCTTAAAATAGGCCTCACTTATTGATAACTCAAAAGAACTATAGTAACTTAATTATCTATTTATAATATACTCGTGGATTAAGAAAAATAACATATCTAATATTATCACTGAGATTTAATTCCTTTCTACGTAAATTTATCCCCTGATTAAATCTCTTCCGATCTCCTCGTAATGACTATAATTCATTCCAATATTTTATAATAACCAAGATCGATCATTTATAAAATATTGCGCCTAAATAAAAGTGCCCAACTTTATTTAATAATCATGAGACAATTCATTAATTATGAGAACCTCGTGATCATGTCTTCAATGGACGATCCATATGATCATATACTACATAATTAATCCTGACCTGCATGCGTAAAATATAACGCAAAACTCATATTATTATATCGTAAATGAAATTATTAACTTGTCTTCGCTTCCTAGAGTACAACAACCAACTCCCACTCACTCTAAAGTAAGCCTGGGACCCTCTTAAGACCCATACAATTTACATGCTTCTCAAACACACGTTCAGGAAGAGACTTAGTAAAAGGGTCTGCTAGGTTCTCCTCAGATTCTATTTTAGTAACCACTGTATCTCCTCTATCAATGAAATCACGGATCAAGTGGTACTTCTCTTAATATGTGTTTCGCTTGTGAGATCTTTATTTTTTCTGACCGTGCTACTACCAATCGTTATCAAAGTAAAGGTAATGGACCGGGATCTGCACTTGCATCACATGAAGATCCAAAGGAATTTTTAAGCCACACTCTTCCTTTGCAGCCTTCGCATGCCCACATTCAGCCTTCAGCCAGGAGTCAAGAACACAGTCCTGTTTAACACTCCTCCAACAAATGGCTCCTCCATTTAGGGTAAACACATATCCTGATGTTGATTTACTTGAGTCAATATCCCCTTGGAAATCTGAGTCCATATAACCAAGTGTTTTAAGACTCCCATTGGAATACACCAACATATAATCCCTCGTTCTTCTTTAAATACTTGAGTATATGTTTCACTATTGGTCAAATGGCTCTACTCCGATCCGAGACGAGACCGCTTACTACTCCCACTGCATAGCATATATCTGGCCTGGTACATAGTATAGCATACATGAGAGTACTCACACCTAAGCATAAGGTTTTACTCATGAGTTCTTTCTCTTCGTGAGTTTTTGGTGATTGATCCTTAGAAAAATGAATTCCATGTCCTAAGGGTAGAACTCCTTTTGAATTTTCCATGCTAAACTCCGGTCACTATTTTATTAATGTAGGAGGCTGATAAAGCTAACACCTTATTCTTTCTGCCTCGTAAAAGTTTGATTTCAGAATATAGTTAGCTTCGTTCCAATCCTTCATATCAAATCGCTTTTCGTGTAACCCTTATGTCTCGACAACACTTTCATCAAGCTTCCACCAATGTAATATCATCTACGTAAAGTACCAAAAAAGACTACCACTATTCCTTGAATTTTCTTATACACACATGGTTCATCAGACTTTCTCAACCATATAATTTGATAACTTGATCAAACCTTGATGTTCCATGACCGATGTCGCTAAGCCCATAAATGTATTCCATGCAACTTGTAAACCATGTGTTCTCGACCTAAGGCTATGAACCCTTTTGCTGCATATAGATATCTTCTTCCAAATTTCCATTTAGAAAAGTCATGGCATCCATTTTCCAAATCTGACCGAGTCACAAGCATAGCCTAAGAGAATCCTGATGCATTTAAGCATACCGCTAAAAAGTTTCATCATAATCTATACCTCTCTTTTGGGTGTAACCTTTACACTAATCTAGCTTTGAAGGTTTCCCAACCTCCCCATCCTCTGGTCCTCTCTTTCTCTTGTAGATCCACTTATACCCAATTGGTTTTACTCCCTTTAGTGCTTCTATAAGAGACCAAACTGCTAGAACCCATAGACGACCATCACTCTGGCCCATTGCCTTTTCCACTCTTATCAACATCCTCCAAATGCCTCTTCGATGTGGTGTAGGGTCACACGATTATCCAAAACGACTTGATAAGTCTCTCCTAACAAGGCATACCTTGCAGGTTTACGACGCTCCCACTACGAGTTTGTTGCATTGGTCATTGTGACATGTACGTATGATCCAAGTTTTCATGGTTCGTGTGGATTACCAATCTCTTCATTATGTTCTTGTTCTTGAGTTTCTTGAATCTATCCTAGTTGCTCTGTTTGTTCACCTTCGTACATTTTGTACATTTTCCCCTCTTTGAACATCAACAACAGAAACAGGGTGGAAAATATTTGTATGATCTCGAACTGAGTTAAGCTCTTCAAGAACTACTTTACTCTTAGGTTTAAAATTGTTCATATAATCCTCTTTCTAAGAAAGTGGCATGAGTACTCACTATCACCTTCTTTCCTTGATTATAGAATATTCCACCTCTCTCGCTCCTTAGGGTAGCCAATAAACATACACATTGCTCGAGATTCCAACTTTTGTTGTTTCGTATTCAAGACGTGTGGCCGAGCACCCCAAATCCTAATATGGTCTGCCGGCTTACGCCTTTCCATAATTATGTGGGTACTGAAACAGTATTTAGATGGAACTAAATTTAGATGTAAGAGTCAAGTTTCTAAGGCATATCCCCGTAATCCATCTGTAATGATGAATAATCGAGCATCGACTCCTCACCATATCTAAAAGGGTTCTATTTCTCCTTTCAGAGGCTCCATTTTGTCGAGGCTGCCTGTGAGATGATAATTCAGATATCCTCTGAGCCAAGTAAGACTTGAACTTCCAAACAAGTATTCACCGCCAGCCATACCTAAGTCGCTGATATACACCCACCGCTTCGCCTCACTTTATACTTCGAAATTTATCAAAAGCTTCGCATTTATGGCGATTAGGTAAACATAACTATCTTGAGTAGTCACAAGAAATGATGAATACTCATACGCTTCGGCTTGAACGCTCATTGGTCCACATACATCAATGTACTAATTCCAACCGTATGGCACGATTTCTTTCGCTCAAGGGCCTTTGTCATTTTACTCTAAACATGATTCACATAATCGGGTATAGGTTCAAAGATCAAGGAATTTAAAATTCCACTTTTAACCAAACCATGAATTCTACTAGAATTAATATGACCTAATCAGAATGCTACATATAGGTTTCATTTGAAACCTTCCCTTTCTTAGATAAAGGAAATTGTTCATCATCGCATTTTCTAATAGCATTAATACTATGTGACATAGGAGTTAAAAAAAAATATAAACCATTTATCAATAATCCGGAACAAATAAAAGCGTTATTACTCTTTATTGAAACTGAGGAATTAAATCAAGACTGCAAACCATGTTCAATCAACAACTAACGTAAACCAAATTCTCCTTTAAAATCCGAACAAATAAAATGCAGCTCCGATAAACATAAAGTCTTATTATTAAAACATAACTCCACTAATCCACCGCCATTACGGAGACATATTCCCGCTTCCCAACTTCAAGCTTCTTTGTCCTTTACTCGAAAGGGCTGGCTTTGTTTGAACCACTCCGTGTTATAACAAGCATGGTTAGTGGCTTCGAATCAATGATCCATTTATCATCGTAATTTCCACTAAACAAGCCTCAACAACATTTATACTACCCATACCTAGTTTTGGGCAATCCTTCCAAAGGACCTTTCGTCCGCACTTGAAGCACTTGCCTTCGGCTTCTTCATTGCAAATGGGTTTGAAAGTCGGACTCGTTTCTTCGCTTTGTTCTTCTTCCGCCTTAGGTTTCTTTAGGTTTCAAGAACTTTCAAGATGATAAGCACTTCCCCGTCTACTGAGAGATCTTTCAAAGACTCTCAAGCCTCGTGCATGTTCAATAGGAGTAAGCTTCGCTTGTTCATATTATAATTCAATTTGAACCGACCAAAGCTATCAGTAGATCTAGATCAAGTCACCCATCTCGATCCAAATTTAAATTTCTCTATCACCTCCGCAGTGATCGATGTGCCCCATCATTTTAGATAAATGGTCCACATTACTTCCTCCAAACATAATGAAAGTGTTCATTAGTGCCCCAATGGTCGCTTGTCTAAAGATCGCTACTTTATAAAAACATCCCATCTAGAGTCCGAATTATTTCAATACACTCTCCAGACACACTTGTTTTCGCAGATGTCTCCGCAACCGGCAAGAATATAACAAATGAATAAGTCAGATTTGCTCAAGGTTAATCCGCAAATTGCTTCTGGGCTTCTCCTAAGATTAAGAAGTACTCCGGAGAGTTTCGAGTTGTTGTAATGAATTTTATTCTCTCTCAAAATCATGACAATGAAAATATTGGTTTTCCATAGGTCGTAGTTATTTTAATTCAATGGTTTTTGACTAAAATTGTAGCTAAAGGATTAAATGATGTCATTTTTCTTCGAAATTTAAAAAAAAAGCACATATATTAACATCGTATCCACACAACAAACATACAAATATATGTAGATCCTTCTTAAACTACTTATTATTAATAAGTTTTCTATTGCAACAATAATTTGGTTTCCATTACAAATACTTACGTCAGCAAGACATTTGTAATAAACTAAACTTTGAACATGGTAAAGAGGCCAAGAATACACGCTCAAAAACCGTTAAGTAAACGTTGTACTCGAATAACTGCTCATATAATAAATTATATTTATTATAAATAACTGCTCATATAATAAATTATATTTATTATAATAACCGCTCATATAATAAATTATATTTATTATAAATAACCGTTCATATAATAAATTCTATTTATTATAATTTACCCACTCCATCAAGGGTACCATCGTTTCAATATTCTTTTTGGGCTTTTAATAACATTGACAGAGCCTCGTTGGGAGGGTTATTAATATTATTAAAATTGAATGTAATAACTATTAATTTTAATTTCAAATTATCTTTAATAACTAAGTATTGCCGACTGGGCCGCATAATCTTATTAAAATTCTTGAAATTATTTTAGATCCAACTTAATAAAATCCCGCTTTCTGCGCTTATCCGTTAAAGGGTATCACATAACCATTTTATTATTAGACTCCCATTTGAGCTCCGCAGTTTCAAATTAATTAAATT
This sequence comes from Tetrastigma voinierianum, assembly GCA_016808115.1. NCBI lineage: Eukaryota > Viridiplantae > Streptophyta > Magnoliopsida > Vitales > Vitaceae > Tetrastigma > Tetrastigma voinierianum. Next base: position 61,415 of record JAEQBH010006087.1, read on the forward strand.
AATTTTTAACCTTCACCCATTCAATATTTTTATTATAAATTAATTAGGGTTTTCCATAATAATATTATCTAGACAAAACAAATATTATTATGCACATGTATGTATCAAATGATGCAATTATATGGCACCACCTATTCTAAATGGCATGTTAAGCGCATATCACATGTTATATCCATATAATTTAAACAATTATAAATATAGAATAATTAATAGGCCATAATCCATGGTTTCATTGAAAAAGAAAATTACAAGCCCAATAGGGCCAAGAAGCCCAAATTTTGATATCTAAATTTCGCACTTCTTCTTTTCTTCAGTCTTGTAAGTCCATGGGATGTAAAGGTTGGGACGTGGCTAGTGGTTTTCGCCCAAAACACAAACCCAATACGTCCCCTATTGAATCCGAAAGATCAAAACTACCGCGACCGCCACACAAACCTCGGATTGCCACGAATTTCATGGTGGAGGCAGAGCACTGGTCTCGAGGAACCACTCCTACCAAAATCAGCCCATTCTCGATTAACGCAGTCATTTCTTTACATTTTTTTTATAATAAAATCCGAATCTCTATATATAAAAAAATTGCAGAAAAATAATAAATAAATCAAGGAGGAAACCTAATCTTATATTGGGCCTCCCTTGTTACATCCCAAAAAAAATATATACAAGCAAAATCTACCATGGATTAAGGCCAAACCAAATCATTCATTCCTAATACAAAATTATAAATAACATAAATAATAGAATCCTGAAAAGCATATATCTAATATACATCATATATACATGAGAAATAAAATTATGGATTCAATCCATCACACACCGATTCAACCAAAGGCTCGATACCAATCATGAATCACACAAATAGTTCGTGAATCTGCACATTAAATACATAGTTGTATGATAGATATCTTTTTCATCACCCATTACTAACCCGTAGTAGTGCGTAAAATCTCTTCTAGAACTACGTGACCTTCCAAGCCATTCTCACGTGACGATCCAAGGTGTGGGCGCTCCCGATCATAAAAGAAACAAGACTGAAACACTCCGAAACCTTTCTGCCGTTTTCTCTAACTCGGAGGCTAGGAAGCAAAGAGATATTTATAGATCGCAACCCTAACCCCATTAGGTTTTATAACACTGCTTTATAACACCGCCTAATAAATCGCTCCATCTGTGATCTTAATAATCATTAGCCTGAAGCATGCCATCTAATGAGCTAGCTTGGGATCCTAAGTGGCCCATTATCACCTCCAAGTGCCTCGATCAACGGCCCGGGACGCTTTCCTGAGCATAAATCCAACACGTACACCTACCGCTTGTTGAACTTCTACCGCTTGTGCCCGCTGAACTTCCATTGCATGCTAAACTTACATGTTTCACTATCCCCTCTTGAAGTTCTAGCCCCACCACCCATCTGGTTGAAGTTCCAACACCTATAGTGCTTGAAGAAGGAGACGAGCAAGGCTTTAGTTTAGACTATGAACTCTTTTTACTATCATTGATTAATAATGAAAGTTCGTCCATGCGTGTCTCTCCACACATTTTCTCAGTGCAAGCTCGTGTAGGTCTCATGTAGGAGTCGTGTAGGAACTATGTAGGTCCCGTGCAAGGGTTGTACGGCTAGGCTTATTAAGATTAGGAATACAAATATGTTATGTAATTTAGAATTTTGGGACTCTATAAATTAATAGTCACCATATTATAATTTTCAGATCCCACCCTTTTCTCTCCTATCCATGGTTTTTCCTTATTTAAGATTTTTCACATAAATATGTGTGTTCATCTTTTCGTCTTTTACTTTCTTTTAGTATATTCTAGATTTCTTTAACAAAACTCATTCATGCTTTATTTAGGACAAATTTTACATACATAATATTATTCCTACTAATGACTCAGTTGAAGTTCCACCTCTTGCTGAAGTTCCACTAGTCATGGCTCTAGCTGAAGTTCCACCACCCCTCCATCTGAAGTATGAACCCTATTAGTCCACTATTTGAAGCTTCATGAGATGATTTAATCCATTATTAAAAGAAATCATGATCAATACAAGTTTAAAGCTAGTGTATACGTTGTGAGGGTTGAAGGTCTTCATTCCCTTATCAATCGTTTTTCAATTTTGAGTCGTCAACGAATCAAAACATAAAGTATTTGGATGTTCACTGTTGTGAGTGTGGCTATCACCTTGGTTGGAAAATAGTAACACTTATCTCCTTTTCTTTCTTTTTCCAAATTTTTTTCTTTATACATTTTTTTCATTTCTTATTCAAACCCATTCTTTCTTTATTCACGAATACGTTTATGGTCATGATATTTTAAAAAAAGGAAATTGCTACTGAGGTTGTTCCATGTTCTTCCACACATCATTGATGATTAGCGTGGACCCCCACTATCGATTGAACTTCCAGCACTCTAGACTGAAGTACGAACCGTAGATCATTGGATGACCCCTTGATTTACTTGTTTAGCCGGATTGCAAAGGATCCTCCCCATGGAATTATTGGAGAATCAAGACCCATATCCAAATAAGTAAAGTCTAATTAGTATATACCCTGTAATTACCAATTTGTAATATTTAGATTTAGATTGATTCTAGGCTTTGTATATACGTACTTTAAGTTAGTCACCTTATTCGTTTGATTCATTTGTATTATTTATACCTTATGTGATTTAATAGAGATTGCATGATTAATCTTCCAACCTTTTGAGTATTCTACATGGTATCAAAGCCACGATTTATACCTCGCCCTTCTCCCTAGTCCTCGACTCATCTCCCGCTCTACCAGTATCATGACTCAAGAACAACAGCCAATCATCATTCCCAATTCCTCAAATTCCACTTCACCTCTCACCCTCATCACCATCTCGCATCAAAACATCATCAAACTCACCTCCACAAACTACCTCTCATGGAAGCTCAAGATTGAAGCTATCCTCATTGGCCCTCTACAAATATATTGATTGTGACGGTCAGATACGACTAATATTTATGACGCTCTGATACCATTTAACTTTTGACGGTTAGATACGACTAATATTTATGACGCTTTGATACCACCTAACTTGTGGCACCCCACCCGCCACCAGATGTCATGTAAGGGTGTCTTAGTTTTCTTTTCTTTTTCTTTTCCTTTACTTTTCGTGTTTACTATAAACTATAACTTGTTCATTCATATATTGTTAAACATTTAATTTGAAATATATTCTGTAGTAGCGGATTACAAAATATATTCAAACTCCATAAATGAGAGTGTTTAACATTTACAAACTTTACATTTGTTTACAAAAACAAAGACATATACAAAAGGGACCAAAAGGTCTTCAGTGGGCACCTAGTATTGCATTGGCCTGGATTGCTGATACGGATTGTGCTAGCTTCTATTTCCTTCTTTTATACCTACACGGATGAAACACCCGTGCTAAGCTTATAGCTTAGTGAGAATAATACTCGTGGACGACCCCTTTAAGGATAATTACACTTTAGACACATACATATACTTATACACATGCTTATTTATATTTCATACATGTCATTTACACATACTTATGCAATCTCATACTTTCTTCTCATATCATATTTCATTTCTTATCATTGTTCATATACATTTCGTGTCATTTTACATTTTTCTTCTTGTTCTTGTCACAGTATACTTGTTATCACATAGCAGTGCTATGCTTCTCATATCATTTCATATTATGTCATTTATCATATTCAAGTCATTTGCATATTCTTATCATTTGTTTTATGTTTCATGTCTGCATATACCTCAAAAGTGGATACAGAAAACTATAAGGGCCCGAAGGCGCTGTTATCATTGTGCGAGACAATAACCATCTATAAGGACCGGAAGACGTTATCATTGTATGAGACAATGACCTCTATAAGGGCCCAAAGGCGCTGTAATGACTCAAACAATGTCAACTGATTAGTAATGCTGCAGACTCTTATATCTAATAGGCATGCTCATCTATCACTCTACTAGGGTCTAAGCAGACAATTCATTTTTATTTCATTTTCAGTACATATCTCATATCCCCGAATAACTGTTGTTATTCGGTAGTCATATGCGATATTTTCGATCATTTCCGCATGCATATTTTTCCATGTATCATTTAGACACTTGTAAATATTTACTTATGCATTAATTGGACATTTATCATTTCATCCCTTAACCAAGGGATAGCATTTCATTTAATCACATATTAAGCCTCTGAAGCAAGCCTCAATCAACTACAATTAGGCCATGAACACCTTAAGGCTACACAACCCAAGTCGAACTGGGCCTGCGCTCGAAGACACCGTTACTACCAACCTACGATCACTTCTCGGGGCTTATACAGAGCCGGCAACTACTCGCATTCAACCGGACAATCCATCCGACCGAACCGGTTGACTGCTTCTTCGTACAAAGAGCCGGGAAGCTACCGCATCTAACCGTATAAGACTGACCCAACCAACCTGGGCCGAACGGTTTTCAGCCCAAAGTCGATGCTACCGCATCCAACCATGACTCCTCCGGCCGACCACCAGTCGACCGTTCATCCTGCAAACCCGTAAATGCATTTTGCGGTTTGGGAATTACGCTAAACAACCTCTAGGACTTCTACCAAGCCAAAGATGGCTTCCAAATGGAAAATACTCCCAAGGTAGGAAGAATCCCTTACATAAACAAGGGTTCCAACTAGTATCCATACTAGTAATCCATACCAAAGGAAATATTCCAACAAATTTCCAAACAAAAGACCAACTCAAAAGGAACCATACAAGTTCCAAACAATTCCATACATAAATTCCATACACATGTATTTCATACCTTGCTTTTTTCTTCTTCTTCTCTTCTTCTCTTCTCTTCTCTTCTCCTTCTCCCACCGTAACCTAGCCTTCAAAGCAAAAAATGAAAGCTCCTAAGGCCATGTTTGGCCTTATCCACATTTGACATCAAATTTCCTTTTTGCTATTTGGTCATTTCTTTCATTCTAATTGCAATTTAACTTATTCATATTTCCACTTTAGCATATAATCTTATTATGTTATGACCCTTGGGTCCTAAATATCAAATTATCAATTTATCCTGACTTTGTATTAATCCCGGGTTTTTATCCTTTTTCACTTTTGGCACTTAAATTCCCGAAAAATGCAAATTTTTACTTATTTTATATCCTAAACATGTTACAAAACTATCAAGGTATAATTTAGGGTGTTACAACTCTCCCACCCTTTAAAAGAATTTCGTTCTCGAAATTCATATTTGTATCGAAGAGCTGCGGATATCATGCTCTCATAATACTCCCATTCCCAAGAAATTTCTTCCCTACACATGGGCAAGCTAAAGATTCTCACTAAGGGTACTTGCTGCTTATTCCAAGAATCCGTTTTCAACTCGAGCCAAAATAGCCTCGCTTTCTACTCATATAAAAATCACTTCTTCCTTATATATCTTTGTACTGTAGTATGTGTGACCCATCGAAAGGATATCTTCAAGCATCAGACATGAAACACATTATGAAATTTAATAACTCCGATGGTGAAGTGCCAAACGATAGCCGGCTGTAATAATCTGCTCCAAAATCTCATATGACCCTATGAACCTTAGACTCAACTTGCCTTCTACCAAACCGCATAATTTTCCTCCACGACGATACTTTTAAGAAGACTTTGTCTCCTACTTCATTCACATCTCTCATTTAGACGGGCATATGACTTTTGTCGATCACTAGCCGCCTTTAACCTTTATCGAATAACTTGTACTTTCTCCTCTGTATCTTTTACTATGTTAGGACCAATCACCTTATGCTCATTCAACTCTGTCCAACATACAGGAGTTCTACATCTCCGACCATATAAAGCTTAGTACGGTGCAATGCCAATACTTGCTTGAAGACTATTGTTATAGGCAAATTCCATCAATGGAATAGACCTATCTTAACTTCCAGGAAATTCCATGACACAACCTCGAAGCATGTCTTCGAGTACTTGAATCAATATCTCTGACTGTCCATCTGTCTACGGATGGAATGTTGTATAGAAATTCATCCTAGTACCCAAGACTGACAGTAGTTCCTTCCAGAACCTCGATGTAAAACGCGGATCTTTATCCGACACAATAAACAACAGTACACCATGCAATCGTACAATCTCTTTTACATATAACTCAGCTAGTCGATCCATATAATAGTCCATCCTAACCGGTATAAAATGGGCATACTTTGTGAGCTTATCAACAATCACCTAGACATAGTCATGTTTCTATTGTGTGAGGGGAAGACCCGACACAAAATCCATGGTAATGTTATCCCACTTCCATTGAGGAATTGGAAGGATCTCAAATTCTGCACTCTATTGAACTTGGTGTTTAGCTTTGACTGTCGACACACAAAGACTAGACATGTACTGCTTCATATCTATTTTCATTCCTTTCCCACTAATAATGTCGTCAAATCCCGTACATCTTATTACCTGTGATGCATGATAAACACCAGACATATGAGCTTCAATAACAACTTTTTCTTTTATCTCTTTATCATCCTACACATAATATGTCTGAAATACAAACTTCAAATTTTCTCTTTATTGAAAATCAATGTATTTACCATCTCTCGGTTCATCCGTAATCTTTTTCTCTCAGAATCCCCTACATCATTTTCCGTGACTTGTCATCATTTTCTTTACAATAGGTTATGTTAATGAAATCAGCACATAGCTCCATCATCTACTAGTCTCCATTTACTATGTTGAAGTACATCGCTACACTGCCTTTCCGGCTTTATATCATACCCGCATTAGCCTTTTCTAGAGTGGTAATCTATTATAATGTCATAATCTTTGAATAACTCTAACCACCTCCGTTGTCTCAAATTTCACCTTCTCGAGTCAAGAGGTACTTAAGACTCTTGTGATATGTGTAAATTCTATAATTTTCCATATAAGAGTACCCATATTTTCAAAGCAAACACTACCGTAGGCCAACTCTAGATCATGAGGGATAATTTTTGTTCATGTGGCTTCAATCATCTGATGCATGTTTACTACTTTCCCATTTTGCATTAACACACATCCCAAACCAATGCCTGAAGCATCACTGTATATAGTATACTATTTTCCCGAGATAGGTTGTGTCAATACTGGTGCTTCAACCAACATTTCTTTCAACTGTTCAAAACTATTTTGACATTTATCTGTCCACTCAAACTTCACTCATTTCCTGAATAATTTGGTGAGCGGAGAAGCTATGACAGAGAATCCTTTCACAAATCTTTTATAATATCCTGCTAAGCCCAAGAAACTTCTCACCTCGGTTACATTTCGAGGCGGTTTCCAATTAACAACGGCCTCAATCTTTATAGGGTCCACTCTTATACCCTCAATTGACACAATATGACATAGGAAGGAAACTTCCTTTAGCCAAAAGTCACATTTGCTTAGTTTAGCATATTCTTCAAATCGCTCATGACTAGTTCTAGATGTTGTTCATGTTCCCCGTGCATCCTTAGAATACACAAGGATGTCATCGATAAAAACCACAACAAACTAATCCACATAGGTTGAGAATACCCTATTCATTAAATCCATGAATACTGCCGGTGCATTAGTCAACCCAAATGGCATTACCCAAAACTCATATCACATATCGAAAAGCAAACGCCTTCACATCGACATCTTTCACTCTTAGTCGATAATACCCGATCTACAGACTATCTCTTCTCGTAAAGACAATCTACTTCCCTTTAACCCGATCCAAAAGATCTCGATTCTGCAATGCAGCCCTGTTTTCACTGTCACCTTATTGATTTGTCAATAATCAATGCACATCCGTAGGAGTGTCATATTTCTTTTCACTTAATAAAGTGTGCACCCTGCAGAAATAACACCTGGCCTATAAACTTTATCCAAAAAAAAAAAAAAAAAGCTCTTGTAATTGACTCTTTAACTCTTTTAACTTTGTTGGAGCCATCCTGTATGGTGCCCTAGACATAGGGATTGTTCATGGTACAATCTCTATGGATAAGTCCACCTCTCTCTCAAGGGGAATACTTGGTAACTCTTCAGGGAATACATATGGAAATTCCCTTACTACTGGAATCTTTTCCAAATCAACTTGACCTCTCTTAGAGTCAAGTATCAAGGCCAAGAATGTCTCACAACCTTTCCTCATAAGTCTCTAAGCTTGCATAGAGGAGATCACATTGGACATTACGCCCAATCTAATGCCCCCAGATAATCAACTCGACTGGTCGAAAGAGATCTCAACACTATTGTCTCGCTGATCACAATCAACAATGGCTCGGTGTTTAGACAACCAATCCATTCCCAAAATCAAGTCAAACTCTCGGAATGGTAAGGTTATCAAATCAACAAGAAACTCTCTTGCTTGGGTAACAATGAGGCAGTTTCTGTATATGCTATTCACGCTAACACTATGCCCCAATGGACTGGTCACATGCATGTCATATGCTAATTGTTCCACTATTGGTATCTTATTAAATACATGTTCAATGCATACATACGAATGAGTGGATCCAGGATCAATCAATGCATGCATCTCAATATCATAAAGAGAAAATATACCAGCTATAACCTCAGGAGCATCCTGATCCTCACGAGCCTTTATAGAATATGCTCATGCTAATGTTGTAGGTATAGGATGATCCACTGTCTCAAAGATTATGCCTTCTCGTCCCTCTGCGCCGAATCGGCTTCTACCTTGATCCTCTACCTCATTCTCTCATCGGCGGTAGTAACTAATTTTCCTTTGCCACTTCTTGCACTTCCATTATCCCCCTCGACTCTGCATATCAGGTCGTCAAATGATCGCGTTTCCACACCTAAACACCCTCTTGTCAATAACCTGCAAACACCCAAATGCCTTCTATGGCAATGAGGGCACTCTAGGATTCCTCCATGTCCAACTGAAGCACCTCTACCAAAACTAAGTGCTACATTGGACCCTTGTCTTCTACCCTCAGACTGAACAGATTCGACCGAAATGAGACTCCTAGCTCTTTTCCGAGATGATGAAGGCCCTCTTAGAAAACTTCTTCTTTGAGATGTTTCTTTGTTGTCTGCTTCAAGTCTCTTACTTACTGCTGACCAACTGATAGAAATCCACTTATTGGAGAGAAGTCATAGGTGCCAAATATCTCTTGATGGAATCATGTAGTCCATCCTCAAATTGATTACACCGAAATGCCTTGATGAGGACTAATTCCAGTGCATACTTGCTGAGATGATTGAATTCTTTCTCATATTCAGCCACCGATAAGTTCCTTTGCTTCAAATTCATGAACTCTTTCCCACTCGACCCTACATCTCGTGAACGATTTTTGCCCTAAACTCGACAAAGAACTGGTCAAGTCTAGGATTTGGAATCCTTGGACTTTCAACACTAGCTTTCCACTAATCATATAGCCTCATCCTCGCACGCTGAGATCGCACATGATACTTTGGATCTAAGGGCATCTAGCCTCCTCTAATATTCTTTGTAACTTTTCTAACCAGAATTCCGCTTTATCGGACTCTTCCATGCTTGTCCCATGGAATTCCTTAGCCCTATGTCTTCTTACCATGTCTATCGGGGCTTTCGGAGTTGTCAATCTTTCCAATACTCGAGTCATGTCCTAAGATATCCTAGCAAAGTTTTCATTCGCCCAAGAGGGGCGTGACTCCTCACTTCCGACAAATCTCGTATGGGTCCTGGTAAACTGCGTAATCCCTGATCTCAAGGGTTAACACTCTCAACTGCTTCTTCAACTGGATTTAGAGGACGATCCATCTATACAAAACACAAGGACATCCACATCAAGCCAACACATTACTAAACACATGCTTTTCAATCTTATACTCTATCTAGAATCGCCTAAACTTAGCTCTTTCTAGAAACGCCTAAACCTAGGCCTCAATACCACTTAACTCAGGATTCGGCCGACATGACTAATACTTGTGACGCTCCGATACTACTTAACCTCGTGACTCGCAAAGATACGACTAATACTTCAAGTAGTTCTTATACCACCCAACCTTCGGGTGCTCCCCACCCGCCATCCGATGCCTGCAGGATGTCTTAGTTTTCTTTTTTTTTTCTTTTCCTTAGTTTATCATGTTTAATATAAACTATAAACTTGTTCATCTTAAGTATATTGTTAAATATTTAACTTGGGAAAATATATTTGTAGCAAATGGATTACAAAATATATTCAAACCTCCATAAATGAGAGTGTTTAACATATACAAACTTTACATTTGTTTACAAAAACAAAGACATATACAAAAGGGACCAAAAGGTCTTCAAATGTCTTAGTATCAAGGCTTGCTCGATTACTGGCGGATCAGTTCCTTTCGACTTCTGCTTTCTCTTGTACCTACACTGATGAAATAATTCAAGTGCTTATAGTTAGTGAGAATAATACTCTTGGATGGCCCCTTTAAGGATCATCACACTTTAGACACATACATATTGTGACGCCCCAAAACCGGGGTGTTCGTTGACAACCCAACTCATGGACACCGTGGACGCGGTAACCCGACACCACTCACAGGAAAATCGCAGAGTCTCCTTTGTACGGAGCTCTACCCAAATACAAAACTTTGCCTAACACCAATCTCATGACTACATCAAGCCCATATCCAATTAAAATGAGTAAAATGGTCACTAGGTGGATGTGCCCCAAAACCCGGGTCCGTTACAATTCACAACTCACATGGGAATAATAGTGACGCTTCTGGGTCACTCCGACTTCCACTTCGGTAAATCGCGTAGCCCTTTTCAGACGGAGCTCCACGATACATAACCTGGTATAACCCGTCCTAAATAATCCAATATAACAATCTATGATTAAAACGCCATCAGCTCATAAACCAATACTCTTCACAATATATATATCCAACTATATCCAATAGTTTCAAGAGTTCAAATTCTACTCTTATACAACACATATATTAAAATTAGAGAATTCTAATACATGTCATACATCATAAACCAAAGCCACAATCCGACTTTCTTCTAAACGGCCTCTATGATGACCGCCTCTCGCACGCCTCACCGCACTGCAAAACAGTATTCTACGTGGGTGAGCTAATGCTCAGTAGTGGAATCACCCTAAGTGGGCTACTCTCCACCTAAGTGCACATGCAATGCTTTAAAATAAACACACATTCAAGCAAATGCATGATCCTACTTGAATGTCTAACTGATCATCTCATATCCCGAGTCCTCCTCGAATTTCACACCCTGCTTAAGCCACGTGATGAGAACCTTTTAGTTTTTATTTGCTCATTCAGGATTAACCTCTTCTCCATATATATCAATTCATCCGTCTCCCATGATTGATATTATTAGTGTATGGATTCACTCCTCCCCATGTATATCAATTGGGCCGCCTCCGACTCCATTTGATATTATGTTTGACTACCTTCCGATTTAATACTTAGACAACCCTCCGAACCATTCTCTCAAGAATTACCTCATGCACTCACTTATCGCCCTGGGAGTCTTCAAAGGCATACAATGCATGATGCCAATTCCATTTCAATTCAATAACACATGCAAATATATAATCATGCATATATTCACATAATTTAAATCACACAAACATGTTATGTAATTTCACCATCAATCACATCAAAACAGCTCACGGGCTAATGATCAAACACGAGCACCCGACTGAATTATCTAACCAAATACATTCTTCACAAAAATTACTTTGTGAACATTCATTCCTGGAATAGTGAAACCCTACATTATTCCCAAAAATCACTCAATCGTCTACTCACTTTGTGAACTCGACCTACTACCATTACCGGCCCTATACATACCAAAACACCATTTAATACATAATTTCCATCATACCCATCACAAACAGTCCGTGAACTGCACGGGCTGTCCATTTGAGGTTTCAAAAATTATAACAATTCGGTCCCAAGATTTGGGACCGATCAAACGGCCCCTCACGGCCTCATTCAACTCAATACATGATTTATTTCACAATTTATTAATAACTAATAAACCCAAACAGCCCGCAAATCGATACTTGACCGCTCGTGGGTCTCAAAATTCAACATTTCTGGGTCGTGATCTGAACTCGATCAAACGGCCGCTCATGCCTCAAACCAACCGAAACATTGAAAAACACTTAAATAAAGTGTAAACCCAAGTAGGAGAAACCACTACCCCAAGGGAGTTTGTCTTAAACTCCTTAAATCCGGGATACCCACGCGGTCCCTCCGCGTATAGCTTCCCTTCTTGCTCCGACGACCGCGACTCTGGCCGATCTCCCACGCATTCTAGAGGGAGAAGCTCCAACCTTCTCACTCTAAAACCTCCATTTCATCTTCTCGCATCTCCTCCCTCTCAAATTCACGCTTCTCTTTGATATTTGAAGAAGACAAGCACTATTCTTCTTTTTGTCTTTTCTAACTTAAACAATTCCAAAACGACATTTATGTCCTTCTTTCCCGCTTTGGACATTCTAGCACTATCTCTACCGCTCATTTTCATACTCTACTCATGCCACTTATGGCACATGAGTACGTGTTATATGTGACTTTCATCGCATCGAAAATCGCTTTTACTTAAGACCAACCGCGATGTCTCAAAAATGTGGTAAATTCCGACCGGTTCTGCACTAATGCATAGCTAGGATTTCATGAGAGACGATTCCAACGATGCAATCCGTTTCATCATCCGAGATCTAGAGAATAAATTTCGGATTTTTAACCGAAATTACAATTTTTTGCCATTTTTCCAGAAATTGGAATTTCTCGGGTCTTACAACTTGGGCCCCTGCATTAATACTCATAACAACATATCCCAACCAAATATATACTACATGTCGTACTCATCCAAATACATTCAACCAATTAGTTTACATGGTTCAAGAGTTATACATTACTCTTAATACAAATACATATTAAAATTTACAATTCTAATACATATTATCCCAAAACATCAAGCCACAACCCGACTTTCTTCAAAATCGTCTCTAAATGAGTCGCCTTCTAACGCTCCCCCGTACCTAAAAAATTATTCCCCGACAGTAAGAGCTATCACCCAAAGTTAGGAAAGGAATCACCATAAACGGGGGTTACTCCCCACCTAAGTGCATATGCAATTTATCCAATTTAAACACACACTCAAGCAAATACGTGATCCTACTTGAATGTCTACATGATGTTCCCATGTCTCGAGTCCTCACCGACTTCACACTTGGGTTTAAGCCATGTATGAGAAAATACCATTTTCAAACAAAACTTGTTGTCTTTGAAAATACACTACCGAACGCTCCAGAAAATATGAGACTACCCTCCAAGGTGAATGTGTTCGAGGAACTTCCTAAAACAATATGGTCCATCCGAATGATCCACTGACCGCCTCCCAACCCCATTCTTCGGAAATCATCCCGTGAAATCTCTTTCGCAACCATGTTCGTTTTCGAAATTCACGCTACGACTCACACCTAATATCTAGGTTACCCGGTGCATATGAAAATGCATTATATCATTTCAACCATTTTTATACCAATATATCAAATATGCATATATTCACAAATTTACAATTACACCACATGTAATTCAATGATATCAACCATCACCCAAATTAACCTACTCTCGAAAGCAAATCACAATTTCATCTCCACCTGGGCTTATACACACAATTATATTCCATATAATCGTAACTTATCTCCAATGGTTATACACAATTATATTCCATATAATTGAGCAAATCACAATTTCATCTCCACGGTCTATACACACAATTATATTCCATATAATTGTGACTCTCATGCTAATACACAAAGTTCGGCGACAACCTATTCATTTCCATACACAAATCAATCCATTACATAAAAAATTAGCTCACGTGGGCTAATTAACGACGCAGCACTAATTTGAATCACTCAATCAAACATTACTCTTTCACAAAATACTCGCGGTCACTCATCTCAAGTGAACAAAGAAAAACCCTGCCACTGCTCACGCCATTACTCCAACATCTGGGCTCCACTTCTCAGGAACCCGAATTCCATGGCATTCTTACCATACATACTAAAGCACAATTTATGGCATAAATTATACCATTAGGCACCCAAACAGTCCGTGGACAGTCACGGACTATCCAATTGGGTTTCAAAATTTTTTTCACTTTGGTCCCAAGTTTTGGGACCGATCAAAAGGCCGTTCAAGGCCTCAAATCAACCGAAACATTATAAAACACTTAAATAAAGTGTAAAACCCAAGTAGGATAAATCCCCTACCTCACGGAGTTTGTCAAAAACTCCCAAAACCGAACCCACGCCAGAGGCCTCGGCGTAGAGCCACTTTCCTTCTTGCCCGACGACCCGCATAATCGACGCCTGCAAATCTAGAGAGAAGTTAGATATTCTTCTAAAACCAAACAAATCGGCTAATGTGATCTAATTCTTCGGCTTCTCACGTTTTCCTTTCTTTCTTAAGGTAGGAGACGGTCCTATTCACTATTTTTGTCCTTAGCATTTAAAATTCTAAATAATGACCATTATGTCCCTAAGTTTGGATTTTCGAAGACGGCACTATCTCTACGCCCATTTCCATCATCTCTCTACCCATGCACCATGTGTAACATGAGCACATGCTATATGTGACTTTGTCACATCGAAAGTCGCTTTTCTCCTAAGACCCGAAACTCGATACCAAACGCAAATTCCGACTGTCTCGGAATTCCGACGAAATTTGACGTGGTAGCTAGATTTCGCAAGACGATTCCAAAAGTGAAATCCGTTTCACCATCTGAGATCTAGAGAATAAATTTTAGAATTTTTACCGAAATTACGATTTTACCCTTTTTCCAGAAATTGGAATTCATCGGGTCTTACACATATACTTATACACATGCTTATTCATATTTCATACATGTCATTTACACATACTTATGCAATCTCATACTTTCTTATCATACTGCTATTTCATTTCTATCATTGTTCATATACATTTCAGGTCATTTTACATTTTTTTTCTGTTCTTGTATGCACCCGAGCCCGCTTCCGACCCGATTGGCTAGTCCGAACCAAACCCGGGACACTCGGCTTTATTTCTTATTTTCTCCGTGTTATATTTTCTTTTCAAAAGTTGTCGCGACCCGAACTCGCCCGACCCGAATGGGTTGATTCGAACCGGAGTCTTGCCATTCCGACGCTTCATTTATATTATCAAAACATTTATTAATTCATTTAGCTATGAAGTTGTTTTCGGGCCAAGTAAGCCTATAATCATTTACAAATTAAAGCAATTGCAGGCCCATAAATGACAACAAAATACATTTAAGGAAAGGCATTCTAGGCCCTTTTCAAAATGATATACAAAAATCAAGTTTCAGGGTTTAACCTTTTGTTTACAAAAATCCACTTGTTCAAAAGATGATATGCAAAATTACGGAGTATACACTTATACACCATACTCTCTTTATGACTTCATACGCGTGATTCGGGCCTTCTTTTTCTTTTGCTTACTCGATACCGCAAGATAGTTAAACTACAAGCTAAGCATTTTCATGCTTAGTGGCTCCTATACATTTCTATTCCAATATTCAATTTAACTCGCATGCATTTATCATTAAACCATGCCTAATATATCAACATATACTCATGCTTTCAATATACAAATCATTTACTGATATCATATCATGCATTTTCAATGTAAATAATTCATTTCATAATCAATTCATGAGATTTAAGCATATTCATAAAAATCCTATTACACTTGTCAATGCTGCTATTATTTCACATTGACTATTCAATCTACAATTTCTCGCGGATTCCGCTTGATGAATCACTCTTATTATCATTCGGTAATATGCTTATACATTTAACAATTCTATCTCCCATCATGACGGATGTCGTTTGGTGCATCCCGACACGTGGTATCACTTATTTGGTCTCCCATCATGCCGATGCCGGTGGCATCCCGACACGCAGTATCACTAATGTCATACGCCATCATGACGGGGATGCCGTGATTGGTGCATCCCGCCAAGTGGGACATTTCTTCAATGCCATACGCCATCATGACGGATGCCGATTAGTGCATCCCGCCAAGTGGGACATTGGATAATTTCGGGGTGCCTTCGTGATGGATGTCTATTGGTGCATCCCGTCAAGCGTTTCATTCAGTATATTATTCAGTTCACAATTCCGACGAATTCCGTTTGATGAATCCCGTCCTTATCATCATTCACTTTTCATTCGGTTTTCAATTATCACATTTCATATTCCCAAGCCAGACATCTTTCAAAGATATACTCAATCTACGTAATTATATCACATACTGCTCATGTACTCGATTCATGTACTATTCATAGTTAATTGGTAAACTACCAAAATACTTGAATTAAGGATAGAGTCAGAGAACAAACCGAAGTTGTTGAATCTAGCTTCCTTCTTTTCGATCTCGGTCCTAGGTTAGGCGATCATCACCGGTCCCTAGTCAATAACATTCACGCCACTCTTAGCGACAACAATTTTAGCGAATTACACTTTATTTTACAAAAGTCTTGGGTTAATAATTAAGCTCAGCTCGAAGACGAACTCACGAGGCTAGAAGGCAGTACGCATACATTTTCACCTAGTTCTAACCTTAATTGAACCCCCATTAATCGTTTCTTAGGGTCCTTAGACATCGGTACACTAATACGGGACTTAACGACGCGAAAACATGTCAAACTGAGGTCGCTGGAGCCACTCACAGACCGGTGAAGAAATTCTGACCCGTACCGGCACAGTTGCTCACTGCTGGGGTGTACTGCACAGCTGCACACGCCCATTTTCACAAGGTGTACCGAGACAGTTGACCCCGCATGCACAGTGCCGCTTCCGCCGGATGTTCGGGATTTTGCAATTTTTTTTCCACATTTTTCATCTACCACCTCCAATACATCCCATATCAAAACTACCATGAATCACTAAAACAACTCCAAAAGTGGTTTAGAATCAATGAAAATACATTTTCCTCGTTAGGACTTTTCCCAAAAATCCAAATCATAGAACATGAGGTCAGGTTTGACGATACTTGTAACCTCTTCCACCCTTCTTGAAGGTGTTTGGATCTCATTAGGCAAAGAAGTGGGAAGAAATCACACCAAAAGCTTGATCTCTTGCAAAACCCTAGCTTTTCCCCTCCTCCCTCCCTTTTCCAAAACGTGATGTGTTCAAAAGAGCCACCAAAGACCAATTTTGGTCTTTTAAAACTCTCTAAGTGTAAGGCCATGTTTGGCCTACACCCCTTTTCTCATTTCCCATTTTTGTCTTAAGTCACTTAATTCTTATAAGGCCTTACTTGGCCAAATTCAATAACCAATTTTTTCCATTTTTGGCATTCTAACTCTTGTTTCACTTTCCCTATCATTTATCATTTATTTCATATTAGCATTTAAGCTTAATATTTGACCTTTAGGTCCTCATTTTACAATTCTTCCACATTTTCCTTTTCACTGGGTCTAGTTCCAAGTTCACTAATTTTCAATTAGCATATAATATTCAATCATATGCCCACGCTTTAAATTTTACATTTCACAATTTATCAAATTACCCGGAAAAGCCCACATTTGACTCAATTCATACCCAGAATATATAATAAAATTATCATAAAAATTCTAGGGTATTTTTGGGGCGTTACATCTTGTCACAGTATACTTGTCATCACATAGCAGTGTTATGCTTCTCATATCATTTCATATCATGTCATTTATAATATTCAAGTCATTTGCATACTCTTGTCATTTGTTTTATGTTTCATGCCTGCATATACTTTAAAAGATACGAAAACTATATGGTCCGGCACGTTATCATCAGGCGACAATGACCATCTATAAGAGCCCGGTTGGCAATCAAGTATCATTGTACGAGACAATGACCTCTATAAGGGCCCAAAGGCGCTGTAAAAATGGGGCCAACTGATCATTACCATTGTACGAGACAATGACCTCTATAAGGGCCCGAAGGCGCTGTAAAAATGGGGCCAACTGATCAGTAATGATGCAGACTTTTATTCCTAATAGGCATGCCCATCTATCCCACTACTAAGTTATAAGCAAATAATTCATTTTTATTTCATTTTCAGTACATATCTCATATCCCTGAATAACTGTTGTTATCCGGTAGTCATATGCAATATTTTTATCATTTCCGCATGCATATTTATCCATGTATCATTTAGACATTTGTAAATGTTTACTTATGCATTAATTGGACATTTATCATTTCATCCTTTAACCAAGGGATAACACTTCATTTAATCACATAATAGGCCTCCGAAGCAAGTCTCAGTCAACCGCAACCAAGGTTAGAAATATCGGAAATATCGGCCGATATTTCATCGATATATCGTGTGTCGGTGAATGTCGACACGATATATCCCTCCGATAGTCGATCAACAGAAATTTCAGATTTTTTTTTTGCAATTATCGCCGATATATCAGTATTTTACCCATTTTTTTGGGATATTTCCCAAAATTTGACCGATATATCGGTCACTATTCATGGAGTCAACTCCATAAAACTTGTTGCAAGGGGGGTTCGAACCCTGTCCAAAACTGCAGGGTTCCAACCTCCCATCCACTAGGATAAGCATGCCTTTGTAATATATAGTGCAAAATTTTAATATTGTCTTTCTAATTTATGAATGTTTTTTTTAATAAATTTATGAATATTTTTAATCATTTATAATAACTAAATATAAATATACAAATATAAAATATAGCATTCTATTATACGTTGTTATCACAATTACCAAATTTCAAAAACTATTGAATACAATATTTTGTATAAATCATATAAAATAATTTATTTTTAATTAAATATATTTTAATAAAAAATAATTTAATTTTTATAAAAAAAAAATATAAATATAGTAAAAGAATGTCAAAAAAAATAAAATTTTTAATCGATATTATCATTCTCTATGCTTTCAAATAATTTTGATAAGTAACTTAAATATATTTTTAATTTTGAATAATTTTTAATTACCGATATTTATATAAAATATCCACCGATATATTCTCGTGAAAATCCACGATATATCCGCCAAAAACCGACATTTTCATCCTCGACCGCACCAGCCATGAAATCGATATTAAGTAGCTACAACCCGGCTCAACTAGCTCAAATGCCTGGCGACACTATTTATTGAATCTATCGACCGCTTGAGTTTCAACCGGCCGACCGTTGGGCCAATCTGGCCGACGCCTCAATTGTACAAGAGGCCGGCGCCTAATGATCTAACCGAGGACTGATCCGACTCAAACCTACGACCAACCGGCCGATCGCTTCCCGCAGACAAAGTCCGAAGTTACCGCGATCAAACCGAAGACCAATCACCAACCGCTGACCGCTTCGTTGTTCAAAGTTGGATGTTATTACATCCAACCGGATGACCTTCCAGTCGATCGGTTCATCCCAGAAAACCTAGAAAAATGTATTTTTGTGTTTGGGAATTACACCAAACAACCTCTAGGACTTCTACCAAGCCAAAGATGGCTTCCAAATGGAAAATACTCTCAAGGTAGGAAGAATCTCTTCCATAAACAAGAGTTCCAACTAGTATCCATACTAGTAATCCATACTAAAGGAAATATTCCAACAAATTTCCAGACAAAAGACCAACTCAAAAGGAACCATACAAGTTCCAAACAATTCCATACAAATGTATTCCATACCTTGCTTTCTTCTTCTTCTTCTTCTTTTCTTCTCTTCTCTTCTATAGTCTCTGGAATTCTCTAAGTCACTGGACTGTCGGAACATGCATCAGTCTATGCCAACTTGCAAAACAAAAAACTAAGAGAGGGTCTCCGTCGTCACCTCTCCGACGCCCAAGTTAGATCCCTGCCGTCTTCTTTCGAAGATTGAGAGTTTTGAATCTTTCGTTTATACCTTATTCTGTGTCGTGGCTTCCTTTTATCAGGGAGGAAGGGGATTCACTCTTCGTGGTAAGTGGATGATTTCCTTCCAAATCAGAAGGATAAGGTGGCGCATATTCATGACGTGAGACCAATTCTTCATTTTGACGGGAGAGGAGAACGTGGGGCGATATCTCGGGAAGACTCACCTCTTCCTTTGCACTAAGAGAGGAGAGAACGTGGGGCGTATTTCCGAATGCAGGACCCCGAAGGGGTTTGTCCATCCTGAATTCATGGCAAGGCATGGGAGGGTTCATCCTCTCTTCGGGGGAACCTATTCATCAACCCTTGCTAGATAAAGCCTCTCTCTCGGGAAAATGGCATATGGGGAGGCCAACTCCTTCTTCGCTATAGGAGGGTATCCTATCTCGGGCTCCTGCCAGCTTACGACGGACAGATGGACCAGCCAACCATGGCTCTATAGTACCAAAAGGACTCCGTTAGCTAGAGGGCCTGGGTCAAGGCCCAAGGCGCCCACAATGCCCCCTATTTCCTGCTGGGAAGGGTGATCGTCCCCAACTGGAAAAAAAGAGGACACGCTTGACAGTCATATCATGGGGAACAAAGATGGTAATCAATGTCGCTAATTTCAATGTGAATTTTCTAAATTTTTGAAAATACATTAGATGCCATACGGTCGCTTAAGTTGATCTTGAGACTCGAGGCTGCTATAAAAGGCTAGAGGGTGACGAGGTTCGAGGTCTCCACCGGTGCCATCCACGCCTCGCCAGAAGGATAATTGAACGCTAGCCGAGAATCGAACTGGGGATTGCAGAATGAAGGATGATTGTGATCGATTATTTGAGCGTGCTTTCCAAGCATGAATCGAGCAAGAGAATTCATGGTTTGAGCGGAGCCTAATTCAAGCCCCCGTGGCCTTTTTGGGTGGTTCTAAACTTGAATGGAACCTCTCGCATCGTAGACACCCCATCCAAATCGGGCTTTTGCCTCTTCTCGAGCCTCCTTCCATCTTTTTTCGTAGCTTATTTTACTATCGCTGTTTCTTGTTCTTCTTCTTCGACTCCTCAAGCATCGCTTCTTCTTGGTCTCGCCAGACCGATTCGAAGAATGATATAGCCATTTTAATACGACCGCTTGGTTGTCAATTGTACGAATGTAATGATGGATGTCAGTTAGTTACAACCAATAAAATCGTACTTTTTTTACATTTATGTACTATGCTCTACTTCGGCAATCTTGCACTTTATTTTCTGTTTCGGGGCAGGGGTAGCTTCGTTGGCAATCGGCTAGGATACTTAGTGATCCCAGTTAATGAAACGGTTTGGGCCTAATAGGTTCGGACAATAGATGGGCCCACTAACCTGGCCCGTATTCTCCAATTGTGCCCTAGGAGCCGGATCGTCGTCAGGAAACGAAATGACTGGAGGGGTGATGGACAGGCGTCGCATTTAATGCGCTCGTAGGTCCTAAGCGGTTGGTATATAGGGGGTCATTATTAGATTTTTCCTTTTCCCTTTCCTATCATCCTTGAGTTAGCATCCCTCTCAACAGCCTCTAAGACCTTTATGATACATTGTTGCGATTTGCGCTTGGTCATGCAATGCCTTTTTCAAGCGTCTACTTAGTTTTCACTTTACAAGTAATCATTATTTCCCTGACTAATGTATTGAATCTTCCTCATCAGCCTTCTTCCAGTCGTGGAAAGTCTTGGGGTGAGGGTAGGTCTAGTGCTTATTAGACCCGGGCAGTTTTTGCCCACGTTTAGTGGTTTACCTTTCAACGTCTCTACGACTCAATGACATCGCCCTTCCCTCTCTCCTCACCGCTTGCAGCATGACGAGGTATGAAGGAACTTCCATTAGTTAGGCATGTTGCAGACGAGGGCCTGTGCGAGGGACGCGTTCTACAAGTCATATCGTCTCATCCCTGACAGTGGAGGAATTGAGATCCTATTGCGAAATCCCTGAGAACATTGACTTGAAGTTAATGGACGAGCCGGATGAGTCTACTCTGGGTAGGGAACACAATGCCGTGTTTTGTACTAGCGAGCAACTTATGCCGGGCTTCGCTTCGCCCGCCTTGTTAAACAGCTTTTGCACTTTACCGTGGCATCACCCTGCTCATCCCAACGTAATCCGTATTCTCATCTGGCGCAGTTGTTCTCAACTTTATACCACCGACCTTTCATCAAGTTGAGATTTGGTTGGCCTACTCGATATTAAGGAGAGGGGACGAGTTGTCCTTCTCGACATCGACTCCCAAACAGCAGTCAAGCACGTCCCGATTCTCCTAAAATGGAGGCAAAGGGGGTTATCCTATTAAGGGGGCCCTGGGACGAGACCCCGGGCTCTCCTAACCTACCGTTTTATATTAACCGGTCGCAGCGCTTCCTAGGTGGGTGTAGGAACTAGGCAATGGGCCAAATTTAGATTCATACATATGACTTTACGCGCGATTGATTGCGGATTACTGATGCAAGAAAATGGAGAGTAAGGTGTTAGCGCAAATGGTGTAGAAAAAGCGAGCCTTGAGAAGATTCGTGAAACTATTGAGGTTTCGAACAGAGCGTCTATAGTGAGGTTCTTCCTCGACTTCAAGAACCCATCGACGCTGGTGATCTGAGCCCACCCACAACAGATCATTCCTCTTTGTCGCCACTGTGAGATTGTGGGATGAGAACACTCATACTAATCGATTTAAGGATCTGCCACGGGGTCAGGCGCTTTCACTCGGATCCAGAGGTCAAGTATCATTGAGTCGAACAAGCGTTACGGCCATGTCTATCCTCGACGTCCACTAATCCGGGTTCCAGCCTCCGCCCTACCCGTACCCTGGCCCAAAGGTAGAAGTGTTTCAGTTCAGCCAAGCTTCCTTGCCAAGAAAGAGGATCGATCCCGCCCGAGTATCGGGACGATAAAAGAAGAGGACCACCTAGGGGAAGAGTGCTCGCGGGGCCCAGGTGGAAGATTTTATAATTGGTCTGCTCTGAGCTGTCGTATCTCTCTCTCTCGGAGGAGGAAGAAGAGGAGGAAGAGATGACGGGATTGTTAGATCGTTATGTCGCCAGAAAGCGAAAACGGCAGGAGGAAGATGAGCGGGAGGCTGAACAAGCCAAAGGGTAGGTCCGTTCCCTATGGATAGGGGTTCAGAGATACAAACAATCGTGATCCCAACCTCCCCCGAAATGGGGTCTAACAACACCTGCTCAGAGGACATCGCTTCAAGAGCCAAGGAAGAAGCTCCACCTCCCGCATCGCATAAGTGTCCATCCTCCCGAATGCCGGAAGTCGCCCGGTGCCGCTAGGCTCGCCTAACAGTATGCGAAGAAGCATGGTTAATCGACCAACATCGCTTCAACTTATCTCGCCGCGCCCCGCCCCGGTGACGGGAGGAAGTGGCAAAGACTCGTGACCCGACGACAGTCAAGTCCATCTCCACCGCCGGGAAGCCTTCAACCCAGGCAGAGTCTGGCACCGGGTCATCTAGACGATGAGAATTCAAGGATCGCCACGCGGATGGTGTGCCTAAAACATCATATTATGCTCGCACAAGATACATTTTCTTTGTTTATTTTAGAGTAATTTTATAGTTTTATGACTAGAATACCAATTAATGTCTTTGTGAATGCAGGGAGATCGGGGTGAAAGAAGAACGGTAGCGATGGAGCAAATGGGAACAAAGCGATGAAGTGTCTCGCTACGTCAGCGATGTTCCCACGTCAGCGATGTCGCCACGCCGCTGAGCCGTCCCCACGTCAGCGACACCACCACGCCGCTGACGGGCCACCACGCCGCGACGCCACCACGCCGCGACGCCGCACGAAAATCTCGCTTCTCATCATTAAAGCACATTAGGTTCGTAAATCGGGAGATCGGAGGCACACGACGAACTGGGCAATGTGCTCGAGAGCAGAGTGACACTGACTTCGAGGAAGTGCCCGGGAATTGTAACGCTTTTGACTTTTCATATATTTCGGATTTGAGAACAATGTTTTCATTATTAAATAGTTTCATCTTCTCTTCCATTATGTTCTAGATCTTTTCAGTGGTTACATCAAACCCTGTCATACGATATGGATTAAGGATTGATCTTTTATGTTATTCAATTGTTTATAAATTGTCGAATCTACTCTATACCTGTATTTAAATTATATGATAATGTTTGGCCAGCATTAGCATAGCCGCACTGAAGATCCGAGATTCGAGAGATGAGGGTATTCAGGGATCTGGGTAGAGTAGCCTTCAGCTGATTCGGTCAATAGAGATATTCCGGACCTGAAGGTGGTATTTAGGGGTAGAACATTTAAGCATTTCGGAATACCGAGTCGAGATAGAGATATACTCGATTCTATTTGCGAGATAGGCGGATATACCTCGAGAGAGGATATCTCGTAGGCAAGATCACCTCACCATAGGCAGATTATAAATGCATTGAATAACAATCTCTTTAGAAAAACAATCCATTGAACGTGACAGGGGGAGATATAACCCTAGGTTTTAAAACAACACTTTAATTAAATCAACAGTTTTGTTAGTTTTTATATAATTGAACTCCCTCTTAAAGTCATTCGCATATCGTCTAGTGCGCACCTCGTAGTCAATTTACCTTTCCCCGTGATCGACATTCGTACGCTAAGTACACTATATTGGGGCTACGCGTGCAATTTGCAAAGACTTAGGCATTCATTTTATACAATCGCTGCCTGTCAAGTTTTTGCCATGTCGGGAAAGGCGTTTAATTTGATATAGAGAAGCAGCATATAGATAATATTCTGAATTTTTCTTTATTTTAGTTATTTTACAAGCAGTAATTGGGTTTTGTTAGTTTGTGTGTTATTGCAGTACAGGTTTTAGTGAGTACATGCGACAGCAAAACCGAATTAATCAACACCTGTGTGATCCTGAGCCAGAAAGACTTCTGCACAGATTGCGCCGAGAATGCAGAACGCAATTGCAGAACCCACAGTCATGGAAAACACCGAAGAACAAGATTTTATGGAACAAACCGAACCACAGAGAAGCCGAACTAGAAATCAAGCGCCTAGGCCATTCATACAGCCGGATGATCCGTACATGCTATTAGATGAGTTCGTTCTACCTCCAACAAAGCTTGTTCAGACAATGATCAGACGTCGCCACTAAGCAAACAATTTGAATTGAAGTCACTACGCACAAATGCGTTTTAACATATTGTTCACGGACTCACCCCATGAGAACCCGAACATGCATTTGACTAACTTCCTCGGCTCATGATACCATCAAATACAACGGGTCACCGAAGAAGCCCTAAGATTGAGGTTATTCCCACTCTCACCGATAGAGCCAAACATCGCTAACTAGTCGCCCACCAGACTCCATTACTGCGCAGAACGAGTTGGTACAAAGTTTCGACCAGTTCTTTCCACTTTCAAGATTGCACAACTTCAGGCAAGAGATCAACACGCTCGGGGTCAATTAGAAGTGGGAGAACTTAAGGCAGGCATGTGGGACAGTTCCATGAATGGCTGCGAAGTGTCCTACCACCGACTAACCGTATGGATGCAAGTCCACACCTTCTACAATGGTCTCGAGAAATACAACCCGAACAATGATGATGCCTCACCGGAGGATCATCGATGAAGAAAACCACACTGCATATGAGATATCGGGCTATCGCAACTACCACCAATCGCTGCCTAGAGAGAAGGCTACACCCAAGAACACTTGCAGGTACAGACAATGAAGTCCCAACAATCCGTGTAAATCATGTGGCCTCAAATTCGACTAAAACAGCCTAAATAGGCAGCAGGAACAAAGACATATATACAAGACCACTCCACGGAGTCAGTGAATCTCCAGGAGGACAAAGATAGCAAAGGTGTAATGTCACCAAGAAACCCTACAATGGAGCAAGCCCAAGACGACGAGGTTTAATCAATCAATCACAAAGAAGAAGGACCCAGATAAAATACCACTTTAATCGTGACCGTGGACAAGGATGGCGTGAACAATCGTAACCGTAATAATCAAAACAACCGGCGGTACGGATGGCGGAACAATCGAATACTAATCGAACCGAAAGCAATGAACCACCCTAAAAAGAAGCCGATTTATAAAGCTCTAGCACGTATGTTAACTTCTCATTCCGCGCTTATGAATGAGACTAAGGCGAATATGCAAGAAAGAAACAACCCATTTGAACAATCACAAAGATACTAAGGAGTTTCGAGGCACAAACGGGCTAAATGGCAAGCTTATTTACGTAAAGGCAACGGGTTTCACGAAAGCAATTCAGAGGTAAACCCAAGAAGAGATGGGAATGAGCACGTTAAAGCAAACACAATAGAAGGGAAGAGAATTAAATCACAGTGCAACTCTAATCGTAGAAAGGCTAGAGATCAAGAGATCACACAAATCGTGAACAGAAAGATGATAAACAAAGAACAATACAGAG
This sequence comes from Tetrastigma voinierianum, assembly GCA_016808115.1. Taxonomy (NCBI): domain Eukaryota; kingdom Viridiplantae; phylum Streptophyta; class Magnoliopsida; order Vitales; family Vitaceae; genus Tetrastigma; species Tetrastigma voinierianum. The sequence goes on from JAEQBH010006087.1 coordinate 87,718, forward strand.
AATAAATGCCAGAGACCTCTAGTGAAGAAAAGGCCAAAGATACTCAGCCTTTACCCACAACGCCTCCCTCAAGAAACATAACCGATGAAGCAATTCACGGTTCATGGATGTTTTTAAAAAGTCGAGACATACAAACATCCCATTCAATATGCCCCAGAGCAAATGCCCGCTATAAAGTCTATGAAAGACATTTTGTCTCGTAAGAGAAGATTAGTGACTTCAGACGGCAACCAATCCAGGAATGCAGTACATCCTTCGAGGAAGCTACCGCAGCTCAAAGACCCGTGCAGCCACTATCCTGCACAATTGAAATGCGATTGGTAGAGAAGGCCAGAGATTTGGGTGCCAGATAATCTTATGCCCTTATCAATCTTAAGCGCTTGGGATTAGGAGAAGCCCGGTCCGACTAATAGCCACCAGCAACTTGCGTATTTATCTTTGAAGCACCCGAGGATAATAGAAGATGTCTTAAGAAGGTCGCATGTTTATCTTTCCAAAGCAGATTATGGTTTTATATGGATGAAGATAAAGAAATACCGATTATCTTGGGTAGACCTTTCTAAAGTAAATCGGCAAAAGTAATGATTGATGTGCAGAGGGGCGAACCGAAACTAAGAAAAAGAAGAAGTAAAATTCAATGCGTCTTCGAGGCAGACACCCAAATGTAAAGTGATATGGTTAATATTGATATAGTAGAGGTTATATTCAGCCAAAGTGGTCTCACTGACCCTTTGGAGACTAGCCTAGTGGCGAATGCATCAGAACCTGAGTGACGAGGCAGAAGAATACGTTAAGTGGATGGATTCTTTTGGGGACAATAGAAGGAAATACTTCGAATCGCTAGGCGAAGGCCAAATGTACTTGCCCATCAGACAGCAATCACCCAAGATGGAACAAAAACCCCATTCTGTAGCCATTTGAAGTTGCATACCTGGGGTAGAATCTACGCTTACCTAATTATCTCATCATCCCTAACTCTAATGGAGGAAGAGAAGTATTATGTCTTCATGGCGTCAAACAAGCACTCTGATGGTCTCTAGTCACCTAAAGGGATCCGCCCTTCTATGTGTATGCACCGATTTTATTGTGAAGATGGCCACAAGCCCTCGTGAAGCTACAGAGGAGGTTGAATCCGACAATGAAGGAAGTAGTTCGAAAGAAGTCAAATGGCTGACACCGGGTGATTTAATTTACTCGCATGCAGGCGGTGTTTACCAAGTAGTGCCAAAGAAGGAGTGACAACCGTCATCAGGACTCCAAAATAACATCCTATTGTCAGCGAATAGTGATCTCGGTGGAGAATTTTGTAATCTACATAAAGTTTAACAAGGCCACTGAAAAGACTACTTCCACGCCATTTCTAGATCAGACAGTTTGATCGACAGGCGGCATGAATATTATTGTTTTTTGATGGATATTCCTGCTACAACCAACGCCATAGCGCTCAAGCATCAAAGACAACTTTCACTTGCCCTTATGGTACATTCAAGATTCGCTGATGCCCTTGGACTATGCAATGCCCGGTACTTTTTCGATGACATGCACATATTCTCTCGGTTACGGTAGAGAAGACATTGAGATTTTCTATGGACGATTTCTCAAGAATGGAAATTCATTTGACAATTGTCTAGCAAATTTGAGTTGTACTCGCAAGATGTGAAGAAACCAATTTTGGTACTAATCGGGAGAAGGCTACCATGGTACAAGCAGTGGTATTGTTTCGACATCGGATCTCTCGTAAGAGGGATAGAGGTAGATAGGGCGAAGATAATTGATAGTTACTCCAATTCTTTCCGTGAAAGGGATCCAAGCTTTAGGCCATGTCGGATTTATAGCGGTTTATCAAAGATTTTCGATAGACATAAACCATCATTCAATTTGTTGGAATTGTGATCCCATTCGAATTTGACTCCCAATGCGTACATGCTTTCACCGTATTGGAAGAATAAGCGATTTCGGGCCCCTATTGTTGTAGCTCCAGATTGGTCTTTTCCATTTCAATGATGTGTGATGCAAGCCGACTATGCAATCGAGCAAAAGACGCCAGGCGTAGTAAACGTAGAGAAAAATCTTTCGTGATTTTACTATGCTGTGACTTTGAATGACGCCAATCGACTATGCCACCATCAGAAAGAACCACGCCATTGTCTTTGCCGATAAATTCAGCCATATTTGATTGGCAACAAAGTCGTGGTGCACACTGATCATTCTGCCATTAAGTACTTGATGACCAAGAAAAGCATCGCAAAACCCGGGATTGATTCGTAAGGGTCCTTCACTGCAAGAGTTCGACGAGAAATCAAGGTAGGACAAGAAGGGCACCGTAAAATTTAGTGCGCACCACCTTTCGACCGAAGGCCAGAGATGATGTTCCTAAGAAATACCTAATTTCCGCATCGAGAAACTTTTACTATTAAGGACAAGAGGCGCTCCCGGGCTCAGATTATGTGAACTATCTAGCGCCAAGGTGATTCCCCCGCAGTTTAACTATCAAAAGAAGAAGAGGTTTTTCGAGACACCTTAAACACTACTATTGGGAAGAGCCAATTTACGCATATCAGGCCGATCGTGATAAGGAGATGTGTGCCCGAAGATGAAATGCATAAGTATTCGAACTATCATTAATTTCACCGTAAGGGACACTCCCAGGCCGCAGAACAGCCAGCTCCAAGGTTCTACAAATGTTTTTATTGGCCTTCCCTATTTAAAGATGCTCACCAATTCGTTTCCACTTGCGACAAATGTCAACGAATGGGGAACATCTCTAGAAAGGACGAGCCAACCCATGCATCCCATCTCGTGAGGCAGAGTTGTTTGATTTGATGGGGATCGATTTCACGGGACCATTTCTCGTGATCGCACAACAACTTTTGGCATTTTGCTGGCAAGATTATGTCTCAAAGTGGGTGGAAGCAATTCCTACACGCACACGATGCCAAGGTGGTGGCTCAATCACAAGAGCAATATATTCGCACGTTTGGCACTCCTCGAGTTTTCTTAATCACGTGATAATGGTACCTATTTCGCACAAGGTAATCGATAAGCAAGTTGCAAAGTATGCACGCCATCGTACATCTCTTGCATATCACCTACAATCAAACGCGCTGCAGGTATCCAATCGCTAAATCAAATACATTCTCGGCGAAAACTCGTCAACAGCCCAGAAAGATTGGTCTAAAGATAGATCGATGCCTGGGCATACCGCACCGCATTTAAAACCTTCGGGGCATGTCTCCGCTCGCACTAGCGCAAAGCCTGTCATCTCCAAAGGAATTGGAGCATCGAGCCTATTGACCACTGACAACTAAACATGGACAAGACATCGGGCCGGGTGAAAACGACTACTCCAACTCGCATGAGTCGATGAGTCTCGTAAACGAAGCATATGAAAACGCCCGCATCTATAAGGAAAAGACTAAAGCTTGGCACGACAAACACATCACTAGAAAGGAATTCATGGCCGGACAACAAGTCCTTCTATTCAATTCCCGACTAAAGCTTTTTCCGGGGAAATTGAAGTCTCGGCGGGTCCGCCTTACGCAGAACAAAGGTCTTTTCATATGGTGGAGCAGAAGTTTCACATCCTGAAAAAGGCACATTCACAGTCGCCACACAACGCTTGAAACCGTACTATGGAGGCGAATTTTCTGCAGACAAGACAATCATCCCTTTGACAACTGCAGACGAAGTGTAATCAATGATCGCATGCGTTTGGGTTCCTGAACACATGTAGATTCAGTGGTCACGAGCCAACGACATTAAACATAGCGCTTCGAGGCAACCCAAGTTTTCTAAAACTTTGTTTTTAAGTTTGCGCCTATTGTTGTTTTCGTAAATTTTTGAATTTTATCGCATCCATGATCAGTGTTTCGCTTGTTGGTTTAATTTCGTGTGAGGCCTGAGGTGTAGGTACGAGGTCAGGTGAGTGTTCAAAGTCCGAAAGTGAAGTTTACAAGTAGAGAGTTCTCGAAAATTGAGGTTTTAGTATATAAATCATCTTGGGAGACCTTCCGCCACGCCGCGACGTGAGATTTCACGCCGCGATCGCCATTTTCGTTTCGGTTAATGCGTCGCTGACGCGGGAGATTTCACGCCGCGAACGCCATTTTCGGCGCCGCCACGCCGCGACGTGGAGATTTACCGCCGCGACGCCATTTTGGCTTCACGCCGCGATTACGGAGATTTCCCCACGTCACACGCCATTTTGAAGTTTCGCCGCCGCTGACGCGGAGATTACCGCCGCGACGCCATTTTAACACCCGCCACGCCGCGACGCGGTATTCTCACCGCCGCTGCACGCCAATTTATGAAGCTCGTCACGCCGCGACGTGGATTTCTCACGCCGCTGACATTGCGTCATTAACTCGCCACGTCGCTGGTCGTGGTCCCGCACGCCGCCGACGCCATTTGGTGTTGTCCTCTGCCACGTCGCGACGTGAACCCGCACGTCGCGACGTGACTCGCTTTTAAATTTCAAGAATGGTTCACTTTCCACATTCACCGCACGACTCTCACTGGGAACCCTGAGCCTCTCAGATCCCGTACCCTTCACCGGACCCGAGCCTCATCACACCGGCTCCAGACCACCACTGCCGCCGACCACCGTAAGTCACCTCATCGCGCTGGGTCATAAAGGGCATCCCTACCACCGTGCACCGCATTCCCAGCTTGGGTACGCGAGTCTAGGTTCAGCTTGTTGCTTTGGGCGTGACTAGATTCTAGTTTTCTAAGTACGTGAGTCCTCATTTCGGGGTTAGCCAGGTTCCATTAGATTGAGTCTCATTTAGGTGTTTTTTGAAGTCCTTAGGTAGTTATTAGTCGCTTGGTCAGTGTGCACATTAGGTGTTCGAATTTTTATTGCCTAGGTCAAGATGTCGGGCAAGAGGCAGAAGTTGCCTGCCAAGCGGAGTCGGCCCAGCGAGGACCCGACTCCCACATTCGATGCCTCGCTGGGCTTGTAAATGAGGCGCGAGCTTGCCGCACAATTTGCAAAACCGCCATTCATTAAGGAGAAGGGCTCATCAACTCGACGATTTTTCCGCAAGACAATTGCGCTAAGGGGTGGCGTGTTTATGCCAACCCCCCGTCCGGGCGGCGATGAGCGTAGTGCGCGACCACGCCAACCTCGCTCCCATGTCCTCAAAAAAAAGGGGTCGTGGTGCTGTATTATCGACTTCGCGAACATCAATAGCTTCAATGGCCTAGAACATGTCCCACCTGACTCCTTTGATCAGCCCGAGCATCCCGACTACCATGAGGTCATCATCCGCGTATTGACCAAAGGATTCGGCGAGGGAGGATCAACAAAGGCGGCCATACACTCAAGGCCAAGCATTTGGCCTACATTCCCAAGGTTTGGCACCACTTCATCACTTCGCGTCTTATACCGACGACGAATGTGTGTGAGGTGACCGCCCAGCGTTCCCTGCTTAACTTCGCCATTATCCAGGACATACCATTCGATGTGGCAGATCACAAACCGAGAGATGCGAAATGAACCTGGGGCAATCTTTTTCTCGACATTTGGCTTCAGGCAAACAAGCCGGTGCCTCGACGACACTCCACACTTGGCTCCACCCAATAAAAGCCATATCTGTCAAGGGACACACCTGGTGTCCCGCAACCTGAGGGGACCTATGATTCAGGTCACGAGCCCTCGGACGAGGACGAGCTTTATGAGTATCGGGCTCGTTATGGATCCCTGGGCGATCCCCAGGAGACCTGGCCGCCTCGTCCCGCCCACTTCCACCACCGTCCCGCAAACCTACCTCCACCACCGTCCCAGCCCACCTCCATCCCTATCCCAAATCTACCCACCCACCTACCCAGCCAGCCCACATGCGCCATTCCTCCTAGTCTTCACCGATCTCGAGGACCCGGCGTTTCGCGCCACCGAAAGGTTCGACGCCTTCCGGGATGAGACCCAGAGCACCGAGTCCTCGCTACACGTGACATGGAGGCGCGGCGCGGCCGATATGCGGACCGCTTCGCCAATCAAAGCATCATTCCCACGCGCCAGCCAGCCTATGCAGCCCGCCACAAATTCTTGGCTTCACCATCCACCACCACCGCCACCGCAGTGATATTCAGGGGAGTTCCCTTACCCTCTACGTTTTTCTCTTGCCAGTGGGGACACTGGATATTTTGTTTGGGGGGAGGGGTGTGATGATTGGGTATCATGTTTTTTGTGTTTTGTTTATTAAGTTTTGGTTTTAGTAGTGTCGATTTTTTTATTGTGTTTTATCAGGTTTCAGATATTAGTGTGTTTTGTTTTAGTTTATTTTACATCGCACTTTCATAAGCTTATGAAAGTCATGTTAGTTGTTTGATTATATTTTAGGACATTTTTGCATGTAGTAATTGCATACACTTGTGCCATGTTGAAAATTGAGGAATCAATTTTAGATTGAGACCACTATAAACTTGTTCAAATGCATACATTTGCTTGATTCTCTGTGAATTAGATTGAATTAGCCGAAAAGGGTTAGCGAATCAATCCCGGTAGTCAAGAAACCGCCAAAAACTCTATCGCACTCACACACTAGTGACTTTTATATGCATAAGTGTCAACCAACTACTAAAGTTCGATCAACCTAGAGATTCGAATCCATTTGAGCGATGGGACACCTAATCAAAAGAGGATTGCCATCAGCCCCAACCAAAAGAGAAAATACAAAAACAATAGAAAAAAGAGAAAAAAAAAAAATGACAAAAATAGGTATATGCATAGGAATAAGCGAGATCATCCAATCGAATCCCGCACACCGGGCGTGGGCCCATCAAAGCCTAATGCCCCGAGCCAACCGGGCCGGAGTCATTGACTTCACGCCTCAGCCACATGGGACAAGATGGATCATTCACGCAACCTAGGCCGCTGAGTTTGCTGAGTGTTCGGGAAGTGAAGTTTGAAGGAATTGAATGCCCTGGTGCCCTTAACCAACCGGTGGGAGTCACCAATGGATCCCCACACAGAACACTACTAAAACTTCTTGGCACTAGGTCTTCTTCCATTTTGCGGTTTGTGGGTACGTAGGAAATTTCTAAGTATGAGGACATAAATAAATGGGTATGCCCCTATCCTTGTCTAGCTCGCTTCCTAATAGGTGGGTTGAGCTAAGTTTGGGGGGCATCGAACCTAGCATATACTGAAAGTCACTCATTATAAGCACATAGGGATTTTGGGAAAGGCTATTGAACACCATGGGATTTGATGTACTAGTCAGTTTCACCTATCTCAATCGAATTTACCGAAAGTTAAATATCTGTATGCCTTTACTGAACATTGAGAAAAACAGTGAGTATGTGAGTCAGTCCAATTTGATCCCCTACTTTTCAGCATGTGCACCACCGTCTTAGTGTTAGTTGCATGGTGTCGGGTGTGTGTCCCGTTTGAGTCTACTTCGCTTGAGGACAAGAAACTAAGTTCGGGGGTGATGAGTGCCCAAAACACTCATATTATGCTCGCGTCAAAGATACATTTTCTTGTTTATTTTAGAGTAATTTTATAGTTTTGCGATCAGAATATCGAATTAATGTCTTTTGTGAATGTAGGAGATCAAAGGTGAAAAGAGCGAAGAACGAAGCGCATCTTCGAGCAAATGGGAACAAAGCGATGAAGTGTTTCACACGTCATGACGCCCTATCGCCGCGATATACGCCATCGCCGCTGACGCCCCACGCCGCGACACCACCACGTCACATCGCCACCACGTCATACGCCAAGATTTAAAATCAGCTTCATCATTAAAGCATATTAGGTTCGTAAATCGGGGGAGATCGGAGGCATTACCTTAATCGAAAGTACAGTTTCGAGCAGAGTGACACTGACTGGTGAAGTGCCCGAATTGTAACGCTTTTGATTTTTCGTATATTTCGGATTTGAGAACAATGTTTTCATTATTAAATAGTTTCATCTTCTCTTCCATTATGTTCTAGATCTTTTTCTAGGGTTACATCAAACCCTGTCATACGATATGGATTAAGGATCGATCTTTATGTTATTCAATCGCTTATAAATTATCGAATCTACTCTCTATACCAGATTTAAATTATATGATAATGTTTGGCAAGCATTAGCATAGCCGCACTCAAGATCCGAGATTCGAGAGATGAGGGTATTCAGGGATCTGGGTAGAGTAGCCTTCAACTGATTCGGTCAATAGAGATATTCTGACTAAGGTGGTATTTAGGGTGTAACATTTAAGCATTTCGGAATACCGAGTCGATAGAGATATACTGGACTTATTTATGCAGATAGGCGATATACTCTCTAGAGAGGATATCTCGTAGGCAAGATCACCACCATAGTGCGTATTATAAATGTATTGAATAACAATCTCTTTAGAAAAACAATCCATTGAACGTGACAGGGGGAGATAGAACCCTAGGCTTTAAAACAACACTTTAATTAAATCAACAGTTAAGTTAGTTTTATATAATTGAACTCCTCTAAAGTCATTCTTCGTATATTGTCTCAAAAGGACCTCGTAGTCAATTTACCTTTCCCCGTGGATCGACATTCCAGACGCTAAGTACACTATATTACTGGGGGCTACGCTTTGTAATTCTAAGACTTAGGCATTCATTTTATACATCAGAGCTTTCGGCCCGGTCAATACGGTTGCCCGTGAGAGTCCGAAGTGTGATTGTGGTGAGGAGTATCATCATTGCTTCCGCCAGACGCAGCGAGGATATTTATCAAATAGTCGTAAGATGTGATGCAAATTCGCACCTAATTTCGCCCGCACGCATTTAGCCGGTGGAAGTAGTAAAGTTTATATATATATATATATATATATATATATATATATATATATATATATATATATATATATATATATATATATAAAATTTTGAAGTTGCTTTTTTTTATTAGTCGCTGATTAAACACTCTCTTTCTTTCGTAGCCATTACTGCCGCTTGCAACATATCCCCAGCACCGTGAATCGTTCATCACTCTGGCCATGGGATGCCGAGCGCTTCAGCCTATATGTTGAGTCCGGGCTTCCGCCGAGCTTAGCTTCCCTTGAAAGAGGCCCAGCTGACCATCCTGGGCCAGAGCCGAGGCTAAGGAAGTCGCCGATAAAAAGACGCGTAAACTAAGAGGGACGCTCGCACGAGGCGGCGTACGGCGTAGTCGAGATCGAGGTAAACGGAGCGCTCGAGCGTTGCGCCGAAATGGAACCGGGCCCGTGGTTTAAAGTGCTCGACCACCGTAAGGCTACCGGGCCAAGTCAAAATCTAAACTTGGCTTTGTTCAACAAGCCTGCAGGTTGCCAAGGAGGCCTGCCGGAGAGTAGAGGAAGAGAACGGTCGCCTGGGATGAGAAACCTGCTCTACTGTGGAGCCGGGGCTACCAAGCGATGACTTACGCTTATCGAGAAGAGTTTCGTCGAGAGGTCGACACTGGAGGTGAAGTTTGATGCGAGCATCGACGTGATTTTTAACTACGGTTACGGTTGTTGTGCCTTTGCGCACCCATATCTGCCGGCAGTTCTAAAACCCTTGGGACGCCGACATATCTACCCTCTGTCCGCCGAGTTTTTCGTGAATCCTCGATGCCCCCCGGGCTCTTCATTTGCCTTGTCCACTACCGAGCCCTTCGAGATTCCTGAAGAAGCTTTGGCAGACAAAGGCCTCCCGGGTGCCGAGGGAGAGGTTGACATACTAATGGAGCCCCCGGCTGGGCCGGGTGAGGCTACTAAGGGTTAAGGCGATAAAGAATCATCAAATGTATTTTGCATGACAATCTCTTCTCTACTTTTGTATTTAGACGTTTTATTTCTTGTTTTTTGGATAAAGTGCTTTTTTCCTGGGCCAATTAATAAGGTGAGGAGCTATAAGTAATTGCCCTAGTCGACAGATATCTTATTTCGCAATCCTGCCGGACGCGTTAGCTAGGAGTCGAGTGATATCTTTCGAGACGTCACGGCGAATTAGATGATAGATTTCTAAATCGGTCGGTAGCACTTTTACGCCACGTCCGATTGATTAGGAAAATATTATTTGTACCGAACCGGATGGGTCATTTTCCTGCGCCATCTGGATTCTGCGCCATCCGAACTTTTGAGTTTACCGGCTATAAGTTATCTATACCGGGCCGAACAAGTCATTTTACTGCGCCATCCGGACTTTTAAGTTGATCGGCTAGAAGTTATCTTCACCGCCAGATTAAAAGTCATTCATCAGCTATCCGGTTTTTAAGTGTTGATCATAAGAGGAGAAAACAAGATCAAGGCGTTGATATTGAATCATTCTTATTGATAATACTCTAAGATGTGTTACATTCCACATTCTAGGCACATGGGGTCCCATCAAGTTTGTCTAAGGCGTAGTTCCTGATTTCTACTATGATAAGATATGGTCCCTCCAATTGGTTGAATTCTTCCACGGTCAGTTAGTCGTGATTTCAATACTATTCTAACACTGTGTCCCCAAGGTTTGAATGCTCGAGGCTTCAATCCATTTATTGCAAGATCTTTCCACCTAAGGTCGGATATGCGGATGGTCACGACTGTAATCTATCAACTCGTACAAGCTCCTTGATCATTAATTCAGATTCTCGTTTCTGGGTGTTCGTCCTACTTTTAGGCATACCAATTTCCGCAAGGGGATGATAGCTTCCATTCTATACGTGATTGTGAACGGAGATATGCCGTTGGTTTATGCGTTGGTTCTCAGAAGCCCGCAGTACCCCTGGGAGCTCATCCACCCATTTGCCCCAGCCGAATCCAATCAAGCTTCAGGCCGTTAATCAAGGTTTTTCGAGGCCTCTGCCAAAGCACAAGCTGCGGGTAGCTGTGGTGGAGTATAGATTTTTTATCTTCAATTCTTGACAGAAGCTTCGATAGACCGATCACAAATCGGGGGCCCGCTTGTCTGAGACGCATTGATCCGGGATGTTGAATCGACACACAATATTATTCCAGATAAATTGAGTGACATCCCGACCTTTAATCGAGGAGAATGCTTTGGCCTCGATCCACTTACTGAAATAATCTGTGGCCACCAATAGTAACTTTTGGGCTAGAGCAGTAGGTAGTGGTCCAACTATATTGATCCCCCATTATGCAAAGGGCCAAGGGCTAGAGATAGAGATTAGGTCTTGCACCGGTGATTTCAGGATAGGGGCAAGTCGCTGGCAGCGATCACACTTTCTGGTAGAATTAGTAGCATCAGCTTTCATGGTCGGCCAATAGTAACCTTGAGTGTGGGCTCGATGGGCCAGAGTTCTGCCGTCGGGGTGATTTCCGCATATTCCTTCATGCAGCTCAAATAACACGATTGGCTGGTTCGGGTGTCGCACTTAGATACTGACCGCCTAAGGACCGCTTCAACAATGCCCATCGATCAAGGAAAATCGTCATCAATTTGAAGCTTGTGGGCCTTATCCCTCTCCTCGTCGGGAGTTGTCCTCGTGCTTAGATAATAAAGGTGATAAATCATCCAGACGAGGGGGTCCTTGTCTACCTCGTTACTCGTGGGGATACGATGAACCCGACCGAGAAAATAAAGTAGTAAATACGGTTTCAATGATTCGCAAAGAAGCCAGCCACGAGGCTACCGCCCGTTTTTCATTAGATTCCTTAGGGACGTGCTCCAGTTTCCAAATCGGAAAGCTGTTCAAGCGTTGTTTTACCCAGGCATCATATTCAGTCTCGACTCAATTCTTCGTTAACTTGTCCGACCACCAATCGGGAGTCACCTAAATAAAGAGTCCTGTTTGCCAGACAAGGCGGTCGCCAGCCTGCCCATTTAGATGGCCTCGTGATTTCTACTCGTTGTTGTGCTTCACCGAACCGAGCCATATTGCTCGCTTCGATCTTGTCCTCGAACTGAGTTCTCAACTCCGCAACCAATGCCCGCCCGATTGTCCGATGCCCCTTCAAAACGGGAGTCCACCAATCCAAATCGTCAGGCATAAGCCCGACCGGGAGTTCCGCTATGAAATCAACTAGTACCTGCCCTTTTTTTGAAAGCCTCGGCTTGTATTAGATACCGTACTCACTTAGTTTGACTGCCCATCAAGCCATTCTTCCCGATAAGTCAGGTTTATGTATAGTGCTCCAAAGGGGGAGGTCAGTTAATACGACAATGGGGTGTGCCTGGAAGTAAGGGCAAAGTTTTTTGGCCGCTATCCGGAGGGCTAAGGCGGCCTGCTCAAGATGGCTATACCTAGTTTCTGCATCGGCTAAGGATTTGCTAACGAAGAACATAGGTCTTTGCTTCCCGTCTTCATTCTCTTTGAATACGCGCACTTACGCTGCATCTCGAGATTGGCGAGGTGTATTTCAAAAGAGAGTTTCGTCTGTCAGACTCATGGGAGGATTGGGGTTCAGCCATACTGCTTGATTTGAGTAAAGGCCCGATCACACTCCTCGTTCCATCCGACCCGATTAGATCCTCTTAGGGTAGCAAAAGGGCTGCATACCGTGAACCGAAATAAATCACCAAGGCAACGACCACCACGGGCTATTGTACTCCTTTCTGCAGCTCGGGGCTGAGACTCTATAATGGCTTAAGCTGGGAAGGCTTACCTCATCCCCTTTTGTGTCATCATGGCCTGCAAACCGCTCTCAAGGCTAACCCCGAATGCGCACTTCTGCGTGGTTCAAATTTAATAACGCAGGTTCCGAGGGAGGTCAAACGCTCACAGAATGGTTAGCTGATCCCGCGCTCGACTCTTCTCAACATACCACCATATATACTCCATAGTTTTCCGTGAGCAAAGGGTCGTAAACACTGGTTACCAATCGATAGGTGTCTGACATTCTTTAACCCGGCGGGCATTTACGCCAGCGTAATATTCCGCGAGGGGTGATGGTTATGGTTTCTTCGCCGTGCAAAGTACACGGGATCCGTGATAGCTGGGAATGATTCAAGAACGACAAGATGTCGCGGCCCGGCCGGCGTTAACAATTTGATCACGCGAGCGTGAGGAAGTTATCCTGGGACATGCGTCGTTAAGATTCGTAGTCGACACACACCGCCACTTGCCTCATTTTTAGAAACTTATTACCATTAGCAAGCCATTCCTATTTACTCGATAAACCCAACCTTTAAAAGATTGTCTACTGGGCTGGATGATCCGTGCGCCCGGGTGGAAGCTCAGATTTCTACTTAATATCGCAGATGGGAGGACGTTTCAACTTGTGGAGGCGTTCTGCGGGGTTTACCTTGTCATGTCTCGCATGGTTCCGGTGCGACACACCTGTTTTCCGCCGCTGTCTGCTGTAACCAGGGCTTTCTTCCTAAGTCTAAGGAATTGGCATAGCACACTCGTCTGTCCCACAACGACCGTCGCAGTCTATAATAATTGTTCCCCGCCTTCTAACAATTCGACTACAGCCTTAATTGTTAAAGTGAAGATGGAAGTAGCTTCATGACGAAATATCGGGTTCTTTATCTTTTCATACTGCGGAACCGACAGCCGGACAACATCGACGAGTCACACTGGCTACCTTGAAGGTTAACTGCCCTGACGCGTTAGATAGCCGATAGCCTGGTGGTAGGTCGAGGAATTGCTTTATATACGCGCCGTGTTCGGCCCACGATAAATATTTGTAACGTGCCCAAGTCTTTGACCATTGAAAACAACACTGCTGGTGTTAACGGTCCTACCTGACGTAGAGGGTAATATCACCTTAATCGCAGCCAAGACCCATTGAATCCGGACAAACCTACCTACGAGCTCGCATGACTGAGCGGACTTCATCGGCGTAAGGGTCGAGGTAATAATTCGCTGCGCTCGATCGACGAGGACCCATGCACATCAAAATTGTTAATACATAAAGGTGAGTACAAGTGCATCATATCGGGGGAGGATGATCCGGTCGGATCTATAGGAGGAAAGGATACAAGGCCATCGACGGCCAGTTAGCCAGGCAACTCTTTAGGTATTGATGGTGTTTACTCGCCCGACGAGGCCGCTACGGGAGCATTTTTCATCTCTACCCCTTGGATCGGTATTGATCGTCGAATCGACCTCCCGTATAAAGTTGATGGTATCCGGCTCGACGAATGCTTGCGATAACCGCCTATTGAAGCAGGGAAGTTTCGCTATAGCGGCTGTTCCCGAATGAACCTTCTAAGGTGCCCTACTCGGATTAATCTATCAACCATGAACTTCAAGCCTTTGCATTGATTCAAGCTTACGGTCGTGGTCCCCGTGGTAGTCGCACCGACCTGCTACGTTGGTTCTGCCCACTACATGGGCGGAGGCCACTAAACTGTGATCCAGTAATGAGGAAGCAATGCAGGATGTTGGGCGGGGTGAATTGAGGAGGATCTTTTTTCTTTTCGGACTGCTCTTGGGTACACTTTTGGCTCTTGCCCTGGCTTCCTTTCTACTTTGGCTGACTTTTTGTAGTTGGTTTATTGCTCTGCGCCGTTATCATTACCATTTGCGAGGCAACCACATTATCCCGTAGTGGAGTACTGTCGTCACGATACAGCCTCCACGGTAAGGTGTGGGTCAAGGGAAAGGGACTAGAAGAAAGGAGTAGTCGACCCAAAGCTCTTTCGGAAGTTCTGTAAGACTGCATCCATACTATAGGTATCAATTTGATGAACGGCTTGTCCGAATCTTCGGGTGAAGTCTCGGATGGACTCGTCGTCCTACTTGAAAATGGATTAGAGCGAGCTGATGTTTCCCTTATGCCGAACGGAGCACAAATACTGAGTGACGAATGCGGCCCATAATTCGTCGAATGAGTTTAGAGACGCTCTTAGGAGTTTATGGAACTAAGCCACAAGGGACCTTTCGTGCCAGCCGAATACTTTACACGCCGATCGTTCTGCCGCTAAGGATCATCACCGTTAAAGTGCATGACATACTGGATGGGGAGCCGTTTATACAGCAAACTGGAATGACAAAAAAATCCGGGCGAGAGGCTCATAGTCCAAAAATATGTCACCATGAAGACAAGATTTCATACTACGGACAAGGGGATAAAATGTTGCATGCAAGGCGGGAGGTGCCCCGAATGGGTATTGCTCAGGTGGAAACTGGGGGGCCATGCCCCCAAACCGGGAAAATATATATTCCGGGGCCAATTCCGAATGGGGCCTATCTATGATGGCCTCTCAGATTCGACACAAGACAACACTAATAAATGTACCGACTGGGCGAGGAGGTCTCTTCGATCTCGGGCTTCTCATCGTTTCCGAAAGGAACGCATGTGGAAGCCGAGAGCCGTCCGAGGAGAGTTCATCCGCTGGATGATCACTATATCGTGAGGCGGGCCCTTTGCCCTTATTCGTCTCGGGCCAGGTACTGTGTCACAGCCGCTGCGGGTTTAACTTACTGTCTCCAAGGGGCCCGTAGCTGCTCTCCCGTTGTAAATCCACATGTTCACACCCGCCATCCGTTCGCCTACTCTTCCGCTGGCTACCTCCATTTTTGACGCCACAGAAATGGGTCTTCAGCCCGCCGGGACTACGGTCGCTAGACATGGCATGCACTCGACGTCCCAAGTGGGATGAGCGAACTAAAAACCCAGTGTAACGGAGATCGCCAGAGCGGGTGAACCCGTGGTCTCGTGACGCCTTTGAGATTTCCCCGCCAGGCGCTTCCTACGCACTCCACGCCACTGTAGTCTTCGAATTCTTTCGAGTCACTGACCGTCTAACATGCATCAATCTATGCCAACCTTACAAAACAAAAACTAAGAAAGCGGCGAGGTCTCCGCCTCTTCACCTCTCTCCGACGCCTGCTAGGATCCCCGCCGCCTTCTTTCAATGATTGAGAGTTTGAACTTCGCCCATACCTTATTCCGTGTCGCGTTTCCCTTTATCAAGGAGGAAGGGATCACTCTTCGTGGTGGATGATTTCCTTCCCAACCTAAGGATAAGGTGGTGCATGTCTCATGATCGGAGACCAATTCTTCCTTTTTAGACGGGAGAGGAGAGAACGTAGCGCATATCTCGCTGGGAGACTAATTCTTCCTTTAGGACGGAAGAGAGGAGAGAAAGTGGCGTATTTTAATGCGTGACTTCAAGGGGTTTTTCCACTGAATTCATGGCAAGGCATGGGATGGCATTCTCACTCTAGGGAGCCTATTCATCAACCCTTGTTAGATACCTTAAAATGGCATCCGGGGAGTGCCAACTCCTTCTTTGGTTATAGAAGGGTATCCGGATCTAGGCTCCTAAGTTAGGCTTGCGGGCTAGACAGGATGAATCGGCCCAACTATGGCCTCTAGTCAAAAGGGGCCCGCTAGCCATGGCCTCTAGTCGAAAGGGGCCTGCTAGCTAGAGGGCCTGAGTCAAGGCCCAAGGTGCCCACATCTTCTTCTTGTCTTCTTCTCTTCTATTCTCTTCTCCTTTTCCCACCATAACCTAGCTTTCAAAGCCAAAATGAAAGGCTCCAAGGCGCCATGCTCACCTTATCCACATTTGACATAAAATTTCCTTTTGTTATTTGGTCCTTCCTTTCATTCAATCTCTGCAATTTAACTTATTCATATTTCCACTTTGCATATAATCTTATTATTTTATGACCCTGGGTCCTCAATGTCAAATTATCAATTTATCCTCGTTTTCAGATAATCCTGTGTTTTTATCCTTTTTCACTTTTTGCACTTAAATTCTGGAAAAATGAAAATTTTACTTATTTTATACCCAAAACATGTTATGAAACTATTAGGGTATATTACATTACTGCTCTCATCCTGTCCCCACCACGACTACAGCCGACAAAGAAACCCCAAATCCGGAATTTCTCTCATGGATCTGCCAAGACAAACTACTTTTTGGTGCTCATGTTGGATCCATTTTAGCTCCCTTATTCCCTCTGATTCAACAATCCACCACCTCTTATGACGCATGGCTCACCCTTGCTAACACATATGCTAGTCCATCTCGTGAGCATATCAAACAAATCAAGGACCAACTCAAGACTACCGTCAAAGGTTCCTAGACCATCACCGAATACATGCAATTCATCAAGTGCCGAGCCGATCAACTTGCGACTCTAGGGAAACCGCTTGACCTTGAGGATCTTATTGACAGAATCTTGGATGGCTTGGATGAAGACTACAAATCCATTTCCGATATTGTCCAAGGTCGTGACACTCCGATTCTCTTTGATGAATTACATGAAAAATTGATCAATTAGGAATTGTAGCTCAAACACTCGCAATATGGTCCCTCCTCGTTCTCAGTCACTGCCAACATGGCCTCCAAGCATCCCACCAAAGGGCCCCGCTAGTCGCACTCCCGCTCCGCTAGCGGTCATCATGCTTCAAGCTCCTCAACCTCACCTTGGGCCCTACAATGACCCCATCACGCCACCCTCCGGTATACCTTGGTAAGTGCCGTCGGTTTAATCGTTGGTCACTACCACACGCCCGCCTACTAACTCGGGGTGCTGACCTCCACTGCCCGAGCTCCCTCACACTCACCAACTTAGCCCTCCTCGGCTTCACACAATCGCCAATGGCACCCCATAGCTCATGTTGCCACCTCTCCGTCTCCGGCATCACCACCATGGTTGCTTGACAGTGGTGCCTGTCATCATGTCACAACCGACCTCAACCTCCATGCTCCCTATGATGGTCCAGATGACATTGTCATTGGTGATGGCACTGGGCTACATATTACACATTTGGGCTCAACCTCCTTATCTATCCCTTTTTATTCCTTTACTTTACAGAATGTCTTATGTGTCCCTAACATGAAACGCAACCTTATATCTACCTCACAATTTTGTAAAACAAACAAAACATCGGTTGAATTTTTACCCCTTTCTTTTCATGTGAAGGATCTGCAGAAGGGGGCAATACTTTTTCACGGTCGCACTAAAGACGACGTTCATCAATGGTCGACCAAGCCTTCCACCTTCATCATTGTGTTCTCTAGAGTCAAATCCGCTCCTTCTTATTGGCATCATCGGTTAGGCCATCATTTCGAGCCCATTCTTCGGCATTTAGTTTCACACTACAAGTTACACACTGTGTCTGCCTTGTCGTCTTCCTTTCATTATAAAGACCATTTTTTGTAATAAAAGTCATAAGTTTACCTTTCTCACAATCCACCATTGTGTTTTCGCTCCATTGTAAATTATCTTTTCTGATGGATGGATATCTCCTATTTAGTCGATTGACAACTTCAAATATTACGTTGTCTTTGTTGATCACCATTATATTTGGCTCTACCCACTCAAACATAAGTTCGATGTCAGTCTGATTTTTCCCTCTTCAAATCACTTGTTGGAAATTTCTTCAAACGGAAAATTATTACCCTTTACTTGGCTAATGGGGGTGAATACACGGGTCTATCCACCTTTTTAGCCACTCATGGCATATCTCAACATACATCTCCTCCACACACTCTGAAACACAATGATTTCTCTAAACGTCGCAACTGTCACATAGTTGAAACCGATTTGGCACTTCTCTCTCGAGCATCTCTTCCCTTGTCCTTCTGGTCATATGAATTTCTCATAGCTACATATCTCATTAACCGTCTCCCCACACCTACAATGCAGTTGTCCTCTCCATATCACAAGCTCTTGGGGTCTCCTCCCAATTATTCTAAACTTCATGTCTTTGGTTGTTTGTGTTATTGATAGCTGTGGATCGTATTAGCATTTATATAGTGTTTTGCATGTATTTTTGTAACCCAAATTCTAGAATTCATACCAAATTCCTAAAGATTACACTAATCCCCCATTTGCTTATGTTTTGCAAGAATAGAAAGTAAAAGCAATCAAAGAAAGGGCTAAAAGAAGAGAAAGCATAATTTGTTCTCGAAGGTACTGTTTCGCCGAGGCTAGGAGGTTCGCCAAGGCAAAGACATCCTTCGCCAAGGAAAAGGAAGGATGCAAGGAAGACTACTCTCAAGTTCGCCTAGGCGAACCTAACCCTTGCCTAGGCGAAGGGGTTCACCTAGGCGAAAAACATCGGCCTAGAGCAGAAAACGTCGCATTTTGGCCCATTTTCCATTATCTATAAATATATGTATTTGAGACAATATTAGGGTTCCAGTTTTTGGAGAGGGAACACCCTCTTAGGGTTTTCTTCTTCCTTCTTCTTCTTGAGCCATTTTTTAGGGTTTTAGTTTTTGTTCATTTCCACTTTGTTTTGGAGCTGATATTAAAGATCTAGCTCATTAAAGGAGCTCTTGCAGCTGTGGTATAGAGTTGGGGATGGATTTCACCTTTCATTTGTTTTGTATCTAAAAACTCTAATCTATTTATCAATCTTTCAGTATTATATTTACCTTAAATATGATTTTGTTAGATTACTTGGTTGCAATGAATAGCTAAACACCCTCTAGGGCTGATTGCTTAAAGTTGATGCTTGGTTTATATATATTTTATGATGGTTTTGTGAACTCATGCTTGTGTGGATGTTAGTTGATGTGGTTCTTAGGATTATTACATTTTTAACTAATTGTATGGACCAAGAGGTGACCAATAGGATTCCCAAGGAAAGAACCGCTTTTGAAAAGTATCGCATTTAATAACCTAGATGGACCGAAAGAAGAATAGGGAGTTGGTGTGAGAAATTGAGGGGAGACATGAAAGTGTAAATCTCATATCGGATTCCTTGGACATGCACAAGTGTATCGCTATTTAATCTGGACGCTTTAATGAAAATAAACCATAAATGCATAAATGGAGACAATCAACCTTGGAATATTTCCTTGAGTTACATCCCTGATATCACTCCATTCCTTGTGAGTGGACATTTATTAGACCTTACTTTGTTTTCTTTATTTTGCTTTAAAACCTTTTCTACCTCCTCTAAGCTTGCTCAAATAGTAAACTAATTTTAGTAGTCGGTACTCTAATCTCAAATTTAAAACCACACATTCCGGTGGGATTGATATCTGTGACTGTTAGTCCACTCAGATACTTTATGCGACTGTAAGGCCATGGAAAATCGCTAACAATTTTTTGACACCATTGTTGGGAAAGGTAAGATTTGGTTTGGATTGATATTTTATCAAAAAAGAAGTTTTCTAATTTGAGCAAAAATGTTCTTTTCTTTTCTTGTTTTTATTTGTTTCTTATTTGAATTTTGTATACTTCATTTTTCTTTTGTTTTGTACAATTTTTTTTTTTTACAAGGTGTTGAGCATAATGTCTAATGAAGAGATGAATGAACTCTTCTACACCCTCCAACAAGAATTTGCTTCTCGAGTAGCCCAAATAGCACCAACATGGAAAGAAATCATCGCAAGCCAGGCACAAACCTCCACAAGTCAACAAGCCTATAATTTTGAAGGGGGGAATCATTTCAACAACCATGTGGGTCACTTTTCTCAACCCCAAAACATTATGCCAAGTTACAACTATTCGGGTTGGGGAACATATGACAATATCTCCGATGAACATCCAAGTATCCAAAGTCAAGGAAGTTCAAGTTCCTATTATCAAGAGCAATTCCGACAACCATCCGATGAAGAGCTATTTCATGCATTGAAGGATGAAATTAATAGGGATAATGAGGCTCTACAAAGGAGGTTTCCAAGTACGGAAAACAAGATGGACACCACCATGATAGAAGACATGGGCACCAATTCAAGAGATCTCAATAGAGAAATGTATGCTATCATGGAAAGAACGACAAGACAAGCAGAAGAATTGGAAAAAGTTATAAAGGAAAAATCTTCAAGGAAACTCCCAAGCGACACAAAGAATGATGACATATGAGAGATTGAAAGCATACCTTTAAGCCTTGAAGATGAATTTTAGAATCCGACGTTGGATCAGGATAAGAACATAATGGAATGTGATAAAATGCCTTTGGTCCTTGAGGCAAGAATTGCAAGAACCAACATTGTTTGAGAAGAATGAGCTTGCTATTGACCAAGAGTTGTCATTGAAAGAGAAGCAAGTGGAAAAGCAACATCGCAAGCTTATAATGGAAAATTTCTTAGTTGGAGTTGAAGACTTCTATTTGCCTATAAAATCTTTGACTTTTGGCATGGAAGAGGACCAACAAGTTTCATTTATAGAAAGACCTTCCATTGCCAAAAGTCAATGGATCGATGCTCAACATAAGGAAATGACACTCCTTGTTGGCAAGGAGAAAATGAAATTTGACCTCCATCAAAGAACACCACTAACGGATGAAGAAAGGAGGACATTCAAGAAGCTAGAGAGTTCATTTCCGCTAATTAAGGAGAAAGCACCCAAGATCCTTCAAGAGGAAACTCTTTAAGGATATAAAATTGAAGCCAACTCTTTCCCCACCAAAGAGTTGGCATTTGAGCCTACATTGACTATTTTGGAGGTGGAGGAAGTCATCTTCACGAGCGATGAGGATGAAGAGGGAGTATTGGCTACAATGAATGAAGGGTCAAAGCAAAGATCTCGGACTTCCCCAATGAGTCTAGTCGACTCAAAATGGAGCAGTTTCGGGAGGCACCTACAAAAATAAAGATTTATATCCCTTTAGTATTTTAGTTGTATGTTTTTAGGTTTTTTTAGTATAAAGGTTTGTTGATTTTATTTTTATGTTTATTTGTTTTTGCTTGTCAAGGCATTGAAGCTGAATTTTAGGAGAGGAATCTATCAAGTGAGTCCTCTATTCCTAATCTTTATTTTTAATACATTGAGACGATAGTTTAAGTTTGGGGTTGAATGAGTAATCTGTTTTTAAATTTTTCCAATAACTTCAATTATCCTACCTTTAGTGTTTTCTTTTAGTTGTTTGTATATGTTTTTAGTTTTTAGGTTAATTTTTTTCATTTTTGGGATGTTTTTGTTTTAGTTGAACTTGTTTTGAGATAATTATGATGCATATGATGAATAATGATTAAGCATTTATAGAGTGTTTTGCATGCATTTTTGTAACCCAAATGCTAGAATTCACACCAATTTCCTAAAGATTACATGAATCCCCAATTTGCTTATGTTTTGCAGGAATAGAAAGTAAAAGCAAGCAAAGAAATGGCTGAAAAAATAGAAAGTAGAAGTTGTGCTCAAAGGCACTGCTTCGCCGAGGCGAGGAGGTTCGCTAAGGCAAAGACAACCTTCGCTTAGGCAAAGGACTAGAATGCCAAAAAAAGACATGTGCCCTTTGCTTAAGCATTCGCCTAGGCAAAGAACGTCAGGCTAGAGCAGAAAACGTCGCATTTTGGCCCATTTTGAGCCCATTTTCCATTCTCTATAAATATATGCATTTGAGACAATGTTAGGGTTCCAATTTTTGGAGAGGGAACACCCTCTTAGGGTTTTCTCCTTCCTCCTTCTTGGGCCATTTTTTAAGGTTTTAGTTTTTGTTCATTTCCACTTTGTTTTGGAGTTGATATTGAAGATTTAGCTCATTAGAGGAGCTCTTGCAACTGTGATGTAGAGTCAGACAGATTTCACTCATTTGTTTTGTTTCTCTAAACTTACTCTATTTGTCAATCTTTCAAAGATTATATTTGTAAACTTCTCTCAGCCGTAGCAAGTAAGGGATGTCACACGTAACCGAGACTTCTTAATCCGACACTGCTATTAGTGGGCCCAATTCAATCAGGCAACCACAAGGACATAAACTTGTAAGACTACCACTGTAGTGGTGTTTAAAATTTTCCTGCTCATACATTTAAGTCTCTAACTATTTGTATTTATACAAGTTCTACTATTACAAAATATTGCATTTACATTTCAAAAACAGAGTAAAAAAGCTACATAAGGTGGACACCTAATGTTATGTTGGCCCTAGCGAATGCGAGATGTCTCTGACGACCTTCAAGATTTCATAATCATGAAACACTCGTGTTAAGCTTATAGCTTAGTAGGAAAACATATAACATATATAACCACTTGAAGTGGTCCTCAATTACAATATACTTTTAAAATAATTCACATATTAGAATATTCATATCTCCTGTAGGAGTACATAACAGAGATTTCAGGACATAAGGTACCCGTAGGTACACTACAGATTAAAACTGAATTAAGCCTTAGCATCAGAGCTAATTACTTTTATTTCCTTATGTTTCGTTGTTCAAATACTTATCATATAAATGTTTGTCTGTATAGACCGATAATAATGAATGAGAGGGACACAACACAATAAGTACCTAAAGGTATGGTACAATGCTTAACAGAGGTGTCGAAACACAAATAGAACGTGCCTGAACCACATAACAAAAGTGTCATAGCACTATGTAGGAGTGTTGTAGCACTGAACAAAGAGTGCTAAAGCACTAAACAGAGAGTGCCAAAGCACTAATCAAAGGTGCCTATTCATTCACTATTCGGTCTTAGGCAGGCATACAATTATATGTATTACTGAGCTTGTTATATTGTTCTTCATCACATTCTTATATTTATATAACGCAAGCAAACAAGGGGCAAGAAAACAAAGTCTGCCCATAAATAGGTTCATACCAAATTATCACTCCTTGGAAATCCGAACAAAAGAGTAATGGTTTCCAGAATTAACAGAAGAAAAGAAGAAAAAACAGGACTACAGGTTCGCCTAGGCGTAAGGGACCTTCGCCTAGGCAAGGACCTACTCCAAGGAGAAGTAGCCTTCGCCGAGGCGAGGCAAAAATTGGCAATTTTAGGGCTTTGGGTTGGCTTAGGCATAAAGACCTTTGCCTAAGTGGAGAGCTTTGCCTATGCGAGCACTCCTTCACCTAGGCGAAGAGGAGTCGGGCTTCTAGAAATTAGGCATTTTTGCCATTTTTCATCGAAATTTCCAACCAAAACAAAACAAACTCAAAACAACCATATAACCCAACTCAAACCAACCCAAAAATACATTTAGAAGAGCTAGGGTTTTCCTAACACAAACATAGATAAGGAATGAGTTATGATAGTTTCCCAATAAACAAGAAAGGAGGTTGAAGAATTTCCTAACCTTGATGTCTTGAAGACTTCAATTAAGCTTTTCTTTCTTCTATTCTTCTCTTTACTTGAACAAGTAGAACCAAGAAATGGATTGCAGTCCTTCCTCTCCTCCATCAGAATGCCCTAACCTAAGCTAAGAAAAATGGGAAATTTTTCCTTTCTTAAAAGACAATTTGGTGTCTTTATGGATTTGGCTCAAACTTTCTTCTTTTTGCATTTTAGTCCTTCTTCGTTATTTCATTCGGCAAATCACCTATCCTTATTCCATTATAACATATAAACTTCTTGTTTTATGTCCTTTGGGTCCTTAACCGGCAATTTACCATTATCCTTTTAACTTCTTTAATAATCCCGATTATATCCTTTTTCACACTTAGCACTTAAATTTCCGAAAAATACAATTTTGACTTTTATTATACCCTAAACATATCATAAAACTAATAGGGTATAATTTGGGGTGTTACAATATTTATCTTAAATATGATTTTGTCAGATTACTTGGTTGCAATGAGGAGCTAAACATCCTCTAGGGTTGATTGCTTGAAGTTGATGCTTGGTTTATATATATTTTATTACGGTTTTGTGAACTCAGGCTTGTGTGGATGTTAGTTGGTATAGTTCTTAGGATTATTATCGTTTTAACTAATTAATCCATACTGAGAGTTGGGTCTTCGATCTCCACAATAGGGCATCCTTGGTGATGCTTAAATTATGCCCTAAAAATATGGTCCTGCATCTTTAAGGTATGAATTAGTTAATTGAAATACTAATTAACCTAATCAAAAAAGTCTAGGAAATTAGGAATGCCTAGTATTAAATGGATTTCATTAAGAGTAGCATCATCTCAGCATTATGGGAGGATCTTATAGACTGAGAGGTGATTGATCTGAGCATAGTCCAGGTAATCGTATGGACCGAGAGGTGACCAATAGGATTCTCGAGGAAAGAACTACCTTAGAAAAGTATTGCAATTAATGACCTAGATGGACCGAAAAGTGAATAGGGAGTTAGTGTGAGCAATTGAGAGGAGACATGAAAGTGTAAACCTCATATCGGATTCCTTGGACATGCACAAGTGTACGTTCACTTAATCGGAGCTTAATGAATAAAAACCATAAATGCATCAATGGAGACAATCAACCCTAGAATCTTTCCTGAGTTCGATATCACGACTCCTTATGCGTGGACATTTATTAGATCCTATTTGATTTTTTTAAAAAAAACTTTTCACTTCCCTCTAGTTGCTCAAATAGTGAACGACCTTAGTAGCCTGGGTACTCAATCCTAGCTAAAACCACACCTTCCCTGTGGGATCGATATCTAAACTTGTTAGTCCATTGTATTACTTATGCGACTACGCAGCCAGGAAAATCGCCACGCTTATCCATGGCTTCAACCTACTCGAGCACAAACTCGCTCCTGCTTGCCCCTTGTAATTTCCTTAGCCGCTGTCGCTCAAGTGCTTACATCTGTTATGACCCTTCCACCACCAAGATCTATTACTCCCTTCATGTTCGGTTTGTTGAGTCCATTTTTCCCTTGTCTAACGTCCATCCATCTATTCCTTGGTCTATTAAGTCCACCATCTCCACATGGTTCCCAGTCACCCTTGTCAACTCGGCCATGCCTCCGGCATCCTCGACTGCAGATCACACCCACGACTTTGTGCATCCGATCCCTCGCCCCCCTACTCCTCAAGACCCAAACCCCTTAGCCTAGTTGTCCCAAAGATGCCCGGTTAACTGACCTCTTCACCACCATCACAAACCTTCTTCCCTAACCGACAACCGCCTCTGGCCTCCCCAACAACAATGTAGTTGTCACCTACCCAAGCACCCGAGCTTCCCTACATAGTACTACTACCTGCCTCGCTCCTCCATCAATATCCACCTCCTCTTTCCCCACTCGACCACGCTCTGGCTTCCCAACAATCGAAGGTCTCTTGCCCGAGCACCCGATCGGACATTATCATCTCCCATTGCTCGAGAACCCGAGCTCTCCCTTCCATGCCTCACTGTCTGCACCTCCCCTCCAATCACTTGTTCTCGCCACAACATTCACAAACCAATCCACAAACTCACCCTCTCTGCCTAACTTGCCTGAGACTTAGAACCGACCGTTGTAACCCAAGCCATCAAAGACCCTAAATGGCGCACGACAATGTCAGAGGAATTTGATGCCCTTGTTTGGAATGGCTTAGGAATTGGTACGTCAATCTACTTAAACATTGTGGGTTGTAATTGATCTTCGAATCAAACGCACCTGATGGTTCTGTGGACAGGTACAAAGTAAGACTGGTCAGAAGGGGTTTACCAAAGTTCCCGCATTGACTATCATGACACCTTAGTCTCGTAGTGAAAACCAACCAATGTCTACGGTCTTTCTTCCACTAGTCACGGGTGGTGCCTCCATCAACTCGATGTCAACAATGCCTCTTCCCCGCAGGCACCCTTATTGAGGATGTCTTCATAGCTTAACCACAGGGCTTCACGGACACTAATCATCCTAATCATGTTTGTCAACTTCGTAATGCCATCTATGGGCTAAAGCAAGCACCTCGGGCGTGGTATAATGAGCTCAAACAATTTTTACTTACCCCTGGTTTTCTAAACTCCACTACAAATACCTCTTTATTCATCCTTCGTGGCACTATGGTTACCATTTATCTGCTAGTGTATGTTGATGACATTATCGTCACAAGCAACAATTCATCAATTGTCCGACAGTTCATCACCTTGCTTTCTGGTCGATTTTCTCTTAAGGACCTAGGTCCCCTAACTTATTTCCTTGGTGTTGAAGTCCTCTCTCATTCGCTTGGCCTAATCCTTTCCCAACGGAGGTTTATAGCCGACCTCCTTGCTCGAGTTTCAATGACAAACGCCCGCCCAATCTCCACCCCACTGCCGACCTCTCCTACATTGTCTCTTCAATCCTATGATTCTGGCTCGACCCTTCGCATTTCGCACCATTATCGGGCAAAATTTCTAGTACTTAACATTGACTCGACCAGACGTTGCTTATGCAATCAATAAGCTTTATCAGTACATGCATCGCTCGACTAGTGACCATTGGACCGTTATAAAGGCATTCGCCATTCATGTGGCAATCAAGTGATCATGGGATTCTTCTCCATCGCCAATCGCCACTTCAATTACATGCCTACTCAGATGCCGATTGGGCCGGCAATAAGGATGATTTTACCTCTACCAATGCCTTCATTCTCTACCTCAGTCGCAATCCAATCTCTTGGAGTTCTAGGAAACAACATACAGTTGCTCGGTTCTCCACTGAAGTCGAATACCAATCTGTCACTACCATGGTCAGAATAATCTCAAACTCTTGCCCGAGTAGTTTTATATCATGTTTAGGGTATAATAAAAGTAAATGTGTATTTTTCCGAGATTTAAATGCTAAGTGAGAAAAATGATAAAACCCGGAATTAATTCAAGAGTTAAGGGTAAAATAGTAAAATGTCACATTAAGGACCCAAAGGTCATAAATGAAGAAGAGTATATGCTTAATTAGAAATTGTAATAAGTTGTTGTGCAGTTAAAATATGGAAGAGGGACTAAAATGCAAAAAAGAAGAAAGTTAAACAAAAAATAAGAAAAGCCAAACAAGGCTCAAAGATGAAAAGAATATAAGACCACATTTGGTCTCTTGAATGAGATATTTTCTCATTTTTGGCAAATGAGAGCTAAGGCTTACGGTGGGAGAAGAACCAGAAATTGTGGGTTGCTCTTCTCCTTTGTCTTGGGCTCTACTTGCTAAAGAGAGAAAGAGAGAAAAGAAAAAGAGAAGGAAGAAGAAAGAAGAGAAAGAGAGAAGAGAGGAAGAGAAGGTTTCAAGAAAATTAAGATTAGGAAACTGCCCTAATTTCCCCCTCTTTGTTTTGTTGTTTTTGTTGGTTTGAGTTGGGTTTAAAGTTGGTTTTGATTGATTGGTTGTGGTCCTCAATTGAGGAATTTTTGTATAAAGAAAATGTTGTGGTTTTAGGGGAGATGCTATAAAAAAATTTCCAAAACCCATGTTTTTGTTTTGGCCATAACTTGGCTATTAGTCATCCAAATTGAGTGATTCAAATTGGGAAAGAACCCTAAGAGGTAAAACTAAAAAATTATAGAAGGTACCAAGAAGAAAAACCAAACCTAAGTCCCTTGTTTTTGAGACTAAAGTGAAAATATGGGTAAGTTGCCGGGTTATCCTCTATTTTGATACAATTTTGGTGTTTAGGTCATAAGTTGAGTTTCACTTATCCAAATTGAGTGATTCCAATTTCTAGGTAAACTAGAATTCTAGGAGAAAATTTTCCTTGGAATAAATGTATTCAAATTTGGACCCCATTATACCCAGAAATTCATCAAAGTGGAGCTCTGTTTGTAGGAAATTTCTGGTTCCGTTTTGAAAATAGAGTAGTCCCGGTATTTTAGGACATATCTTGAGTTTCGGTGCTCCGAATTGGATGATTCAAATTGGAGAAGAACCTTTAGTACCGTATTTTCAAATAAGTAGAAGAAACTAGTGTCAAATTATAGAGTTAAGACCCCTGAAATCGGGTTTTACAGTTGATTACCCGTGTAAACTGGGTAAACTGAATAATTAGGCATTAAAATGCCATAACTTGAGTTTGGATGATTCAATTGGAGTGATTCCAATTTTTGAATAAAATAGATTCATAGAGGAAAAAAGGTTATGAAGGAAATATGTTGAGATTTCGAACTTATGGTACCCAGAAATTAAGGGAAGTCAGACCCTGTTTTGGGAGATGATTTTCATGTCTTCTACTATAGAACTTTAAAACATCCTAATGTTCTATATGGTTTTTTGTATCTTGGAAGATGGTTTTGAATGAGAATATTTCGGTATAAAGGAATTGAAGTAAGTAAATGAAATTGCATATAAATTATAAGAGTGGTCGTTATATGAAATTGTGTACATTGACATGATTATGATAGTTTCTGATATGAAATTTGATCACATGAACAGAGATACAAGAATATTTGATATATGAATCCATATAAGATAGTAAATAACTCGGAATATGAGCATGCAGCCAGATAAATGTGACAGTCATCTCACAAGTATAAAGGAATAATGGTCTGTAAGTATCCCATATAAATACATGTGATTGTAATTATCCATGTATATGAGATATGAATAGTTTGATATCTCTAACCTCTGGATAAAAACTTAATAGTCCGTCGCCACTTATATTCCCTGCAGATGGATAAGTAGACATGTCTATTGGGTGGATGACACGCAACCCATGTATATAATTGGCTCCGTTTAGACATTGGCGCAGTCTCCGCTTGGGTCATTACAAATGTAATCTTGTTTGGGTTGGCCATAATCGACCCTATTCGTCATTACAACGACCCCGATTGGTCATTATGGCGAATTCAAGCATCATACAAGACAAAGATAAGATAGAGATCATTGCCTTGTATGTTGATAGTACCCTGCATACATATAGTTCTTTTCCATATCCACTTCTTTGGAATATGTAGGCATGACATAAGATTAGATGAAATATTTTTTTAATGTTTCTAAAAGGCATGAAACATGGAAACTACATGAAATGAAAAATATGAAATGCAATATGTAATTTAATTATAATGATATGAGAAGTGATATGTGATACAAATAAAATGTTATAAAGTACAGACGATCAAGCATAGTCGGGCCCATATTTATAGACTCACTAAGATATACAAAGCTTAGCACGGTGTTATCCGTGTAGGTACCAAGAGGTCGTCCGAGATATTCCACATACACGTACAACATAACTATAGGAGTCCACCACACGCTGAAGTTTGACTCGATTTTGCAAACGTAAATGGCTATTTTTGGAGACAGCAAATGTAAAAGTACAAGTAAATGGGACTCGTAATATATGTATAGGACACTCAGAATACCACTACGATGGATGATATGAAATTTTTGTAAGTTTATATTTTTAAGATAATTGTTAGAATTATATAAGTTAATGTGTTTATAGTTCTCATTTCAGGATAATTTTCATTGTGGTGTGGTCAGCACTACAAGAGCTTCTCCGAGCTTCGCGGTATCCAATCTACCAAGAAGCTCGATCTCTCCTACTCGAAAGCACCGGCCATCTATTATGCATAAATGTCTGCACCTCAACCTGCCAAACCTCGGTGTTCCACTAATGCATGAAATATGTTGCACTTGACTACCTTCTTCATTCACAACAAGTTGGAAAAACTAGTTTGTCAAAGATGTAAGTTAGTATAGTTTGACTTCTCCTTCAACTATACTTTTCACCGATTAAAGGTTCATATTCATTTCTGAGACATGATTCTAATCAGTTACTTGTAATATGTACCCCTCTTTCTAAGATTTAAGTATTTTTCATTTTCAGTACTTCATACTCAAATCTTAGGACTAAAGAATTTTTGCCCCCATAGACAAGATATTGCAAGCCTTCTCTAATTTGATCGACACCTCATATTACACTTCTAATGAAAATTTCCATCTCCTTGATTAGATCTTTACAATACGATCATAATCAATTCGCCATAAAGAGTGAGAGACTCTAAGTGATTAAACATATACTTCATTCAACCATCCTCAAATTATAAGTATGTGATCTATCTAAGTAATCCTTCAAAGTTCATTAGTTCCATAGTATTAGTCTACCATGCCCACAAGGAACTACTCTACATTTTCAAGATTCTCTATCTCTGTGTCACTCAGAGGGCCTCCTGAAAATCAAAGCGAGATACAATACCTTGCATTAGGTACACAGTATTAGTACTGAGAACAAGTAAATTTATAAACAATACCAAGCAAATAAATTCAAGAATTCTAATTAAAGTTTTCTTCCACCTTATGCAAAAAAATGACTATCATCAATGACCCATTCCTAGTGAGCTCAACTTTTTTAAAACTGGTTCACTCATATTAGTGACTAATTGATCAGGAAAATTCACTGAAATCATAAACGAACTGAAATAAATAAACTCCATAAATTTTCCATCATCCATTTAAATCAACAATAATGAAAAAGATGATTTTATAAAGAAATACCAACTCGAAGCTGCACTTCAGTACAATACCCAAATCCATAAAATTAAAGGAAAACTAACAAAATAAAAGCTACACTAAACTAAATCTACTAAAATGGAAATTAAAAAAATTATATATATAATTATATATATATATATATATAGAGTCTTCAACCACCTAGACGTCCCGAGCTGCGAAGGCGCATTAAGTCTCTAGAAGCTGCCTATTTATAGGCTTCCAAATGTTGGTAATTTCACTTCATTAATTGCATTGTGGATCCCCAAAATTCTGGCTCAAATTGGTCTCTTTGTCGCGGCATAGAAAGTTATGTCGCAACAGAGCTTTTAGTCTTTGTCGCTGCCTCTGTCGTAGCTTCATGTTTTCTATCGCGACCTATTCTCTAGGTTTGCTCTTGGATTATGTTGCGACATACTGGCCAAATGTCGCGACATAGATTTTATTTAGCAAATTTTGTTCGTCACGATAGGAATGCCTTATGTCGTGACACCTAACTTGTTCACAACCGCCATGTCCTTGTCCTTCCTCGAGTTTGTCGCACATAATTTCTTATCGTGACAAACATTTACCTTTTAGCTTTCTGTCAACTTTGTCGCGATAGAGTTTTCGTCGTGGACAAGATTTCTTTGAGTCCTTATACTGTCACACAGAAACTCCTTGGTCACAACAGACTTTTCTTCTCTAATTCCTCTAGCTTGTTGAGCTATGCATTGCAACATAGAATTATTTGTTGCACCACAATTGCCTTGGCTATGCTTAGTTCTTCTTCAATTTCTGTCACGACCTAATTTTTCTCTGTCGCGACAAAATTTTATCATTCCATAGCTTTTATTGTCATGCATATTAAAACTTTTGTCATGTAATAATGCTCTTGTTTTCAACTCTTGATCATGTCACAATAAGAATTTCTTTGTCGCCATCCTTCTTGTGTTGCTCTTCAGCTTCTTGTCACGATAGGGAATTCACCTCCTTCATGTTTTGGTTGTCGTGACATAAATAATTTTTGCCACGACAGAGATTTTGTTGTTTCGCTGTAATTCGAATGGTATGTCGCGACAGATTTTCTATCATATACTAACAATTCTTCCTTAAGTTGATTTGATGCTAAAACTTTGTCGCAACATAAAACACTTGTCTCGCTTGACTTGTGTTGTAACTGAAAGGAATTTCGTCAATGGCTGTGATTTTCTTTTGTCGTGACAGAGTTCATATGTTAGTCTTCAGCTTTTTATGTTGCGACATAAATTATATTGTCGCGACACAACTTCTCTTTGCTCGCTTTAGTCGCTAGAAATACGTGAGCCAAGGATTGTCGTGACGCTTTCTTCACAATCTTCTTCAATAATGTCGCGACAAAAACTCTTTATTACGATAAAATTTCTCTTTAGCCATTGAGTTCTTATCTAACTCAAGGTAACAATTAGTTGTTGGTTACACATAGTTCCTTTGGCCTACTTGAATTTTGTGTCGCAACATACAAAAATTATGTCGCAACAAAGACCGCTGCATTTTCCACCTTTGCTTCTTTCTCGCTGTTTTCTTTTCTTTTTTCAAATAACACCTCGCAAAACATAAAGATGGTGAATATTCCATAATTTCAGATAAAATAGATGAGTTTAAGACTCATCAAATTTCCTCTAAACTTGCTGGGTTATTTGTCCCTGCCAAAGAAAAGAAATTTTGTTTGTCCTCAAACAATTCAGCCTTTTATTTTTAAGGACATTTTTCTGTTTACGTTTAATTGGGTAGGAAACATATGTCAGTTGTAAAATTACTTCTAAACATGTTTGCAATCTAGAATCAGTAAGATTTTACATTAAGTTCACCGAACCAACAAATAAATCATATGGTGTAACAATTTAATCATTTAATCCTGATTTGTTGTGTGTGTGTCGTCTTTACTCTTTTCTTGCATTAGTTAATCTTCTAGGATAATACTCACGATATACTTCTTTCATTTTTAAAGTCTCATATGCTTGTTTATCATATTAATCTCCACTCACGTAGGCATACACCACCTTCGTAATCACAGATCTTTTAGGCTTGTAATGTGGCTTTAGCACTGCGGTTAATTTTGACACTTTAGGCTCAATTGCATCTAGATTTCACCGACAACTTACACTCTTGCCTTCTCTTGATACATCCTCGATTTCTTGTTGTAATTCTTTCAACCTTCCATCAGTTTGTGCCTTTCGCATATTCTTCATTTTGGCATCTTTTCTTTTCCTTCCCACACATAGAAGATAATTTCTTCCTTATTTTAGAAGCTTTTCACTTTTTATCTCTCACCAAGTTTTATGGAATGGTGCAATGTTGGTCTTTTTAAGCTTTCTACCACCCTTAACGAACTTTGGGTTAGTAACTCCCATACCAAATGGCATTAGGGTACTAGGTGTTGAACACCCCTAAGAACTTAATGGTTCAAGGGAGGAAGGCTACAAGACCAAACTCATTCCTCCTTGATGTTTTACTTTTCACAGCTTTTTTCATGATCCTCTTCATCTTTTCTTATTTCTTTGCATTGTTTTTCTCAACCCTTTTCATCATTTTCTACAACTTGAAATAATATTCCCCCAAACTTGTCCTTGATGTACTTTGTCTCGATAATCTCGGAAAATAAGGGTTTCATCAGAGGATTATGTTTGGGGAAAAATTGGCTTCTCATTTGTCAAGCGGATGATGATTGGCAGGCTCAATAAGGAACTAGTGTATATTCTTATGCATATAAAAGGGCAATCTTTGAAAGGCTCAAACTTCCAAGGATGGCCTAAATAATTTCCTGTTAGTGGTATTGCTTAGGATTTCGCCTTGACTAATAATCTAACAAGTTCTAGGACATTGGAGAGCTTACTGTGATAGATCCCAAAAGATGTTCCTAGTCTTGGCATAATTTATTTCAGAGTTATTATTGACCATATGTAAAGTTTATCAGGATTTTTATAACCAAACTGCTATACACAAACAAAATTATAGTCTTATTTTGCTCCATCAATTTATTAAAGTCTTCCTTAATCTTGAAGTTCAAAACATTTATTCATAACCTTACAACTTTCCATTTCCATTCATTTCATCCTACCCCAATGCATCTATCAGATTTTTGTTTGGTTTTGAGATTTGTTGTTTGCCTAACAATTCATGAGATTCATTTTAATCATGCTTTCAGCTCAAAATAATCCAACACAACCACAATTTCATTCTTTCATCAATTTCATTCAACCAAACATGCTGCAACAATTTAACAATTAGATCCAGGTAGCTGGTTTCTCAATTATTTCAACTAAGCTATTTATAACAAGTCAAAGATTTCTAACTATTAAACATGAAGGAAGGAAAATGTAGACAAAAAAACAAGAAAAATCAAACAAAAATGAACACCAATCTTGCAAAGAATTTTCTATTTCATTGAATTTGTCAAGGATTTGGTATTGGTTACATAGAGGAAAAAGATATGGAAGAGCAGACACTCATTTTACGCCAGAGCCTTTCCTTGGCAAATGCATTCTTAAGCATTCTCCAACCTCCTCTACTCGGGGGTTAGTTCTTCTTCTTGTTACACTGTGGGCTTTATTTTTAATGATTCTTTGCCAGGTTCGTAAGGTCCTTCTTATCGGGATTTGGGCTTACAGTAGTATTGGACTTGTTTCTCCTTGAGGGACTACTATGTATGGCACACAATCTAAGATCCTAATTGTGCAATATGACCTTTCTTTGTTGTGAGACTGCCTTCGTAGAAATTTCAATCCAAAATTTTAGCCTTGCTCTCATCAGTTCTCTCTACCTTTTAGCCAATGACTCAAGGAGTGTTCTGCTGTTAACTTACTCATAGGTCATTAGGAGAAAGCTTTGTCATAGCAGCCATACTACTCAAACAAGATCGGTCCCTTTTTTTCAAATTCTAAATTTTCCATTCTTCATCTCTTTCTTTAAGGCATCCTCCATATTCTGGTCCCTTTTTCCTCGAGCCCTACCTCCATGGTACTCATCCTTGAGTTGTAGTTGGAGCTTTAGCTAGTTGTCCCTTTCTTTCATCTTCTGTTTCATGGATTTTAGCACCTCCATCAGTTTTGCATTGTTATACTAGTGCCCTGAACTTCCAACTTGTTCCTAATGGATTTGTCTCAAATCTGGGGGTGCATTCAAGATGGGGCTTAGGCTTCCCTGAAGCTCTTGTTGCCTCATCGGACTTCTCCCACTGGTACTAGCTTGTGTCACCTTCAAGCCCCTTTTATTCTTCCACCCTTTCTTTCCCTTCTCCTGCTCTTCAACCTTTAGTCACTCCCGCCAATGTCAAAGGGGGATTTGCCCTAGGGTATGTTTCTTCTGTCCCCATTCTTCCTCAACTCCCCCAAGAAGACATAAGCTGGTTATAGTGGCTGGGTGTGGAATCAATCCCCTACAATTGCTTCCGGAGTAGCTCGAGATGGAATTTTCAATGATTTTCCCCACATTTATCTTGTACCCTTTTAGCAATCCATATAGGAGGGTTGCATAGTCCCTTCTCACCGTGCTGAGGTGATTTTAGGGCAAAAGGACAGAGCTGATGAAGTAGAACCATACCTTAGCCTCTTCAGTTAAGTCTCCTCTAGCAATGGATTTGTAAAGGGTTTTCTTTATCCCCTTCCATTTTCCTTTCCCGACTGTAAGCAGGTCTACCATCTTTTAGTGTTCTAGCTCCTTCAATAGTTTCTTGAACTTTAAGCCATCCTTCTGTACCTTCAGATTGAACAACATATATATCCTCTCTTTGTTGAAGTCTATCCAATGTCCTCTAACATATACTCTATTTCCTTCTTTTTCCACCATATTAGCAAAAAATTCTTTCACCAAAGCAGCACACCCAAGTTCCGTGGCCTTCAATGCTTTACATTCTTTCTTCTCAAGCATTTCAACTAAATGGAGATAAGCTTTTAAAACCTCTTTCAAGAATGAAACCTCCGGTCCTTCAAACTTTTCTCCTCCATTAGCACAAATGCTTGTCTGAGATAAAGTTTCTTACTTTTCAGCTTTCGCTCCTGTTTCAGCCTTTCTTCGCTCTCCTCTCTTTCCTTTTTTTTTTTTATTCTCTCCATCTAAGCCAAACACTCGTTTACTCCGTCTTTCTTCTCACCTTAAGTTCTTACTACTGCCGAGTGGCTTGAACTATCTCATTCTCCCACTCAGCATACTCTTCCATGATTTCGCTGAGGCCTTGGAAACTAAGTACGTGACTCCACATCATGAGAGAGCCTAGGGTATCGGGAGCTCTGTGGTTTTTAGAAGGCAAGATGAGAGAGATTTGAGTATGGAAGCTGAGAGGGTCGATGGTTTATGAGAAAAGGTGGCCCTCTTAGTTTTCAAAAATTTCTATTTATAAGCCAACTCGCTGGTCAGGTTCTCACAAATGTCGCGACAGCAACCGCCTAGGTCTGCTCCATTTCTCACGACGTCGCGACATGTAAATAATTGTCGCGATAGAGTTTTGCAATCATTTGGAATCTGGGCCAGTCAAATGTCGCAACATTGAGAAAAATATTGAGACATTTTTTTAGTGCATCTTCTGAGTCTATGTCGCGACAATGAAAATATGTGTCGCAACATAAACTTGCCTTTTTCAAATTGGAGTCCAACACTATGTCGCACAAAGCAAAGTTTTTTTTTTTTTTTAAGTATGTTGCGACATTTTACTAACATTTTCTAGACTTGCATCTTTCCCAATTTTTAACTCAAGACACATTCAAAGCAAGGTGTATTCACTCATATCTAACCGAACATACTTGTGCAAACTCATTTAATCATCAAAGACTCAATCCAAGTGTGAACAACAACATTTCATTTCTTTATTCAATATAATCGCAAGGCTGATGTTCAAACTAAAAAATTTTGGAAACAACAAAGCTATAATTCATTTCTGCATTTAATCTAAACTCACATTCCTTCAAACTTCAATTATGAATTATCATTAAGAACAAATTGAAGAAAATAAAAATACTCCCCCTTGTAGCTATTTTCTGCAAATTTCTTTTTGAGACTGTGTGCTTTTTACTAAAAATCATCTTTAATATAACTTCATTGTCCTAGAAAATCAGCAACAATTAAAAATAAAACTTCCAACATAATTAATACTAAATCAAAAACACACAAAATTTAACCACATTAATCTAACTATTAAAAATTAAAATCCTACTTGGGTTGCCTCCCAAGAAGCTACTCAGTTTACTGTCTTTAGCTAGACATTGCTGATAAATCCTTCATTTTCAGCATCTCTTTGTATGCTTCTCTAGTTTGAGCTGTTCTTCCTCAATTTCTTCCCAATGTATGTTTCATTCTATATCTTCTTATTTCCTTGCAATTCATTGTTTCCGCTCAAGGAAGTAGATGTGAAATCTTTTGGATTTATCTCTTTACTACTAAGAAATGCATTCCTTGATTAGTTTGACAAGGAAATGGCTAACTGTCGTACTTGAGTTTCCAAGTTCCTCAATGAAGCATTAGTATTTGTTCGAAACACAGTTGTGTTTGCTTGGAAATTTTCAAGTTCAGAAAATATTTTCTCATGCATATTCATAATTCTTATGTTTTCTGACATGAAATGCAGCATCTGATCTTCAAATGATTGAGTTCTTTTCTGACCCTGATATTCTCCTCTATTGTCCCTCTACTACTGTTGTTCTTGGAACCTGGGTTGAGCATAAGCCTGATGGTAATTTTGTCCAGGTCTGAGGTCCTACTGTGCTCCTCCACCATATGAAAAGTTTTCATTGTTCCTTAGTGATGGTGTATAGTGTGTCAAGTAAGTCGAGGTTAGGCCTAAGTGATAACTTTTGCTCATTCATATACTTAGTCTCCTCAACTTGGTTGGGCTCTTCTTCAACTCCGGTCCTCAAGATCGCTTCTAATTCCTTCTTTTATCGCTTCCCACTTCATGTGCAATATGCACTTCCTTCTCATTTCTTCCCGCCTTGTTCTATCACGCATCTAGCTTTGCTTCTATGGTAAATATACGGTTCAGCCTAACTCAAACCACTTCTTCAATCTTGTTGCCCTCGTTTCGATGGAGCTCTAGAAGTTGCATTTGGCAAGGTCTTCAATTAGGGGCCTTGCCTCCTCCGCACTTCTTCTTAAAAGCCCCACAACAGATGCATCAATTATACCTCGAGGCATAATTCATGGCATGATATAATATATCCATTTGGAGTGGTCAGATCTACTCACATATAGACATCTTTTAACAATCTTTAAATCTTTCCCATGCGTTGAAGAGACTCTCCTTCCCGCTGAAGACAATTATTTCTCCTCTTCTCGAATTTAGAGCCGAAGAAAATCTCGTCATATAAGCCTCCCCAACTCTTCCTGTATGTTCAATAATCCAACCGCAATGAATCAAACCATGTTGTCGCCATATCTCTCGTGCTGAAAAGGGAAGAGATGCAATGATTACTTCCCGGCCTCACCCCATTCATTTTGGATTATAGTCGCCATCCTCATGAATCTTCCCATGTTCATCGGGATCTTCGTGAGGGATGACCAAGAACTAGTGTCATTGCATGGTACCATGGTAATCAATGCCGTCACCAAAATTGTTAGGCCCTATGGCAAAGTCAGTTCACCGCAGAGTACTTCTCGATAATAGCCCAAAAGTCTCCATAGTATTAGGCCTCAAGTTCTCTCGCTTCTTCTTCTTCTTCGAATAGCCTGTAGTCTTTCTCGATTCGCCATACTTTGGATTCCGTAATCGATCTTCCTCGCATTCTTTAGTGTTCTCTCAATTTCGGGAAGTGATTCAGAGGCAGCAGATTCGCTCATTTCTATGCATTTAAAAACTTCCTGAAATAGAAACATACTAAGATCAAATGAATTATGTGGGAGACAATTATCTCTATTTAAGCTCCTAAAAAAAAAATAGTAGCTTCTTCAGCAACTGCCATTAAAACTGTTTTTGTGATTTTCTGAAATTTATAATATCAAAAAGAAAAATGTCAAAATTAGTAAATCCCTTTTTGGTTAGAATATTGATCTTTAAATTCATCAATTCGATTCCCCGGCAACGACACCAAAAACTTGTTAAGACCTAATTGTATGATGTGATCAATGATACAAACTTTTGCATCGCCACTCAAGAACTGCTCAAATTCCCAGCAACCCGAGCTTAAACTTATTGAGACAATTTTTCATGTACATGAAAAGATGGATTTGTTCTTTTTTTGTAAAATGATTCATTTAAAATTTGTGTGTGTGGTCTTGACTAATGCAAGTGCACAAGTCGTACAAGTAATAAAAGTGGAAATTTAAAGTCCATATATCGTTCCCACGAGGAAGGATGATAAATCAAAAGACTAACTACCTCAACTACTCAAGATCATTACTATTTGAACTCCACTATTATGATGATAAGAGGACTAAAAATGTAGTCCTAGACTGAAATCTTTAATATACAAAATAAATAAATAAATTTTAATAAAATTGGGGTTGAGGATTCACTGAGTGAGACAAAACTGGACATGGATTAATTAATAATAATCAATTTCTGCATCATTTCGATTCATAGCTCAACCATAAATTGGAAAAAACTCGGAAGTTTGTCAAAGATGGCAGAAGTATAGTTTGATTTCTCCCTCAACCATACTTTTCACCGATTAAAGGTTCATTCATTTCCTCGAGACATGATTCTAATCGCCATTTAAAATATGTACCCTTTCTAAGACGGCATTTTTCCTTTCAGTATTTCAATTTCGCATCTTAAGACTAAAGAATTTTGCCTCACAGACAGAGGATATTGCAAGCCTTCTCCAATTTGATTGACACCTCATCCTACACTTCTGATGAAAATTTTCATCTCCTTGATTAGATCTTTGCTAACAAGGGATCAGAATCAATTCAGTAGAAAGATGAGAGACCTTTTAGTGATTAAACAGTTACTTCATTCAACCACCCTCAAATTATAAGTAAGTATGTGATCTATCTGAGTAATATTTCAAAGTTCATTAGTTCCATAGTATTAGTTTACCATACCATAAGAATCGCTTCTACACTCGTGATTCTCCATCTCCTGGTGTCACCAAAGGCCTTCCTCGGAAATCAGAGCAAGATACAACAAGATTTTGCATTGGGTACTGGTACTAGTAATCGAGAACAAGGGAAATTTATAAACAATATCAATCAAATAAATTCAAGAATTATAATTAAAGCTTTCTTCCAATCTTTATGCGCAAAAATGATCACATCAATGACCCATTCCTAAAGTGAGCTCAACTTTTCAAAATCAAGTTCACTCATATCGCTGACTGAATCGATCGTATAACCACCGAAATCATAAACGAACTGAAATAAATGAACTCCAGAAAATTTTCATCATCCATTTAAATCAAACAGTAATGAAAAAGATGATTTTATAAAGAAATACCAACTTGAAGCTGCACTTTAGTACAATACCTAAATCCAAAAAATTAAAGGAAAACTAACAAAATAAAGCTACACTAAAACTAAATTTACTAAAATGGAAATAATAAATAAATAAATATATATATATATATATATATATATATATATATATATATATACACACACACACAAGAGTCTTTAACTACCTAGACGTCCCGAGTTGGCGGAAGATGCGTTTACACGCCTCTAGAAGCATCTATTTATAAGCTTCCAATGTCGGGCCCACTTCATTAATCAAGGCTGTATCCCCAAAATTCTGGCCCAAATTAGTCTCTTTGTCGCGACATAGAAAGTTCTGTCGTGACAGAGCTTTTAGTCTTTGTCGCTGCCTCTGTCGTAACTTCTTGTTTTCTATCGCGACCTATTCTCTAGGCTTACTCTTAGATTGTATTGCGACATACTTTGATAATGTCGCGACATAGATTTTATTCAGCAGTCTTGTTCTATTCGCACAGGAATGCCTTGTGTCTCGACACCCAACCTGTTCGCAACCAGCTTCTCATGTCCTTATCCTTCTAGAGTTTATCGCGACATAATTTTCCTTATCGCAACAAACATTTACCTTTCACCACAACCTGTCGCGACATGATTTCTTTTCAGTCCTTAGCAAGGTCTCGTCATGACAGAAAATCACAAGATAGATTTTCTCTCTAATTCCTCTAGCTTGTTGAGTTGTGTGTTGCGACATAGAATTATTTGTTGCGACACAATTGCCTTAGCTATGCTCAGTTCTTCTTCAATTTCTATCGCGACCTAATTTTTCTTTGTCGCGACAAAATTTTATCATTCCATAGCTTTTATCAGTCGCAATGCAGGTCCCTTGTCGCGACACGTGCCTTTCTTCAACTCGATCATGTCAACAAGAATTTCTTTGTTGCCATCCTTCTTGTGTTGCTTTTCAGCTTCTTGTCACGACAGGGAATTCACCTCCTTCATGTTTTGGTTGTCGCGATAGAAATAATCTTTGTCGCGACAGATTTTCTTTGTTGCGACAGCAATTCCTCCTTGAGCTAGCTTAATGCTAAAACCTTGTCGCAACATAAAAACACTTGTCTTAGTTGACGCAGCAAATCTACAATTTCGCCGTGACAGATTGTCTTTTTGTCGTGACAAAGTTCATCTATTAGTCTTCAGCTTTTTATGTTGTGACATAAATTATATTGTCGCGACACAGCTTCTTTTCTCTCTGCTTTAATCATTGTCACAATAGTTTTCTTCACAATCTTCTTCAATAATGTCGCAACAG
This sequence comes from Tetrastigma voinierianum, assembly GCA_016808115.1. NCBI lineage: Eukaryota > Viridiplantae > Streptophyta > Magnoliopsida > Vitales > Vitaceae > Tetrastigma > Tetrastigma voinierianum. The sequence continues at coordinate 129,228 of JAEQBH010006087.1, forward strand.
AAAAACTCTTTGTCGCGACAAAATTCTCTTTCATCCATTGAGTTCTGTCTGAGCTTTGTTGCGACATTTAGTTGCTGGCTGCGACATAATTCCTTTGGCTTGCTTGAATTTTGTGTCGTAACATACGAAAATTATGTCGCGACAAAGACTGCTACATTTTCCACATTTTTTTGCTTCTTTTCTGCTTGTTTTCTTTCTTTTTTCAAATAACACCTGTAAAACATAAAGTTGGTGAATATTCCATAATTCCAGAAGCAAAAAAGAGGCCTAAAATTGTTAAAAACATGCCATAAAAATGGATTAAAAATAGATGAGTTTAAGACTCGTCATTCAGGCAGCTCTGGAATAGAGTATATGATAGAAAAGAATGTGTTTAGTAATGTGTTGGCCTGATATGGATGTCCTTGTGTTTTTTATAGATGGATCGACCTCCGAATCCAACTGAAGAAGAAGTTGAGAGTGTTAACCCAGAGATCATGGTCACTCACTTCGATCCTTCGACCAAAAGTGAGAGTCATGCCCAATGAAGCCAATGGAAGCTTTGTTGATGATATATCTCAGATATGGCCAGTATGAAAGAGTGACAGTTCCCAAAGCCCCGATGGACATGATAAGAAGACATGGGACTGAGGAATTCCATGGGTCAAACATGGAAGAGTCCGATAAAGCTGAATTCTGGTTGGAAAAGCTATAAAGAATAATGGAGGAGGTGAGATGCCCTCCCGATCAAAGAGTGGCATGTGCAATTTCTCTATTGCAAGGCAGTGCTTATGATTGGTGGAAGCCAAGCCGAGGAGTCCCCAGTTTCCAGATCCCATACTACGTGGAGTTTTTCGTCCAAGAGTTCGTACAATATGTCTCTAATATGTACAGGAGACCAAGGGAAGTGGGGCCTCTCGACCGGGGCGCAGAACTTATCATCGCTAAATATGAGAAAGAATGCAGCCATCTTAGCAAGTACGCACCTGAATCAGTCCTCACCGAGGCATTTCAGTGTAGGCAGTTTAAGGATAGACTAAATGAGTCCATAAAAAGATATATGGCGCTTATGACATTACTCCAGCAAGTAAATTTCTATCGGTTGGTTTAAGCGGCAATGGAAGTAGAGAGATTTGAAGCAAGTAGCAAAGAAAGCTTTCAGAAGAATAAGTTTTCAAGAGGAGCTTCTTCCTCCTCAAGAAAAAAAGCTAGGGAATCTATAGCTCAATCAGGGTACAACCTTGTGATGAGTTTTAAACTCATCTATTTTTAAATTCATTTTTCCTCGACTTGTTTTGCAGTTTCATCGCTTTAATGCCAAATTATGGAATATTTACCAAACTTGTGTTTTGCAGGTTTTAATTCAAAAAGGAGAAAATTCCAGCCAGAAAGAAGAGAAATGCAGCAATTGCAACAGTCTATGTCGCGATTGAAATTTGTGTGTCGCGACAAACTTCCAATCAATTACCCAAGAAACCGTGTCGCAACAACATTTCCCGTGTCACAACACCATAATCTGATTGTTGACAATTGAGCTAGGTCATGATAGAAGACAGAAAATCGTAATAGAGAATGGGAAAAACATATGCAAGTCAGCCGGGAATAAAATAGTTTGTGTTGCAACATAATGCCGAATCGAAGGCATTATTCTGCCGCGATTAAAACTCTCTTCGTCATGGCACGACTTCTTGCTAAATATGGAAAAGTTTGTTGAGACAGAAAGATGTTGAAGAAGAAGTTTAGGGCGCGACAAGAAAACTAGGTCACGAAAAAGGGTGCTTAATGGATGAAGTGACTTGGTTGCAACAAGGAGAGTCAATGTTGCAACATTCTTCGCCGGTGCTGCGTTTCATGTCGCGACAGATCTTCGTGTCACGACACGTAAATCAGTCAACATAAAAGTCCCGTCACACAGAAATATGGGTCAGAATACGAAGACATGCTAAAGGCAGAAAGGTTATATTGCGACCAGAAAAACTAGGTCGCGAAAGGAAAATATGTTGCATACAGAAATGTGTCATCGCGACATAACATATCGGTCACAGATGCAAAAACATCCCAACACAAACCAGGTCGCAAACATCAAAATAAAGGTAAATAAGGAAATGGTGCTATAGCGGCAGAACTCGCGGCGGCGCACTTTGAGTCGCGACCGAGATGCCAATAATACAAGACAATGTTGCAACAAGAACCAGAACAGAAATGCTGTCGCGACAAGAAAAGCTAGGTCGCGACATCAATTTGACGGGCAAAGACAAAGACATTGTCGTGGACTAAGAAAACATCAAGCCGAGACTAAAATCCAAGGAAGAACAAGGAAACAGGTCGCGACATACGACAGCTTGTTACAATAGAAACCTGCAACAAAATTCAAAACTCTATCACGAAAGAACTTTCAGGTCGCGATTGAGAAGACAATCTGGGCCTAAAATTTAGGGATTCACAAATAAGCATCAAAGTTAGGGCCCAAACTTTTGGGTCTCTATAAATAGAAGGGAATTAGGAAAGCGATGCGCCTTTCTAATTTCGCCTTCGGCGGCGTAAAACCAACGCTTTCCGGGAGCTGAGACTCCTTTGTATTATATTTTTCTTTTCTTTATTTTCTTTTCTTTTATTTTCTTTTCTTCGTAGAGTAGATTAAATTAGAGTAAAATCTCAATTCGTTTGTTGAACTTGAAGCAGTGCATTGTTAAGAAGGTTTGAAGTTGAATTAAATTGTTGAATTCTTTTCTGATTACTATCTGATTATAATGTATTCCAGACAAACGTTGGAACTCATTTCTTCAATTGATTGCAGCTACATTGGAATTTCCTGATCATTATTTCAGTGTTCACTGTAATCCAATTTTCAAGGAACACAACTTCTGCTGAGAAAGATCTGATGTCAGTCATGGTCTTTTCTGCACGATAAAAGGAAATTCCTGCCGAGAATCTTGGAAATTATTTCAATGATATGTTCCATGAGTGGTCAGTTCCCAACATTAGTAACATACCCATAGCGACAAGGGTCCGGCCTCGATTTCCGTGAGGCCCTCCGAAAGGGACACAGAGATGGAGATTCCTGAGAGCATAGATGCAATTACTTTGGGTATGTTAGACTAATATTGAAGAACTAACGAGCTCTGAAAGATTATTTAGATATATCCTCACTGTCATGGTTGGTGAATGGGTCAGTAAGCTATCAAATTAATCAAGTTGAGATTTCTTCTTGATCTGGAAGAAGCATCTCGATCCCGTGTTAGTAGAGATCTAATCAAAGAAAGGGATAACTCTTCAAAGATTTTAAGGATGAGACATCATTCATTTTGTAGATATCTGCACCGCCTGCCTCGGGAAGCAAGGGACTGTAGTCATAAGCAGAAATTGTATGAAGTATTGAAAATAAAATACTCTCAAATCTTATAAAGAAATCTTTATTACAAGTAATTGATTTGAAACATGATCCATAAGGAATATGAATCCTCTAATCGCGAAAAGTATGGTTAGGAGGAGAAATTCAAACTATACTACTCCGTCGACAATTTCGTATTCCAATTCATGATAGAATCAAATGGGACCAAGATGCAAGAATTGGCTAATTTCACATCGCTGAAATCTTGTTCACTTCTAGTAATGGTTTGTCTAAATCAAATTCAAATCTGTACCATGTTAGGATTTTAGATTTTCTTTATTATAGATGTAAAATATCATATATTAAAATTCTTTGCCATGTCATTGAAATTTTATAAAATGGAGTTCAAATAGTGTAGAACTTGAATAGTTGGGGTAATTGAACTTTAAATTCTCTTCAATCTCTGTGGGAACAATATTCGGACTTATAGGTCCACTTTATTACTTATACGACCTGTGCACTTGCAGTTTGTAAGACCAAACTAATCTTTAATTGAGTTCAGTGACAAAACTATTTTTCTTATGAGCATACAATTTATTTTGGTTAACAAGTTTTTGGTGTCGTTGTCGGGGACTGAGTAACGGTCCTTGGACAGTAGTGTCACAGATTTGTATACATGCAAAAAGGTCTTAACACCCGGCTACAAGAGGTAAAAGGCAAGGGCCTAATGTGGCACCTAGTTCTAGTAGAGGTGCTTCAGTTGGACAAGGAGAAGCCCTAGAGTGCCCTCATTGCCATAGACGACATTTGGGCGTTTGCCGATTATTGACAGGAGGATGCTTCAGGTGTGGAAGCACAAACCATTTCATGGTGAATTGTCCCAAAGAGTCAGGGGATAATAAGAGTATGCAAGGAAGTGGCAGAGGGAGATCTGTTGCACCACCTTCGACTCTGGATCAAGGTAGGGGTCAAGGTGGCCTGATTCAGCATAGAGGACGTGGAGGTACGGTGTCAGACATAGTGGATCATCCTATGCCTATACTTAATAATGAAGATATGCTATGAAGGCTCGTGAAGACGATGCTCTGAAGTATTTGGCCGAGTATATTTTCACTATATGATATTGAGATGCATGCATTGATTAACCCTGGTTCTACCCATTCATATGTATACATTAAGCATGTGTTTGATAAGATAACATCGGTTGAGAGATTGTTATATGATATGCATGTAACTAGTCCCCTAGGCAAAGTGTTAAGGTTAATAGAGTGTATAAGAATTGCCCTATAGTTATTCATGATAGGGAATTTTCTGCTGATTTGATTGCTCTACCATTTCGTGAATTTGATTTGATTTTGGGAATTGATTGGTTATCTAAACACCAGGCTATAATTGATTGTGATAAAAAGACAATAGTGAGTAGATGTTCTTATCAGTCTAAAGTGATAGTACATGGTGTTCGTTGTGGCCCAATGTCCAATGTGATTTCCCAAATATGCAAGACCGAGCACCGTCAGAGCAGTGCTGATGTGAGACCTTTTTTGCTTTGGTGCTTGACTCTAAATGAGGTCAAATAGAATTGGAAAATATTCCGGTTGTGAAAAAATTTCGGATGTGTTCCCCGAAGAGTTACCTGGTATTCCACCTGAAAGATAAGTGGATTTATCTAATTGATATTTTGACAGAACAGCCTCGTCTGTGGCACCATACAGATGGCTCCAAATGATTTAGAAAAGCCAACATCTACAAACTACAAGAGCTTCTAGATAAAGGCTTTATCCGACCCAATGTTTCTCCCTAGGGTGCACCTGTTTTGTTCGTGAAAAAAAAAGATGGCACTCTATGAATGTGCATTGATTATCGGCAAATCAATAAGGTGACAATGAAAAACAAATACCTATTGCCGAGAATTGAAGATCTCTTTGATCAGTTCAAAGGAGCGGGTGTCTTCTCAAAGATAAACGCTGATCAGGGTACTATCAGCTAAGAGTGAAAGATGTCGATATATCAAGACAACATCTCGTAACTCGATATGACCATTATGAAGTTCCTCGTAATGCCATTTTGGGTCGACCAATGCACCTAAGAAGATTCATGGATTTGATGAATAGGTGTTTCACCCTATTTAGATCAGTTTGTCGGTCTTTATTGATGATATATTGCATATTCAGAGATATGTGGAGTAGAAGCAACATGTGAAAATAGTCTACGTAATTTCTGAGAGACAAGAAGTTGTATGCTGCTTAACAAATGTGATTTTGTCTAAAGGAAGTTTCATTCCTAAGTCATATTGTGTCCGTTGGAGGGTATAAGAGTTGACTTCTAAGATTGAAGCCGGTGAATTGAAACCACCGAAGTGTGACCTAAGTAAGAAGTTGCCTGGCCCAGCAGATATTATAGAAGATTTGTAGAAGGATTCTCTTTTCATAACTTCTCCACTACTAAATTACTCAAGAAAGGAGCAAGTTTGAGTGGAGAGATAAATACAAGATAGTTTTGAGTGCTTGAAGGAAATGTTGATGAAGCACCAGTATTGACGCAGTCTACCCCGAGTAAAGAGTATACCCTGTATAGTGATGCTTCAAGAATTAGTCTAGGTTGTGTGTTAATGCAAGATGGTAAAGTTGTGACATAAGCATTCAGACAGTTGAAGCCACATGAACATATTTATCCTACACATGATTTAGAGTTGGCTACAGTGGTATTTGCTTTGAAGATATGGCAACACTATTTATATGGTGAAAATGCACTTATACATCATAAAGTCTAAATATTTGTTAACAAAGAAGGAACTTAATTTGAGACAACGGAGGTGGTTGGAGTTATTCAAAGATTATGACTGCATAATAGACTACCACCCCGAAAAAGCTAATGTGGTAGCAGATGCCTTAAGTAGAAAGGCAATGGCAGCTCATTTAATGCAACGCAGTGAATGAAGAATAATATTTGATGGAGCTATATTAGCTCAATTAAAAGCGCAGCCTGTTTTAAAGCAAATGATTATAGATGCTCAGAAAAATGATGAAGAAATGCAAAAAAAAATACAATTGGTCATAGATAGTGATAAGACATATTTTTCAGTAAAAGAAAATGGAAGTTTGTATTTCCGTAGATTGGTGTATGTCATCGACAATGAGTCACAAAGTTGTTATATGAAGTTCATAATACGGTATTTACCATGCATCTTGGAGGTAACAAGATGTACCAGGATTTGAAACAGTATTATTGGTGGAGAGAAATGAAAAGGGATGTGACAAAGTATGTGTCCAAATGTTTAACGTGTCAACAAGTAAAAGTTGAACACTAAGTGTCGCGGCCCCGTACTCGACCCTACCGTAACGTTTCTAAAAATACCCTAGACTTTTATAATAATTTTTATTATATATTCTCGTATGAATTGAGACAAAACTTCTGTTTTTCCGAGAAAAATTGATAAATTGATAAATTATGAAATATAAATTAAAGATATATATCGAATATTATAAGGTTAAAATGAGAAAATTGATCGAACCTTAAAATAACCTAAGTGAAAATGCAAATGTGAAAATTTGTAAAATGGGGACCTAAGGGTCAATTGTTATAAAGAATAAATGTCTAGGTGAAATTATGATAAATGAATGGCCAAAGTGAAAGAATAGAGACCTAAATGAAATAATGAGTTTTGAGCCAAAACACGGCTTAAAGAGAATAAATGATTTAAGACCAAAAGATAAAAATGAGAAATGATAAAGTGTAAAGCAAACAAGGCCTTACACTTATAATATAAAGACCAAACATGTGGTCTTAGGGCCTATTGAGAGCAAATCTCGTCTTTGAGGAAGATGAGAGGAGAAAAGGGAGAAAATCTAGGTTTGCAAGGAGGAGGGTTTTTGCTGGCTGGCTTCTCATTTCTTGCTCCTAAGAGACCAAACAACATACAAGAAGAGATTTGAAGAGGTTCAAGGTAAGAAAAATCGAATATTTCTGGACAAAAACCCGTAGGGTGTACCGATACAGCCGAGTCAGACTCGCTACAGGATGCGCAGGTAACCTGTACTGCCAAAGTTGTTCCAAAGAATCCCCATTTTTTGCTTATTTTGTAACTTCTAAGTCCCGTATTCATACACCGATTGTTTAGGACCCAAGAAATTATTAATGGGGGTTCAAATAAGGTTAGAGCTATGAAAAATGTACCACATTTCGCGCTCTGGCTGAAGTCTGGCCTTTCTAGCGCACTTGTCTTAACCCAAGACCGTTAACAAAAATAAATTTGTAATTCACTAAAATTGTTTAACAATTGTTTATCCACTAAGAGTGGTGTGAATGTTATTGACTAGGGACGGGTGATGATCACCTAACCTAGGACCGAGATCGAAGAGAAGGAAGCTAGATTCGACAAATTTCTAGCTTGTTCTCTCGACTCTATTCTTATTTCAAGTATTTTGCAGTTTGGCCAAGTAACTATGAAATGAGTACATGAATGAGTATATGAAACGAGTACGTAAATGAGTATATGAAATAAGTACATAGATTGAGTATATCTTTGAAAAGATAATACGAAAGTAAATATGAAATTGAAATGTGATATTTGAAAACCAAATGAATGTGAATGATGATAAGGACGGATTCATCAAACTAACTGGCCATAATTGTGAATTGAATGAGATATCGAATGAACCGCCGACGATGCACCAATCTAAGATCCATCACGGCACCCCAAAATTGTCCACGTCCCACTGGCGGATGTACCAATCGCATCCGTCATCATGGCGTATGGTATTGAAGAAATGTTCTGACTTTGACGATTTATTCAATCGCATCCGCCGCGACGCGCATTGCGCATTTAATCGACACACACATGCCTGTGGGTGCACCAAACTAAGATTCGCCATGATGGGAAACCGACACTGATACCACATGTCGGGTGCACCAAACGGCATCCGCTGCGATGGGAGATCGAATTGTTAAATGGGCACATTACCAATGATAATATGGGCGGATGACAAACTAATCCGTCAAAATGAATTGAATAAATAAGGTGAATAAACCAACATTAACGAGTGTAAATGGGATTCTTATGTATATGCTTAAATCTTATAAATTGAATTGTGAATTGAATTGTTGCATTGAAGATGCATGTTGTGATATAGTAAATGATTTGGAAATTGAAAGCATGCGAAAATGAATAGCATGAGTATATGTTGATATAATAGGTATGGTTTAATGTTAAATGCATGCCGAGTTAAATTGAATATTGAAATAGAACTGTATAGAACCACTAAGCATGAAAATGTCATGCTTAGCGTGTGTTTTATCTATGCGCAGGTATCGAGTAAGCAAAGAAAAAAGAAGGCCAAGATCGCGCAGCGTAGAGTCATAAAGAGAGTACGGTGTATAAGTATATACTCCGTCATTTGCATATCATCTCTTTTGAACAAGTGGTATTTTCTAAAAACAAAAGTGGTTAAGCACTCCCGAACCTTGATTTTGTATATCATTTTGAAAAGGCATGAATGCCTCTTTGTAAATATATTTTGTTAAATGTTTATGGGCCCTACCGAATTGCATTGAAATTGTAAATGATTATGGGCCGCCTAAATCGAAACCGCCTGCACGAAATGACATAATAAAATGTTTTGTTAAGATAAATGAAAACGCTTGAGTAACCAGCCCGTTCGAATCCGCCACTGGTCAAAGCCGAGATCTGGTCGCGACATTTTTGAAAAAGAAAATTTAATAACACGGAAAATAAAAGAAATAAACCGAGCGTCCCTGGGGTTTCGCTCTGACTCACTAATCGGGTGGGTCGAGCTCTGGTCGCTTACACGGCCCTACGGCCGAATTAGGACCGGGGACACAGACCATTTTTACCATATATGATTCACATCGTAGAAATAAATGTCGCATAATCATTCCACCATTTTGTCAATTAACACTTTCATTCAATATGGCATGTATGACCTTTCAACGTTATCATTTACAAAACATTATCATAGTTCATCTCTACAAATAAATCAAATATGTTCTTCCCATGAAAACTGATACATTTTGAAGTTTCGCCATAAAAGGATCAAATAATGTCAGCGGGATGAAATGTATGCATGACACGGAGCATTTACTTATACTGCATGATTCGAAGGATGACTCAACTCGAGGTCTCGCTTCGGTCTCTAGTCACTCTATTCGCACAATGATAAAACAACGCGCTAAGCATTTTCATGCTTAGTGGTTCTATGCAATTCTCTCTTCATTTCACTAAACACAAATACGCAGCCTTTCGAAACAATGTTTTGGCATAATTTCAATACCATGCACATACATTATATATATGTTTATTTCACATACTTTCATTTTCAAATCATTTAATCACTTCAAAGTATACAATTTCATATGCAATATTTCATTCGAAACTCAAATCATGCATTTCACACATTTACTTATAATTTTGCCCTTAAATGAATTTAACCATTTCTTTCGGTGCCTAAGATAACGGAATCACCAGCACGGTCTCGTTGGGCTGTTGACCGGTAGAAAAAAAAAACATTTTATAACACATTATGGTCCCAACACATGCATCAAGTATTTAAAATCATTGTGTGTACAATAATCGACATCAGTTCGAAGTTATGAATCGGGCATGCCACTATATTTCATTTCGCTCACAATACCGCTAGTTTGACCCTATTGGTACAATCTATCCTAACTCGAATATGACGGATAACATTCTATTAAGGGCATTAAAACTCAGTCATAGTAATTTACAATATTGTATATACATTTATACCCAAATAATAAATTTTGATGCTCATGCAATTTTTATAGCAATGCATTTGAAATCAATTTTCCCAAATCGCATAAAACAAATCACATATGCAGTTTTCTTGAAAATCATTTCAACCAACAATCACAACACTTGAAATAAGAAGAGTGGTATGGAGAACAAACCCAAAAAGGTTGTCGCTCCTCGATTCCTATCCTTGGAATTCTGTTCTTGGTCAGGCTTCCTTGTCACCAACTCCTAATCCATCACATTTGGAGAACAATATTAGTTGGCTCATTTAGGTTTCCAGTTTGGGTTGTTTTCTACCCAACTTCCTTCAACTAAAATTTTCTGGGAACAAATGAACCACATTTTACCCAACTTCCTTCAAGTCCATTGTTCCCCTATAAACCTATTTTATTCATAAATTGGAATCATCCAATGCGGAGCAATGAAACTCAAGATATGTTCAAAACAACTGGGACTACTCTATTAAACAAAACCGCACTTGCGTGAAAATGTGAGCTTCACTTTGACGAATTTCTGTGTCCAATGGGGTCTAAATTTGAATACACGTATTTCAAGAAGATTTGTTCTCCTATAAGTCTAGTTTACCAGAATTTGAATCACTCAATTTGGATAAGTGAAACTCAACTTATGGCCTGGGCCACTAAACCTCCGTTCCAAAAACTCGTACCAAACCGAACTTTAATTTGCCCGAAAATAGAGCCTCGCTTTAACAAATTTCTAGGTCCAATGGGGTCCAAATTTGAAAACACTTATTTCAAGGAGATTTGTTCTCCTAGAAGTCTAATTTACCCATGTATTTGAATCACTCAATTTGGATAAGTGAAACTCAACTTATGGCCTAAATATCAAAAATGTTCCAAAACACCAAAATTGTACCAAACTGAGTGATGACCAAGTTATGGCCAAAACAAAAACATGGGTTTTGGAAAATTTTAACAACATCTCCCCTAAAACCCCAACATTTCCTTTATACAAAAATTCCTGAAAACCAATCCTAACCCAAAAGCACTTTGAAACTTAACCTAAAACAACCTCAAAACTGATCTACAACCATTTAAAACACTTCTATTCCGATTCGGGGCTCACCAAACCTTAAACACAACATTAAAGGTTAGGTTAATTACACCTTTAATCTCTTAATTTTCACTTCCTTCTTTATTTGGCTCAAACTTGGAGAGCACAAAGCCAAATTTGTCTCCTCTCACTCTCTCAACCGTGCCCTGCTCTCAATGTGAAGATATGCCCAAATGAAATTCTATTCAAAGACCAATTTTGGTCTTAACTCAAACCTCACTACGCCTTGTTCGGGGCTAGCACATTATTTCCTTATTTCTCATTTTTGCATTTTAATCCTTCTTTCCTCTTTCATTTTCTATTCAACTTATTACCCTTCTTCCATTTTGGCACATACACTTCTCATTTATGACCCTTGAGTCCTCATTTTGACATTTTACCAATTTAACTCACCTTTTTATAATTTTCGGGTTTTATCATTTTTTTTGTTCTTTAACAATATAAATTCCGAAAAAATATAATTTAACTTATTTTATACCCTAAACATGTTATAAAACTATTAGGTTATTTTTAGGGCGTTACACCAAGTACCATATGGTTTGTTAAATCTCATTCCGGTTCCACAGTGGAAGTGGGACAATATTGCTATGGATTTTGTGTCTGGTCTTCCTCTTACGAAGAAAGCATGATTCTCGTATGGGTGATAGTTGATAGGCTCACAAAGTCAACCCATTTTATATCGGGCCAGATTGACCATTCTTGGATCAACCAGTTGAGCTATATGTGGATGATCGTATGACGCAGGCGTGTCGTTATTCATTGTGTCGATAGAGATCCGCGATTACATTCGTGATTCCGAAGGCATTACAGTTGGCCTTGGAAACTCAACTTAATTTTAGTACAACATTCCACCCGCAAACAGATGGACAGTCCGAAAGGTTTATTCAAGTGCTCAAAGATATGCTTCGGGGATGTGTAATGGAATTTACTGGAATTTGGGATAGGTATATTCCATTTATGGAATTTGCCTATAACAACAGTTATCAATCAAGCATTGGCATAGTACCATATGAGGCTTTGTATGGTCGGAGATGTAGAACTCCCGTGTGTTGGACATAATTGAATGAGCATAAAGTGATTGGTCCAGACATAGTAAAAGATATAAAAGCGAAAGTTCAGGTTATTCGAAAAAAGTTAAAGGTTGTCAATGATCGACAAAAGTCATATGCCGATTTGAAGAGGAAAGATATTGAATATGAAGTTGGAGGCAAAGTATTCTTGAAAGTATCACCATTGAAGAAGATACTCAAATTTGGAAAGAGATGGAAGCTAAGTACAAGATTCATTGGCCCATATGAGATTTTAGAAAGAATTGACCGAAGGTTTACTCCGCTGGCACTCCTCCAAAGTTAGCCAAGTAGCATGATGTGTTCTATGTGTCTATGCTTCTAAATAATTGCTCAAATGAATCGTGATATCCCCACAAAGACAAGAAGTACAAGTGCAACATGATTTCTCCTATGATGAAGCAGCCAAAGGCTATTCGCGCGGAAGTGAAGCACTATGAATAAACAAGTCCTCCGTAAAGGTAAATGGCAATACCACGGTATGGAAGAAGTTTACATGGGAACCAATCATCAATGAGGCACAGCATCTCAACTCTTCATCTGTGTAAGAATTTTGAGGACAAAAATTTTTAAGGAGGGGAGAGTTGTAAGACCCCAATTATAATTTAGTAGTTTACATCATGTTTGGTATATTAAAGTAAATGTATTTTTTTCTCGATTTAAATGTAAGTGAGAAAAATGATAAAACCCAGAATTAATTCAAGAGTTAAGGATAAAATAATAAAATGTCACATTAAGGACCCAAAGGTCATAAATGAAGAATAGTATATGCTTAATAAGAAATTGTAATAAGTTGTTGTGCAATTAGAATATGGAAAATGAACTAAATTTCAAAAAAAAGAAAAGTTAAACAAAAAATGAAAAAAGTCAAAGCTTTGTACATGAAAAGAGGATAAAACCATATTTGGTATCTTGAATGAGATATTTTCTCATTTTTAGCAAATGAGAGCTAGGTTTTCTACGGTGGGAGAAGAACCAAAATTGTGGGTTGCTCTTCTCCTCAGTCTGGGTTCTACTTGATTGATTAATAGTATCCCACCAGGAATTTTTATAAAAACAGCTAGGGTTTTTAGGGGAGATGTCACAAAATTTTCCAAAACTAATATTTTGTTTTGGCCATAACTTGGCCATTAGTCACCCAAATTGAAATGTATTCCAGTTGGGAAAGAAACCTAAGAGGTAACTCTACAAAATTATAGAAGGTACCAAGAAGAAAAACTGAACCTAAGTTCCCTATTTTTTAGACTTAAGTGAAAATATGGGTAAGTTGTCCGGGCATCCTCTACTTCGGTACAAATATGTTTAGGTCATAAGTCTGTTTCACTCATCCAAATTGAGTAATTCCAATTTTTGGGTAAACTATAATTTAGGAGAACACTCTGAAGAGTGGTATTCAAATTTGGATCCCATTGTACCCAGAACACTAAAGTGGAGCTCTATTTGTAAAATTTGTTCTGCTTTTGAAAATAGAGTAGTCCCGGTTGTTTAGACATATTCGAAGTTTCGTGCTTCAATTGGATGATTACAATTGGAGAAGAACCCTAGTACCGTAGCTTCAAATAAGTAGAGGGAATCAGTTAAATTATGGACTTAAGACCCATGAAATCGGGTTTACAATGACATCTGTGGTAAACTGGCAACTGACTGGGCGCATTAAAATGCCATAACTTGAGTTTGGATGATTCAATTGGAGTGATTCCAATTTCTGAGTAAAATATATTCATAGAGGAAGTAAATGAAGGAAATATGTTGAGATTTTTAACTCATTGTACCCAAAAATTAAGGGATGTCGGACCTTGTTTTGGGAGATGATTATGTTCTACCATAAAACTTTAAAACATCCTAATGTTTATTGTCATGGTATCTTGGAAGATGGTTTTAAAGGAGAACATTTTATATAGTTAAATTCTAAGTAAGTGAACGAAACATACAGAACTATAAGAGTGGTTGTTATATGAAATTGTGTACATTGGACATGATTATGATAGTTTCCATATGAAATCCGATCACGTGAAAAGAAATACAAGAATATTTGATATATGAACTGCAAGACAAGAATGTAACCTAAGAATATGAGCATGCAAGCTATGATAAATGTAATAATGGCTTGTAAGTATCCTAGTTATGAATACATGTGATTGTAATTATCCATGTATATGAGATATGAATAGTCTTATATCTCTAACTTGGATAAAAACTTAATAAGTCTGATTGTCTGCTTATGTTTTCGGGTAGATGGATAAGTAGGCATGCCTATTAGGGATACAAATGTTGCAACCTATAGATATAATTGGCCCCGTTTGGGTCATTACAACGGTCATGTTGAAATACACCGCATAAAGATAAATAGAGATCACTGCCTTGTACAATGATGGTACCCTCAGTACATACAAATTTCTTTCCTAAGATTCACTTCTTCGAATATGGAGGTATGACATAAGATGAGATGAAATATTTTTTTAATGTTTCTAAAAGACATGAAACATGGAAACTACATGAAATGAAAAATATGAAAAGCAACATGTAATTGAATTATAATGATATGAGAAGTAATATGTAATACGAATAAAATGTTATGAAGTATTGTGACGATCGTTATAGTAGTCGTTCATATTTGTGGATTCTCACTAAGCTATAAAGCGAAGGCACGGGGTGTTTATCCGTAGGTAATCAAGAGGACGTCCGAGATATTTCGCATACAACAGGGCCAACACAACTATAGGAGTCCACCACATGAAGGTTTGATTCTTTTGTAAATGTAAATGTAAGATTTTGGAGACAGTGTAAATGTAAAAGTACAAATAAATAGGACTCGGAATATATGTACAGAACACTATAAATACCACTACGGTGGATGTATATGAAATTTTTTGTAAGTTTATATTTTCAAGATAATTTGTTTAGAATTATATAAGTTAACAGGTTTATAGTTCTCATATTTGTGACACCCTTTCGACACAGATCGAGTCAGGGGCACCACAAAGGGGCTTTGAGCTCCGCTGGTATCCAATCTACAAGAAGCTCTGCCTCCTCTACTCGAGCACCGATCGATCATCTATTGCGACAATGTCGGTGCAACCAACCTCTACTCAAACCTGAAGTTCCATTCACGTATGAAATATGTTGCACTTGACTACCACTTCATTCGTGAATAAGTTCAAAATGGCGATCTTCATGTTACCCATGTTGCATCCGCGGATCAGCTTGCAGACGCTCTCACCAAACCTCTACCCATCACCCGTTTCATCACTAATACCAAAATTGGCTTCTCCTCTCGAGCTCCAACTCATGGGGCATATTAGAGAATCGGATCCACATCCAAATAAGTAAAGTCTAACTGTGGTATAATTTTGTAATTACCAATTTGTAATATTTAGATTGATTCTAGGATTTGTATATACCTAGTTTAGGTTAGTCCGCTTATTCATTTGATTCATTTGTATTATTTATATCTTATGTGATTCAATAGGAGATTGCATGATTAATCTTCCAACCTTTGAGTATTCGCTAAGAATTTCCTAGATCAACTCCACGGCCTGTTAAGCCAAAGAGGCATAAGACCAGTCCATTTCAGGTTTAATGTTTGATGTTCTAAAGTATGGAGTATTTGTTGTCATGCTCTCCTTATTTGAATAAGTTGATATCATTTAATTTTGCAGAAGATGGTAGCATTTTTCTTAGAAATTATTATGTCTTTTTGTTATAAATCTAACCGATTTTTTTATATTTCTTTTGTTGTCATGACACTGCTACACAAGTTTTGTTGTTTTTACTTACATTTATGGGTTCAATCGTTATTGAAAAGTACGACTGGAAAAATGTATCTCCATATACACGAGATTATATTGCACCGCGAACTACGTTCTTTGCAACATTTATATATTGGGTAGTTGATCTAATTCATGAAATCTTTAATAATCAAATCAGGAATTATCTTACTATTTCAAGCAACATTGTCATAAGAAGTCTAAAAATAAATTACATTCATTATCATGTTAAGAATTCAAGGTATGACCACTAGATGAATTACTAGAGCTAATAAGAAAATAAAGTGTGAATGGAGACAAAAAAGTTTATAAAAAGTAGTTGGGTTATTTAAAATGGTGCATAAGAGATGATAGAAAATTCACTTAGACAAATAATTGAGTTTATATGGTGCCTTTATCTCTTTTTGTGGAAGATAATAATTTACGATACATTAATTTGGATACTATATTGCATGATTTTATAAATCATGATACTAAGAAATGAAATATTAATTATGTTTCAATTATCCTTTCTATAAGTGTGTTAACAGATATTAAAGCAATTCATATTTTAACCCCAGAAAGGATAAAATTATGTGAGTTTCTCTTAATATGGAAAGTGTACTTAAGTTGACAATTTGGGCAATAAGAGTCTTAGTGCATTTCGCATATAAAATTTTCAATTGATAAGGAAACTAAATTTACTCCGAAAATAAGGGTTTTCCTTGATTGACTATTGTATAAGAAGTTTTTCCCACTTGTGATTTTCTAATTGGCAAAAGATAGAACTTACAAACACGTGTTGTCTTTGTATCAAAGCAAAGAAAAATATTAATCATATTTTTTAATTGTGTCCTTTTGTACAAAGAATTTGAGAGCGTATTAAATATAATTGTCCTATCCCTTTCTTTTATGAAGGTAATTTCCTCTTCTAGCTTGAATTGATTAATAAAAATTATAAAACTCATTGTAATTTTTTTAAACAACCAATGGAAAAAATTGCTATTATCTTTTGGAGTATTTGGACTCATATATAGAATTAGTGTTTAAGAAAAATCTAACCAAAACCCTTTCTCATTATTGAGAAAGCTATCTTAACATTTCAAAATCTTCACGAACTTATAAGCATTGTTTATACTAATAATCTAATGACATAATGTCTCTTGTAAAGTTGGAAAGATGGATTCGATGAATCACTCCTATTAATGGAAGATTCAAATTAAAATTTGATGGCTCAAGGATGAACAATATAAGTGCATCAAGTTGGGTTATTTGAGATTCCAATGAAATTATTAAGGTGATAGGGAGTAGACATTTAGGCAATGCTTCAATAATTATGACTGAATGTGTAGCTTTGAGATATGGTGTTCTAACTGCAACATACAATGGTTTCTTAAACTTGGAGATTGGGGATTCCAAAGTAATCATAGATTGTTATAGTAAAAAAAATAAAAATAAAAATAGTTTACCTAGTTCAATTATTTTTTTAATGGAAGTTATTCGGAGACTTTCTCATAATCTAATATTTTCTCAACGTTGTCATAGTTATAGAGAATTAAATAAAACATAAATTGTTTAGTTAAAAATGTATTTGTAATATTAATTCAAATATTTGGTGATAAGATTTTCCTAAAAATATTATAAATATTGTGGATTATCTTTTAATGGATCATAGCCTTTTCTCAACCCAAAAATAATAATAATATTAATAATAGTAGAGTTGAGTAGAAATCTGGGCGTTGATTATTGATACATGATCTTCGGGTAGAGACTAGACTGGAAAAAGGGAATTTGTCTCCTAGTGGTAGAGCTAGAGATAAAACTCCTTACTTGCT
>JAEQBH010006088.1:0-113957 GCA_016808115.1 Tetrastigma voinierianum
TGTTGCTTATTGAACCGCGGTTAAAACTAGTCCGAGGAATATAATAGTGTAGCTGGATTTCTCAAACCCCACAATTCATTATCTAAACTGCTGTTTCTCGAAGGCAGTGTTTAGATAACTACACTAATACAGGTTGCCTTGTTTTGGGTATTTTCTTTTTCAATACTTCATACCCATGACATGGTGTAAATCTGAGCTCCAAGGCGTAGTCGTGCGCGAGATCTACGCTATCTTGGATTCCTCTTCCTCAATTGAATAGCTCATCCTTTCCTTGATTAGATCTCGGCTAACCGCGAGTTGGATTTACTAGCTCAGATCGAGGTGAACTCATGTGTGCTAAATTGATAAATTGCTCATCTCGTTCTCGTCTCCAAGTGAAGAGATTTGCTCGATTTAATTACAGGCACATTAGATCCTGCATTGTTAGGTTCATTACCTTTCAAAATTGTTCATCACTCTCGAGAATTCCTTCCTACTGTGTCACTCGGAGGTCTCCTGGAAATCGAGCTTGAGACAATTCCATTTCACGGGTATGAGACAACGGCGATAGGATCGATAACGAAAAATACAAGACCGACAGTAGCTTCCGCGGCTGGGTTCATCGGCACTAAATAAAATTCTACAGGAAGATATTCGTGATCGCGTCAATTCAATGAAAGCTGGGTTTCTAAATCACTAGATTACACCATACATTGGCTTGCTGATCAATGAAGCCACTGTAAATCGGCAACTGGAAACCCGAATTCCAGAAATTGTCTGGAATTCAAACAACCAGACAGTAATTTGAAGAAATATGAATCTGCGTTCGACAAGCTTTAACGATAAGCGTTCGGATCGAATTTGAATGAAATACAAACTAATATAAAAATAAAAAACTAAAAAAATAAAAGAAAATTTAAAATACAGGGAGCCTTGATATCTAAGATCTCTCTTTTTGGTAAGCCTTGACTGCGTTTCTTGATGCGGTTGTGTATTATAGGGTTACGAGTTGGGCCACTAATTTCGATGCACCTCATTTTTGAATTTGCGATTCGCGGCCCAGTTGGTTGTTGATGTCGCGACATAGATTCTTATCGCGACCTCTGACATCTTCGGTCGTATCGCGGAGCCTTTGTTTTAGTTCGCGGCGTGTCTTTGGTATGAAGCGATGTCGCGGCGACAGGGCGTCAGCGACCTGCTTGTGTGCATTTGATGTCGTGACAACTAAATGTTATCGCGACCTCAATCATAATTAAATTTATCGTGACTCCACGAATGATTATCGCGACCTCTTTCCGCCTGTTGTCGCGATGTTTGAATGATGTCGCGACTCTTCTGTGTAGTTGATGTCTTGACCATCTCTCTTTAGGCTGTAGTATTTATGTGACCTTAGTTTCCTTGCAAGGCGTGTCGCGACACATATTCGATCCATTGTTTATCTTACATCCACGACTTCGTTGGTGTCGCGACCTCATTATGCTTGTGCGGGTTTAATTACATTGCGACCTCGAAGGATGTAGCGACATCATGTCTTCTTCTTCATCGATTCCCAGTTTGCCTTGACTTTGAGTTTCTTTCCGCCCATTTCGTTTTGTCTTCCAATTATGCTTCATTTTGCGACTAGAGCTTTGTGGTCACCTTTGAATATGCATTTTGATTTATGTAAAAGCTTCAATGGATCTTTAATCCTTTTTAACGCTTCTCACGCACCTGCTTCCTTGACCAATTATATCGGTACTTTGCTCGGCCATTACGCTCCTTTCTTTGCGAGTGCTTTCTTTTGAATTCCTAACTGTGATTTGGTGGTTATTCCATTTCTTGCATATAAATCAATCTTTTATGAAAATCAATCAGAAAAATGGACTGAAAATAGATGGCTTTTAGAAACCATCAAACTCCCCAAACTTAAGAGCTTTGCTTGTCCCAAGCGAAGAAAAGATTTGTTTGTCTAAAACAAAGGACATTTTTACATTACTTGTTTTGCAATTGTAACTAATTTAATTGAAAGACTAAAATTGCGAAATTCGTTTACGTATTCGGTTCAAGTCCGGATAAAGGTTAGTTTCTACTCAATCGGGTGTACATAGTGATTTGTTTTACAAACGGTACTAGTTAATTGATTCTTACGAAATGTAAGTTGGTTTTCTTTCTCATTTTCTTAATAGGTCAAATTAACCATAGAGAGGATGTTCATAGTTTTGATCTTTCACGATTTTCCAAATTCCATAGGCTTGTTGTTCATATTGATCTCCACTAATGTAGGTGATTACAACCTTCAGGATCAATCAGGTCTTTTGGGCTTTTAATGTTAGGCTTGGGTAAGGGGTAGGATGGATGGGATTTTTAGGTTAAGATTACCAATACTCCTTTTCCCTTTTTACTCACATACTGCCCTTTTTCTCCTTGTAGTTTCTTTAATAAACTCCCCCAAACTTCATGTTTGGGATACCACATTGATTTTCTTCTATTGAGCTGTATGTTCCCGTTTCTCATTTGTAATTCAAAGCTGGGGGATTTTTTTTGTCACCATTCAGGAATAGTGCAATGTTTTGTCTTTTTAGGCTTTCTAACGCTCTTAACGAACTTTGGGTTAGTAACTCCCATACCAGATGGATTAGGGTACTAGGTGTTGAAACACCTAGAACTTAATTGTTCGAAGTTGGCCTGAAGACCAGAGCTATTCCTTTAAGCTTTCTTTTATATTTATATTTTTCGATGTAGATCTTTTCTCTTCATTCCTTTTACGTATTTTTCTCCTTGAGGTTCCTCAAAAATTTACACTCCCAAGCTTCATTTCTTCCTCTCTCTTTGGATTCTTTGGTAATCACGGGTTCTTTGGAGGATTGATTCTTTAGGATGGGTTAGGGTCTCCATTGGTTTATTTGAAAATAGGGCTTGTTTGGCTCAATTTACGGAGGCCCGAAATTGTATGCATTAGCATATGAATAGGGATAGCTAGAATGGCTCAAACTCCAAGGATGGCCTGCATCATTTCCACATTGATTGTATCGCACTAGGATTTCGCTGATCATTAATCCCCAACGAGTTTAGAATTTGGGTTGATTAAGCGTATTATACGAGGATTTCTTGACTCATATCGGTGGATGAGAATTTAGATGATGTTATTTTCAACGGGTTCCTTGACTCCACTTTATTTCATACCACAAACTCAAAAAATTGTTTGTTCCTTCAATCGTATAACTTCCTTATCACGGACTTATCGACCCGAATTCAAACTAAATCGCCGTTTATGTTTCAAATTAAATTGCCTGTCATTTGGCTCTTATTCTGCATTGAATAGAATTATTAAATTGATTCCCAAATCAGAACTAAATGAAACAAAAATAAAATTCATATATCATGAACCTTAATTTGCAAATCGAAGGAAATCTATTCAAAATATCAAAAAATTTGTCTATTACAATGTTGTTTCTTACAGGTTACTATTATCTAAGTTAAAAACCCTTTATTTATTTTATTTTATTTTATTTTATTTTTATTTCGTCTTCTTGAGGAAAGTTTAGAGCTCAACTAAGGTGGCTCACGGGACCTTGAGCTCCTCTAATAGTGATTCGGCTCTTAACAAGGTTGTGCCTGAAGTGGGCCTCTCTCCTTTTTCTTTGGAGCTTCTTGGTTGATGGATTCTAACTAATCCATATTCCCCTTCCATCAACCATTCTCTTTATTACCACATTTTATGGAATAACGAATGGAATTTATTTGTTTTCGACTCCGGTTTCGTTCCATAAAACACATTATTCCGAACCATAGACTCTTCTTTTCTCTCATTATCTCTTCTCTCCATTCTCTTTGTTCGTTTTTCTAGTTGTTCTCCCATCCTTTATAGTGCTTTCGTTTCTTGGGAGGAACATTTATTCCTTCTTTATATTTACAATGAGTGGATTAAGTGAGATTCCTCGAACCTTGCTCTTCTAGTAATTCCAACAGAGGTTCGTGGTTTTTGATAGAGAATTTTGAAAGTTTTTCTTGAACTTATTAATTTCCCTCGGATTATTCCCCTCGGCTTGAGTGTATCAAACACATTGATTCAATTAAATTTAAAATTTATGTTTAAATAATCACTATTTATTACTTTCTGTTTAATTTATTTCGTCTCTTCCTAACTTAGAGAACTAAGAATGTGCGTCATTAAATTTAGGGCAAAATTAAAGCTGCCCAGCTGGCAAACTTTCCTTTCATGTCGCGACTATGCGGTGCTTTGCGACATACTTAACGTTGGGAAGACAAGTTATCCTCGAAATTGCGACATCGGGCATCTCGGGTCATTGTGCATTTTCTAAGTTGTCACGACCCTTTGTCCTTTGAAGGACTTGCTCTTGTCGCGACCCAAATATTCTGCCGCCCAGCCTCGATTTCTTTCTATGAACTTTTGGTTTGCAACCTCGGCTGTATTCTTCCTTGACATTTACTAAGTCGCGGCGTGACTTGTTGTGACATCGATTTACATCACGACATAAGTTTTATGCAACCTAATCTGCAATTTGCCTCAAATTTAATGTGCTACTTATTTTCTATTTATCAATTTGCAAATTCTCGTAAATCAAACAAACCAATTCCACCACGATGGTGGAAGAATGTATTATATTCAATTTTCACAGAATTTATATAGGGAAAGGAATGCTCCCCTTTTTCCTATCGTTCTCTTCTGCAAGTTGCTGGAGTTGTACGGGAGTTTATTCCTTCTTGCCTAAGCCATTTCTGCATAATCATTCTGCAACATTTCCAGAAAGGATTTAATTAAACAAAAATTAACTTCTCAAGTACTAACTAATCATCATAAGAATTAAAGAAAACAAAATCAAGGTAAATTCTAAAAAAAAAAAAATCTAAGTCTAAAATTAAAAACTGAATTCCCTATGGGTTGCCTCCCATCAGCTGCTTAGTTTTGAGTCCCTTAAATTTGGACTTGCTTTGTTTTAAACCTTTTTCTTCCTCAATTCACCAGTTGGTGTTCTTCTTTTTCTTTCCCCCTGCTGAGATAATGTTTCAGTCTTTGCCCATTAACCTTGAATTCTTCTGACATCGGTCTTGAGTGTTCTTTTACTCCAAAGTAGTGCTTGACTTTTTACTTGTATATGGTCCACTCCACCTTGATTTCAATTTTCAGGAACAATCTCAATCTGAGTTAAATAACGAACTTGATCCCCTTCCTCTGAACTCTTTCTAAGTCCTTTGATCATGCCATTTATTTGTCTTGTCTTTGTAGATCTTAGCATTGTCATAGGCTTCATTTCACCAGTTCAGTTCCACTCGGTTGAAGCAATCTCTTCCTTTGCCATTTGAAATCGAAATTCAGCTTCTTGATGACCCACATAGCCTTGTATTCCAATTCGAGAGGGAAGGTGACGCGAAGCACCCAGAAATACTAATACGTATGGGGACATCCCGATGGGAGTTTTGAATGCGTCCACAATAGGCCCAAAGTGCATCATCAAGTTTGGAAGACCAATCCTTCTGGCAGACTTACAGTCTTTCAGGGATCCTTTTAACCCTCCACATTTGGAAATTTCTGCTTGCCCGTTAGTGCAGGGATGATAAGCTAGGCTCATTATATGTTTGATCCCTTATGCTCGCAGGCTTTGCAAAAATTTTGTTTGCAAAGTGGCTTCCCGATCAACGATGATAGTCTGGGTGTTTCCAAATCACTCCAATATGTTCTTTTGCGGGAAACTCACAAGCTGTGTGCTGCATCATTCCTTGGGCAAGCTATTGCTTCCACCCATTTGGAAACATAATCTACGCTAGCGGTATACGGGTTCCAAATGATTGTGGAAGAGGTCCAATAAAATCTATCCCCATACATACAAAAATTTGCACACCAATATGCCTCGTAGGGGCATTTCATTTATCTTTGCGATATTTCCAATCTTTTGGCATCTATCATAATTTGACCCATTCGATGCAGTCCACGAAAATAGTTGTGATAAAATCTGATTAGGTATCTTATGAATTTGTTCTTTCTCGGAAAAATGCCTTCATATGGTGATGCATGGCATTCATTCTTAATTACGCTTTGTTCACCCCTGCGGCACACATCTTCTTATAATCATATCGACTCCCCTCTTAAATAATAGTGGTCATCGGATATAATATCTATTTATCGGAGTCCAGGCTTTCTTTTGTTGGTGGTTGAATTCGAAGGAACTACTCCTGGCTAAGTAGTATTCACAATATCTGCATACCATGTCATTTGGAATGACAATTGAAATAGTTGCTCATCACAGGAAGTTCTCTCTTAGTCTTATCTCCTCCTCTTACGCGGTTCTTTCTATTACGGACAAGTGATCAGCTATCACGGCTGTGCATACTTTATCTCTAATTTCCGGATCGAACTCTTGCATTAGTAGCACCATGTATCGTTCTTAGCTTAGAGCAACTTTTTTGACATAAGATGTTGATGGTGCATGGTATGTATGAACTATAACATGGGATCCCAAAGAATGTATAGCACAGATTTTTCACAGCTGAAACACTGTACTAGCATCTCTTTTTCAGTTGTGGAATAGTTTTCTTGTGATTCATTAAAGGTTCTGCTAGCATAGTATATGGCTCTGAATATTTTCTCTTTTCTTTGCCCCAAAACAGCCCCCGTTCTTGAAATGCTTGGCATCACACATTACTTGAATTCACAGTCCCATTGCAGATTTTTAGCCATGATAGGTGCTTAGATAATATGATCTTAATTTCTTCAAAGTGCCTTGCGATCATGAAAATTAAATTTTGTGTCTTTCTCGAGTAATACATAGTGGTGCAGTTTATTTTGAGAAGTCTTTGATGAATCTCTGTAAAATCAGCATGCCCCGAGAAACTCCTTATCCTTTTCTTTGTGGTGGGAGGTGCTAGGTTTTGATAATGGATATCTTAGATTGGTCCACTTCTAGTCTTGTAGCGAAATTTTATAGTAAAAACGATACATACATTTACCGTGAAATGGCATTTTCCCCCGATTTAGTCTTGCATTGTTTATCCTTGCATCTTTGATCATCTCAGTTGTTCGGACATTGTTCAAAGCTGGATCCTTACCTTTAATGAAGTCATCCATAAAATTTCCATGACTTCCCTGCGACCAAATATGAGAACATCGACATCATACATCTCGGAAAGTAGCGGGAGCATTACCTGACCCAAATGACATCCTTAATGAGGTGCCATAGGAATGTGAATGTGGTCTTCTCTTGGTCCACTCGGGTGCAAATTGCAATTTGGTGTAGCCTGAATACCCGTCCAAGCAAAAATGAGGATGTCGATAATGCATCCCGACATCGATCCAATGAAGGGCGAAGAGTGATCTTTCACGGATTCTTGTGTTCGACTTCCTGTAATCAATGCATACTCCGTCTGTCGCGTTCTTGTTGGGGTGGTGTTTCTTTTCATTGCGGATCACTGGTCAAATCCACCCTTCTTTGGAACCACATGGCCCAGGCTAACCAGGGACTATATGAAATTGCATAGATAAAACCATGACATTTAACCATTTGGTACCTCCTTCCTGACTACTTCTTTCATTACTGGATTAAGTCTCCTTTGATGTTCAACAGTTGGCCTTGCATTTTCTTCTAGAGTATTTTGTGCATGCATATTGATGGTGATACCTTTAACTCTTCAATAGACCAAGCTATAGACTCATGATTTCTCAAAATTTCCGGTAACCTACGTTCCTCGACATCACTAAGTGACGAAATTATTCTTGGTTTACTCTTTAGCGACTTGGGTAAGCATACTTTAAATGACTTGGCAACACCTTTAAAACCTTCTTCACTTTGGTTTCTTGATGAAATTCCTTTTCTTCAATTTGGTCTCTTTTTTTCACCTCAGTTTGTTCAAGACTCATCACTTTCCGGTAGAATGTAGCGATGTGCGAAAATGCTGATCAAAATCTTCAAGATCTGGAATTCATCTTTCATTGATTGAAAATTAGGCATTAAAATCATAGCAAAATTGAGTTGTTGACATATACGTCTTCTATTGATACCATCTTCCCTCTCTCTATGTCTAGACTCCTCAAACTTACGATTAAATTGAAGTCAATTTGTCTCTTCTCCAAACTCTGAGTGAGAATTCCCTTACGCATATCGATTAGAATTTCACTCCGGTTGCAGGAATGGCCTTCCGGTAGCGGAGGGACTGTGAATCTTCCTCCATATCGATGCGATGAAGTCTCTTGGAAAATAAAGTTCCCCACCTTTACCGGCACATCTTCTATAGTTCCTTCGGGTTTTGCGGAGTTCTATCTTGCCATTTGGAGTAGCAGTGAGTGGAGTAAGCTCCCCAAACTTAACTTCTTGGCAACGAGAATAGGGCATTAAATTGTCTTGGCTTTGAGTCGCGAGAGCTTTAAAACTCAAACTCTCCAATGGTGCGGGTGAATGGGTGAAGCTCCCTGGATCCTTCATCTTTTCTAGTAAGCCCCTCTTGATCATAGCATTGCAAGTTGCAGTCAGGTTCACAATTCCTTCTTCAGCAATCTTCCTCTTTTTGCTCAGTATGTCTTTAAAATTTTTTGCATAAAGTGCTTTGGTGACCACTTAGCTAATGAAAGGCATGCGATCTCAGGCATACGAGTTTGAGACCTTGCAAGTTGTTCCTCTATCTTTGATTTGCACCCAGCCTCTATCAAATGGGTTACGGGCGGATTATTCACAGGTTTTCTTCTTGCTTCCTTCCTCTCGGGACCATTTGATTCCTTCTTTTCTTTCTTTCTTCGATGTTTTAAGTGTGCAGGCCTTCATCTCATTGTTGCTTTCATCTTTTCTGTCTTCTTCTCCAAGTCTTTCCCAGCCATTTGCACCCGCCATACAATCACTAAGTTATGCTGTCTTTGGGAAAGGCATCTTTCATCGATTTTGCGGGTTTAGGGCGGTTGCCCTATCGTGTCTCGAGTTCTTGAGAGATGCATTAGTGGTCTTGAAAAAATTTGAGAATTGGCATTTGAGGGCTTCGGTCTGCAGGCTTTTTGTTCATGGGTTTAACGACTTCTTGTTATCCCAGTGGTGCGGCATTTGATCTTGAATGGTGGAGCTCTCCTCGACCACGAT
Source organism: Tetrastigma voinierianum (assembly GCA_016808115.1). Lineage (NCBI taxonomy): Eukaryota > Viridiplantae > Streptophyta > Magnoliopsida > Vitales > Vitaceae > Tetrastigma > Tetrastigma voinierianum. The sequence goes on from JAEQBH010006088.1 coordinate 9,036, forward strand.
ATTCATTTATGCTTCCTCCCTCCTTCTTCTTCTTTGTTGGAACCTTGGTAGATTGCGATATCGCTAGGGATCTTTGTTCATGCCTTTGGCCTTGTGAGGCCCCTCCACCACTCTGAAAATTTCACTTGGTTCCTCGGTCTTTGGATGATAGTGTCTTTGAGGTTAGGATTTAGTTTAGTGATAACTTCTTGAAACCTCTAAGTACTTAACCTCCTCGGCATCATAGCTAGTTCTTCGGTGGGTACCTCGGCACTTCCTCTCGATAGTTCCTTTCAATTGCTCCTATTTCATGAGCAGTTGCATCTTCCTCTCTTGCTTGTCCATTATGCATGATGGCATCTAGCTTTGCCTCCATGGTACGTCATCTTGCTTCAGCTCCATGACTCCTCTTCCTCTGCCCAGTGCTGGGAAAACTCGATGGAGCTTTCATATTACATTTAGCAGTCATGTCGGATCTCTTGCCTCTTGGCCTCTTACGTTTGAATGCTCCACCCGACATGAAGCATCAATAATACCTTTAGATGTATCCTTCAAAGCGTACACTATGTCCATCACGGGTCTTGAGTCTATCCCATACATCGGACATCTTTTGTTGCCTTTTGAATCTATAAAGTATACATGGCTCGTCTTCCCCTTTAACTGGAACATGATTATCTCCCTCCTTCTCTGAGGTGAGTGATGGAAGAATCTGATAGGCTTTTCTGAGCTCCTCCCAAGTATCCAACGAACCATATGGTAGAGATTCATACCATGATGCATCTGAAAATGAATAAATCTCAATTTTGTATAGTTCGTTCAGCTTCTTTGTGAACATCCATTCAAATCTCCCAGATCTCTTCGATATTATGTGGGTTGATGATAACTGTTGTGTGACCAACTATGTCAGTCCAGCTTTGAATTTTAAAGTGCTTTGATAACGGGTATCCACGGTTGCGAAGTACCATCTCTGAATAATGGGTCTTAAAGTCCTCCGTTGTATCGGTGATTGGGGTCTTACGATTTAACATTCTTTGTCCTCCCGGTGCAGTCACGGTCTTTCATACGCCATAGGCGGAGTTTTAGACCTTCGCCTTTCGAGTTTAAGTGTTCTTTCTAGTTCGATTATCTGCTGGAATCAGATCCGGATTCTGTTTCCTATGCATTAAAATTTTCCTGAAATCGAACACACTTACATTAATAGGATTAGTCGGGCTGACAAATATTTTTCAATATGGCTTGTTAAAAGTTGGTGGCTAAAAATAACCCCTTTGCTTTGAAAAATTATTTTGTTCTTTGTCTTTTAAATGCTTGAAATTAGCATTTCCTTCTTTCGTCGAATATTGATCTACTAAATTCTTTACGATCCCAGCAATAGCGCCATAAAACTTGTTGGCGGACGAAAGAACATATCTGGAGGTACTTGACACTATTACCAAATGACTATTGTATAATCCTCGAAACAACGGCGCCATAAAACTTATTGTTGACGGACAGAAAGAATATATACAAATTTATGACACTATTGCAAGGACTATTGTATAATCCGGCGGCGCCATAAAACTTGTTGGCGGGACCAAAGACATGCAGTTATAACACTATTCTTCAAAGACTATTGTCTAATCCCGACACGATGCCATAAAACTTGTTATTGTATGCCTTAGCTATTTGATTTAGTTCAAAGATTGTTTCAATTAGGGTAAATTGTTTGCGAGTGGTTTTGATCGCGGATTATCTTTGTAGTGCCGCGGTCGGACAGTAGTAAATTGGATTTAGAGTCCAGATATCGATCCCACAGAGATCTCAAGAATTCTCGATCAAATACCCCGACTACTCAAACTCTACACTATTTGGACTCTGATAGACAAGTGGAATCAGCTTTGAAAGCTTAAAATAATAAAACCTAAGAAAATTGAATTAATAATGAATGAATTGAATATGGAAATACAAAATAACAAATTAAAGAGCTGAAGCAGGTTCTGAGAGACATTAAAAAGAATCTTCTTGTGAAACATCAATTCCGGCTGAGAATGCAACGTCTGTTGCTTATTGAACCGCGGATTTAAAACTAGTCAAGGAATATAATAGTGTATTTGGATTTCTCCAAACCCCCTGATTCATTATCATCTAAACTGCTGTTTCTCACCGAAGGCAAAGTGTTAGATATTACTTTTGTCTGGGTATTTTTCTTTTTCAATACTTCATACACCTGACATGGGCGTAAATCTGAGCTCCCAAGGCATTAGTCATTGCGCGAGATCTACACTATCTTGGTTCCTCTTCCTCCAAATTAGGAGCCAGCTCATCCTTTCCTTGATTAGTTCTCGGCTAACACGAGTTGGATTTACTAATCGAATCGAGGTGAACTCTGTGTGTGCCTAAATTGATAAATTGCTCATCTCGTTCTCGTCTCCAAGTGAGAAGAGATTTATCGATTTAATTACACAGAGCACATTAGATCACCATTGTTAGGTTCTCATACCTTTCAAAAATTGTTCATCACTCTCAGGAATTCCTTCTCTGTGTCACTCGAGGGTCTCTGATCGGAGCTTGAGCTGATTCCATTTCGGGTATGAGACAACGACATTAGGATGTTAACAGAGAAAATACACAAGACCGATAAGTAGCTTATGGCGGAGTTCATCGACACTAAATAAAATTCTACGGGAAAGATAATTTCGGCGATAAGTGTGATTCAATGAAAATTTAGGTTTCCTAAATCACTAGATTACACCATATTGGCTTGCTTCAATCAATGAAGCCCTTTATGCGTCGGCAGCTGAAACCGAATTCGAAATTATGCGGAAATTCAAACAACTAAGCAGTAATTTGAAGAAATATGAATCGCATTCGGCAAGCTTTAACGATAGCGTTGAGATCCAAATTTGAATGAAATCTGAAACTAATCTAAAAATAAAAACTAAGAAAAATAAGGAAATTTACAAAATACGAGGCCCCAGCAGCTCCCGAGATCTCTTTTGAAGTAAGCCTCAGAAGCTGTTTCTTCGATGCGATTTGTGTATTTATAGGGTTACGAAGTTGGGCCTAATTTTCGATGCACCTCTTTTTTTGAATTTGCGGTTAAGCGCTGGAGTTGGTTGTGATGTCGACATAGATTCTTATGTGACCTCTAATGTCTTCGAGTCATGTCGCGGAGCCTTTGTTTTGGTCGCGATGTGTCTTTGAATTAATAGCGATCATCGCGACCTTAGCGTATGCATTTGATGTCGCGACAACTAAATGTTTATCGCGACCTCGATCTCTACATAGTGGTTATCCGCGATACGGGCGGTGTCGACCTCTTTTCCACATACATTTGTCGCGATCATTTGAATGATGTCGCGACTTCCTTTATGTGTAGTTGATGTCTTGACCATCTCTCTTTATTCTTTGTTATGCGTGACCTTAGTTTCCTTGCAAGTTGATGTCGCGACTACTTACGATTTGAGTCTTGATGTCGCGACCCGCATCCGGATGTCGCGACCTTACGCTGAGTCCATTGTTTATCTTAATCACGACTTCTCGTTGGTGTTGAGCCTCATTATCCAGCATGCTGGGTTTTAGTGCAGCCAGCGACCTACGAAGGATCATAGCAACATCATGCTATTCATCCCCATCAATTTAAGTTTGCTTGACTTTTTGAGTTTCTTTCACGCCCAGCTCGTTTTGTCTTCAATTACGCTTCATTTGCGATTGGAGCTTTGTAGTTACCCAACTTGAATATGCATTTGATTTATGTAAAAGCTACGACATCAAATTCTTTAATCCTTTCTTCTCCTGGCACCTTCCTTCCAGCCAATTATATCGATCTTGCTCGGCCACATTACGCTCCTTTTCGCAAGTCGATTTCTTTTGAATTCCCTCTTTGCACAGTGGTTGGTGAAGTTTATTCCATTTTCTTTGCATACTCATCGGTCTTTTATATAAAAATCAATCGGAAAAATGGTGAAAATAGATGACTTTAAGCTCATCATCTACAAGGTCGAGCTTAGATAAAAGGATCAAACTCTTTGCTATGTAGATTTTTGATGTAGCTGTTCTGAATAATAAAAATTAAAAAGCGACAAACAAATAGAGCGAAGTTATTGGGTTTTCAATATCAGTATGCTAAAAACAACATAAGGTGCTATTTATAAGCCGCGAAACAGAAAAATCATAGAGATAAATCGAAATCACCAACGAATAAATCAAAAAGTCTTATGAGATAAATCCAAAAAACAATTAAATAAAAAACTAATAGTAATAAAATTCATCGTGGACTTGAGCTTCCTATCTCGTTTAGAGGCCTAGATATGGGCCTCTCCATGCCCATCATTCCCTTAGTTTAAGAAAAGAACCGACTCGAAGAGTGAAAGAAAATTCAGCAATCAAACACTTGAAGGATCAAATGTGAAGATCATCATCTTGTATCCAGTAGCATTAGAATCGAGGCGACCATGCCATTTGACAAGGAAATGGCTGAAACCCACGATCTAGAGTCATAAACTCATCGTCAAGGATAATATCCACGATCTCCTTATATCTTTGTACTTGAGAAGGCATAGTGGGTATGCACCTTTTACAGCTTCACTGCGAACTGGAGAGGCCAAAGTAGAAGCTCAAAGTGCCAGCGGTAGGAGTAGCGAGGTCTCTATAATGAAAACAAGGCTATATCCATGTCATTAGGCGTCGAAGATATGCATTAGATCCCATTTCACGAATGATAGAATAAGGGCTATGGCTCTTTGTAAAGTTTTTAAAACGTTTTGGAATTCTTTTCGGGACGAATGCAAACCATGACATAGTGCCAACATTAAATTCCTTAGATTTACGATGCACATCAGCAGCTAGTTTATACTCATTATTTAGAGAAATCTTTTGCCTAATCTCAGCATGTAAGTCATGGATGTGTTTTACAAAGTTTTCTGCAGGTTCAGACACACGCATGTGAGGTGGTAAAGAAACAGATGGAACTTCTTTTGCCACTAATGCTATGCACATACCAGTCCCAATTCCCTTTCTCTCAAACTTCTTACATTTTAAAATATGCAAATTTCGTTCAAGAAGTTTAGAGATGTCACGATTACCATTGCAACCTTTAGGCTTAGTAGGTCAAAATATTGTTCTTTCCCTTATACTTAAGTGAATAAATGTTATCTTTATCAAAGTGGTATTAAGATAATAAAGCAAAGGGCGACCTAAAAGAACATGGGCAACATCCATAGGCATCACATTACAATAGATTTCATCTTTATAATCCCCCATTTGAATAGAGACTAGACACCTTTGGTGATAGGCAAGTATGGTCATTCTGCGGCTACTCTAAAGGATTTGGATGCGGTTCTACTTTTAGGTTTAACAGACTAATAATATCCTTAGAAACCACATTCATTGAACTATCCCCATCAATCACTAACTTGTTCTTATCTCCACTGCAATGATTATTGTAGAAAAATACTAGTACGCTTCCAATTATCATTATCTACAGGTTGTGGATAAGCACCGTCTAACCACACCCGACACAGCTTCATCATCACAATCTTCATGAAGATCATCTTCATCACTAGAAGAATAATCTAAAGGATAAAAATTTGATATTCTCATCATAAACTACTCTGTTCAATATCTAATGCCAATGCACGTTGGGGACAACGAGACGCAATATGGCCCTTGTGATGACACTTATGACAGACAACCGATGAATTACTAGCAATAAACTCAATAGGAGAAGCAATAGGAGAAGCAATAGGAAGAGAGTTACAAAAACTAGACTTTTGGATCCTAATGTTATTGGGCCTAGTATTACCGTTTGATGACATGAACTGTGACTTGGACTGACCTGTGGGTGCAAAAGAGGAGGGTCTATTGAACTTCTCGACTTCTAAGGCTTTTTGGTATGCATCCTCGATGTGGAGCATGCAATTTAACCATCCTTTGAATGTTGAACCCGAACATTAACTTCATGATGTAGATAGCAAATTGGTCCTTATCATGGAACTCGTACACACCCCAGCCTAAGCTTCCTCAAATTTAGTAGAATATTCAGCTATACTAAGAGTCATTTGTTTAGATTAATCATGTTAGAGAACAATTGGCTCTTATATGATGGAAGGAATATACTTTTCTTGCAACTTGCTCATGTGATCCATTGGGTGATGGGTGGTTCCACCCAAATAAAACATGTCTTGCAACACATTTTGCCGAGTGCATCTTCATTTGAATTAGTTAATTTCATTTTAACAAGCAGAAATCGTTCACCTATCAATCATTTAAATACCAATCAAAATATTCCTCAATAGCAACTAATAATCGGAAGAAGGCATTAGGATCCATTATACCATCAAATTAGAGCACTAACCTTGACTTTTTGTGGTATACCTTTGAGGTGTCTAACTTGTCTATCCGATATCTACCCCGATTGATAACCCCAGGTTGGTATCGAGGAAGCGACATCTTCTCTCACTTGATTTGGTGGGTAATTTTGCCTTGGTGGTTCGTAATCTAATTGGAAATTGACATTAGCAGGTTGAAATCGATCACCTAGGTTGAACTGAAGGTCTCCTGTTGTAGGTAACCTTGTGTGAGGTTGAGCAATTGAATTACTACCCAAGTTCATTTTACCCAGATTGTCATGCAAACCATTTGCGAATTCATCAGATTGATGTGAACCTCCAGAAGGACTTAAACCTGATTAATCTGGTGACCGCGTGTTTCCTAACAGTTTTATCAATATATTTACCTATCTCATGTTTACCCAGATGTTTTAAAAGTAAGTCCATTTTTTGATTTATTACATGAGTTTGTTGTTCAATGGTAGATTGACGTTAAGTCAATTGACCACACATTGAATTTAAATTACTTACCGATGCAATGACTGAATCAAATTGTGCTTTATTGGCATCATGATGGCGAATTATCTGAGACTAGACTATCATTTAGATCTTGAGATAAGACTTATAGTCTTAAGTCAAAATTATTAGTCTCTCGAGTTAGGATCATTTTGGGTTATGTGAAGAAGAAGATGCAACAATATCACTTTTGGTGGCTGACATGCTGAAATAGAATCTAAAATTCCATCGAGTAAAGAAATTTATAAACTATATGCTAATGCAACAAACATAAATAAAAAAATGTAATGCGATTATATACCACAGATTGCACGAGTCATGAAAGAATAACTAAAAAAACCAAAAGTAATTTTTTTTAATAGTCTTTATGCTCTATCAAATAAACTAGAACCTAAAACAATCAAACAAGATAATAGCCCCCAAATACTTGAATATTATAAGTTTTCAAAGTAAACGAAAATGTACTCGTTGAAGAACCTTTTGGTCGCTTACAATTCCTTAGCGTGGTGGCAAGGGAATGTGTGCAATTATGTGATAAGGGCAAATTGATTGTTTTCCCAATGATCAAATGAGAAGTCCTCACAACTTTGAAGGACCAAAACAACAATTTTGCAAAATTGAATGCAATTTTGAAAACCAACAAATTGGGATGAGCAAAGACGAAACAACAACAGTAACAGAAGATAGCAACCAGGGTATCATTTGCATCGTGGATATGGGTCAGGAGCAAATAGTTGGCTCATTCAATTGAAGGGGGAGGGTGGTGTAATAACATTAGAACTTGTGTTTACCACAAGAAAACCAGGAGAAGATCATCAATATATATGGAAAAATAGATCTCGTTCATTGGAATTATAAGCAATAAAAAAATTTCCTTATTTTTTTATTGTGTGATGATGTGAATTCAGGGATTTGTTCTTGAATCAAGCTAGAAAATCCGAATCAAAGGATCGACGAGAGTTTCAAGGGACTCTGTTGTGAGACCCCAGAAAATTCCAATTTTACGAAGGGCAAAATCATAATTTCGGTAAAAATCCAAAATTTTTCTAGATCTCGGATGACAAGCAGTTTCACCGTTGGTGTCTCCCACGAAATCTAGCTAACACGTCAAATTTCGTAATTCAGAGACAGGTAGAAATTTACTTGCGTTTTCGGCGCCCAGAGTATCGGGTATTAGTAAAAACGAAATGTTATGTGACAAAAAGTCACCTATAACATGTACTCATGTTACACAAGTTGCCATAGTGGGAATGATCGAAATGGACGGCCAAGGTTGTGTCAAATGTCAAAATAGTGGAAAGAAGGGATATAGATGTCATTTTGGAAATTTTAAATGAGAAAAATGACAAAATAATGTATAGTGTCATCTCCTACAATTAGAAAGGGGCAAAAACGTGCAGGCTGGAAATGGAGGATGCAGTAGCAGATTTTTTATTTTTCTAGAGAGAGAGAGCACATTCTCTCTAGATTTCCGGTCAATCGGACCGTCAAATTTCGTCGGGCCAAGAAGGAAAGTGGTTATACGCGGCGAGGGCAACGCGTGGGCACCAGTTTCTTGGAGTTTCGACAAACTCCATGAGGTAGGGGATTTATCCTACTTGTTTTACTCTTGATTTAAGTACTTTGTTGATGATTCGGTTGGTTTGAGGCCTTGAACGGCCGTTTAATCGGTCCCAAAACTTGGGATCGAAGTGGGAAAATTTTTGAAACCCAATTGGACAGTCCATGACTGTCCACGGACTGTTTGGGTGCCTAATGGTATAATTTATGCCATAAATTGTGTTTAAAAATTATATATGAGGCGGGAATGGCCATGGAATTTGGAGTTCTGAGTGGAGCCGATGTTGGGTAATTAGTAGTGAGCCTTGATGGCAGGGTTTCTTTGTTCATGTGAATAGTGTTTATAAAAATACTTGTTTGTGAGAAAATGTGTTTGGTTGGAGTTATTGAGTGAATTGCTCGTGTACGTTAATTAGCCACGCGAGCTCATTTTTTTGTGTAATGGATTGAGAAATTGTTTAAGAGAATGACTTGAATTGTATTGGAAATTGAATAAGTTAATACATGATTTTAAATGTGTTAACAAAATGACATAATTATATAAATTGTAATTGTGTTTTAGTAAATTTGTGGAATAATAATGTAGTTGCTCCAGTGACCCTAATTTGGGTGATGGTTGATCAATAGTGAATGACATGTGTTGTGAGTGCAAAATTGAGAATGTTGCATATTGATATATATATTGGTTGAAATGGCATAATGCATTTTCATATGCACTGGGTAACCTAGAAATTAGGTGTGAGTGCATGACACGAATTTTCTGAAAAACGAACATGGTTGCGAAGATTTCACGCGTGATGATTTTTAGAATGGGGTTGGGAGACGGTCCAACAGATCATTTCGGATAAGGACCATGACTGCTACGGGAAGTTCTCCAACACATTCGCCTCGAAGGGTAGTCCCATATTTTTACCGACATTCGGTAGTATATTTTCAAGAACAACAAGTTTTGTTTTGAAATGATCGCTTCTCATACATGACTTAGGCAAGTGTGAGGGGAATTCGATTCTGAGGACTCGAGACATGGGAGCGAGCATTTAGACATTCAAGTAGGATCACGTATTTACTTGAGTGTGTGTTTAAATTAGAGCATTGCATATGCACTTAGGTGGGGAGTAACTCATTTAGGGTGATTCCACTACTGGGCGATAGCTCACCCTGTCGAAGGAATATTTTTTTCAGGTACATGGAGCGTTCAAGAAGACGGCTCATTTTAGAGACCGATTTTGAAGAAAGCCGGGTTGTGGCTTTGATGTTTTTGGATAATATGTATTAGAATTGTAGATTTTAATATGTATTGTATTAAGAAGAAATGTCATAACTCTTGGACTATTGGAATATAGTTAGGTGTATCTTTTGATGAAAGTGTGGTTTGTAGGCCCACGAGGCTATTTTACTCATTTTAATTGTATGTGGACCCTGTGTGGCCATATTGAACTTTTTGGGACAGGTTTTGTATTTGGGTAGAGCTCCGTACAAAGGAGACTCTACCCGATTTTTGAGTGTGGTCGGGTTGCAGGCATTCCACAGTATTCCCGCGGGTTGAAGGTTGTCAGACACCTCGGAATTGAGGCGTCACATACAATAACTTTCCTTCATTTCTTCCCGACAATGTTCCTCCACTTCGCGAGGCTCGTGATCTTTGATTACCGACTTTACTTTCGAAGCTAGAGTTTTAAATATTTCAGTCTGGGTTGTGCAGAACAAGAATAATAACCGCAGAATAAGAATAGTAACTTGATCTCGGATTGAAGTTATCTTTCACGATCTGCACAAAATTGATGTAGCTTCGATTCTGAAGAGTAATAAAATTAAAAGAAAGAGAACAAATAAATAGAACAAAGTTCTCGAGTTTTCCAATAACATTAAAGTGCACTAAAAACAATAGCATAAGGTGCTGTTATAGGCGCGATAGAAAATCTAACGGATAAATCAATCATAACGGATAAATCCTAAAAATACAATTAAATAAATAACTAATAGTAGCCAAATTCATCTGTTGGACTTGGGCTTCCTATATCGTTTAGGCTTTAGATGTAAGGCTACTCATATTATCAATATTTTAAGGGAAAATTCTCTAAGAAGCAAAAACTTTGAGATTATGTTTGATCTCATTGTTCCTATTTGAGTGAAGAAAATGCAAACGTTAATTTGGAGTTATTTGGTAGAGACTTAGGACAAGGAATCCTTTGTGTGTCACCGTCCCTCCGAAGATCGTTCTATCCAGGCAAGTAGACGCTAGCGAAATCTCAAAGCACTACCAGAGAAGGTGAATATTCTTTACGGAGATTATACAACAAGGCTCGATCTTTATTTGATATGTAGTTTTTGGATTTCTTTGTAATCTTTGCTTCTTCTTTCAATTTCAATGTATTCACAAAGGACTATAACAAGCTTAAAACAGATTTGAGCCGAAGGAAAAGACATATCGAGAAAAAAAATTTTTGATTGGAAAAAATAGTGAGAAGTCGACAAGGGACTGAAAAGGAAGAAGTTGGAAAAAAAAATCAAGTAGTTCTCGTTTGGAAAAAAAAGGGAAGGTTCGATTTAAATAAATAAAAAATTAAAAACGGAAAAATTGAATATCACGAGGAAATCTTGGGGTCTTTTTTTGGAAAAAAAAATCCAATTTATTTGGATAATTTTATTTATTTATTATGAGAATCCTATTTAGTTGAGGTTCGACCTTTTTTGAAAATAAAAACCAATTTGTTTGATTGTTTTAAGAATTTGTTTGATTCGATCTTTCCCTAAAATTCCAAATCCAATTTATTTAGTTTGGTTTAAGATTTCAGTCAAATCTAATTTAATTGGTTTTTGTTTTAAATATTTCGCTTAAGTTTTATCTTCTTTGATTTTGGAAATGTTTTTAAGGAAAAGAGGCTTTTTCAAAAAAAATTATTATTCGTTTGTTAAGGAAAAAACAAAGGGAAGTTTTCTTTTTTGTAATTAAAAAACGTCTCTTTTATTAAAAAAGAAAAAAAAATCCTTTTTTTTAATTTTTAAAAGGGGTTTTTTTTTTGTTTAGTTAAAACTTTTGGAAAATGTTTTAATTGGAAAAAAAAAACATTTTGTTTCCTGAAATCAAAAAGGAAAAATATGAAGGTTTTATTGAGTTGGGAAAATAAAGGATTTTTTTTTTAAATCTCAGAAATGCTCCAACCACTACATACTTGGTTGTGTTTTCCTTTAAAGGAATATATGATAAAGGAGATAAATCTACTAGGTAAACTCTACACTCATTTGAGTTTGGAGTCAATTCCTTTGTAGTCTTAGGAAGTGGAAATTACAATATAAAGTTCTATCTAAGGAGTTTTGGATTTTAAAGCGGGACCGTTTGTGACCCTCCGGTATTTTATTGGGAATTAGATATTACATTATTTAAGGATGTTGGTTACGCTCGGGTTTCTATACCCCACCCGGTTTCCTAGGAATACTCTGTTACTGTCTTTTCGATTATTCTAGAATTAGTTATGGAAATAGAAATTGACACATTTTCTACAATTTTGTAAGAATGAACTTTGAAGGATTCAACAATCTGTTCCAGCTACATTTACCTAGTGGCAGCCTACTATGGCCTGAGATTCTGATGTGTTTAATGATATGCCTATCTCTATCTCACCTGGAGAAAAGCTAAAAAAGTTAAATGGACTAAACTTTAAAAGGTGGCAACATAAGAGGTTGTTCTACCTGACCACCTTAAATTTTGCGAGATTCTTGACTAAAGATGCTCCTAAGCTCAAAGAAGATGAACATGATATCCAAGTCATCAGTGTTGTGGATGCTTGGAAACATTCTGACTTTCTATGTAGAAACTATGTCATGAGTGCTTTGACTGATTCTTTATACAATGTGTATTTAGATAAGAAAACATCCAAGGAGCTATGAGAATCACTAGACTAGAAATATAAACCTAGGATCTTTAGTACAGAAGTTTGTCGTGGGTTGTTTCCTGGAATTACAAAATGGAAGATTCAAAGACCGTGGTCATTCAAATCCGAATTTGAGGGTAATCCCCTCCATGAGATACATGTTAGAATGATGTTGAATGAAACTTTTCAAGTTACAGCTATTATTGAGAAGTTGCCTCACAACTGGAAAGACTTGAGAATTACCTCAAGCATAAGAGAAAGGAAGAGCATCGAAGAGATCGATTGTAGACTTCGCATTGAAGAAACCGATAGGAGATTTGAGAAGAAAGGGCACACAATCTAGGAGGCCCAGAAGCCTTTATGGAACATGGTCAAGTTCCAAGTTCGGGAAAGCCAACAAAGGGAAAGGGGTAAGCTAGGACCTAAAGGGAATCTCTAAGAAGCGAAGTTCAAGGGGAAATGCTTCAACTATAGAGCATAATTACGCCGAATCTTTGAATTACGGTACGAAGAGGAACAAACCTAAGGAAACCCGATGTAGTTGGTGGCATCTACCCGAGGATGTGTTTGACATTGACCTCCTAGCGAGTAATCTCTAAGGTAAGCGGGTGGGATCGATCCCGGGAATGGTGGATTGACACGGTGCTACTCCCCATGTGTGCTCGGACAAGAAGATGTTCTCCACCTTTGAACCAATTGAGACTAGGGAAAAGGTGTTCATGGGGAACTTTGCCACTTTAGAAATCAAAGACCAAGGAAAAGTGGTCTTGAAGATGACATATGGGAAGTAATTGACTTTAACCAATGCTTTATATGTACCTAAAATCCGCAAGAACTTGGTGTCTAGTTCATTGCTGAATAGTCATGGATTTTAGCTGGTGTTTGAGTTAGATAAATATGTTTTGTCAAAGAGTGGAATGTATGTCGGAAATAGGTATATAAGTGATGACATGTGGAAACTTAATGTAATAACTATCATTAAGTCATATATGAATAAAGCTAGAACTTCTGCTTATATTCTTGAGTCTTCTAATCTATGACATGGTAGATTAGAAAATGTTAATTATGATACATTGCGTAGATTAATTAACTTAAATTATATATCAACTTTCCAAATTGATGCAAAACATAAGTGTGAAACTTGTGTTGAGGCAAAACTGACCAAGTCATCTTTTCAAAGTGTTGAAAGACACACTGAACCTCTTGACTTAATCCATAATGATATATGTGATTTGAAATTTGTACAAACAAGAGGTGGTAATAAATATTTTATTACCTTTGTTGATGATAGTATCAAGTACTGTTATGTGTACTTACTCAAAAGTAAGGATGAGGCGTAGAAATTTGTTCTCCACAAAAATGAGGTTGAGAATAAGCTCGATAAGAAAATTAAAGTGCTAAGAAATGATTGAGATGGGTAGTATGAATCGCCATTTTGTTAATGTTGTACTCAACATGGGGATTATACATGAAACCATAACACCTTATTCCTCGATCCTTTAGATTGTGGCCAACGAATCACACTTTAAAGGAAATGACGATGAATGCAATGTTGATAAGTTACGGACTGCCACAAAACATGGGAGAGATATTTTGTCTGCTAATTGCACTTTTTGTATAAGGTAGCTAAAAAGTAGAAGACTCCATATGAGTTATGGAGAGGACGATAATCATCCTATAAATACTTGCGAGTGTGGGGATGTCTGGCCAAAGTGACAGTTCCTCTACCTAAAAAGGTGAAAATATGTCTTAAAACTGTTGATTGCATTTTCATTGGTTATGCACATAATAGTACTGCTTATTGATTTCTTGTCCATGAGTCGAATATCCTAGTTATTCACAAGAATATGATAATGGAATCCAGGAATGTGCTGAAGATGTGTTTCCATATAAATCCAAAGAAGAGCCAAGGTCATCAAAACAAGTGCTTGAGACTATTAATGAAAATAATCAAGGTCAAGATGGTGAGGTAAAACCTAGACGCAACAAAAGAGAAAGAATAGAAAAATCCTTTGGTCCAGATTTTCGGACGTACGTACTTGAAGGGGAACTTTAGACCTTCAAAGAGGGACGTAGTGAACTCTTTAGAGAGTCTCATGTGGAAAGAGGCCATTCAAAGTGAGATTGATTCCATACTACAAAACCATACTTTGGAAACTAGTGGATCTTCCACCAGGTTGTAAACCTCTAAGTTTCAAGTGGGTTTTTTAAGAGGAAAAGGAAAGTAGATGGATCAATGGACAAATCTGAGAATAAGACTTGTGTCCAAGGCTACGAGACAAGGCGAGGGCTTAGATTATTTTTATTTTATATTCTCTTATAGCGAGAATAAACTCCATAAGGATAGTTGCTGCAATTGCTGTACTAAGAAATCTTGAAGTATCAAATAGATGTAAAGTAACCTTTCTAAATGGAGAATTAGATGAAGAAATCTCATTGGAACAACTAAGGGTTTTTTATGATTCTAGGACAAGAAAATTACGTAAGTTAGTAAAATCCTTGTATGGATTAAAACAAGCACCGAAACAATGACATGAGAAATTCGACAACGTTATGATGTCACATGGATTAAAAATCAATGATTGTGACAAGTGTGTCTAAGTCAAAGAGTTGGAACTAGATATGTCATTGTATGCTTGTACGTAGATGACATACTTATTATCGGTAGTGATGATAAGACGATTACATCTACTAAGAACATGTTGAATTCTAGGTTTGACATGAAAGGCATGGGACTTGTTGATGCTATATTGGGAATAAAACTCATAAGAACATCAAATGAACTCATTCTAAGTCAGTCACATTATGTTAGTAATATTCTTGGAAAGTTTGATAAAGACAATTTTGGAATTGCTAGAAACCTTTAGTTAATGTAACCTTGCATTTATTCAGAATAAAAGAAGAGAGTGTTTCTTACAAGTAGAATACTCGAGGAAGTAATAGGCAGTATGATGTACCCTATTAGGTTGTACAAGACCCAGACATAGCCTATTCGATTTATTAAAATGAGTAGTTATACGAGTAATCTTGAAGCCAAGCATTGACAAGGAGTCATGAGAGTACTTAAGTACTTACGTTTTACTCGTGATTATGGGCTACACTATACAAGTAATCTTGAAGCCAAGCATTGACAAGGAATCATGAGAGTACTTAAGTACTTACGTTTTACTTGTGATTATGGGCTACACTATACAAGATATCCTGCTGTACTTGAAGGTTATAGTGATACAAACTAAATATCAAATGTTAAAGACTCGAAATCCCATAGTGGTTATGTGTTTACACTAGGGGGAGCAGCAGTCTCATGTAAATCCTCAAAACAAACGGTTTTTTCCAAATCCACGATGGAATATGAGTTTATAGCACTAGATAAATGTGGGGAAGAAGTTGAATGGCTAAGCCACTTCCTAGAGGATATTAAGGTGGCGAAGCACATGCGCCGATATGCGTACATTGTGATAGTCAATATGCTATTGTTGAGAGCACAAAGCAGTATATTACAATGGTAAGTCTAGACATATTCGCCGCGAGACACAACACAATTAGATAACTACTTCGAATGGGGTTATCTCTTTAGATTATGTAAAATCTAAAGGATAACATTGCGAGTTCGCTAACAAGGTTTAAACAAAGAGTTATTTGAAAAGTCATTGAGGGAAATGAGACTAAAGCCCATAAAGGAATAAGTTAATACAATGGATACTTTAACTTTAGCTTCTTTGGAGATCCTAAGATCTAGGCACAATTTTATAAGAATAATGAATGACATAATATTAGTTTAAAGAAAACAAAATTACACCTAAATAAAATCAATACATATATAACATAATATCCACAGAGTTAGTAAAGGACCCTAAGCTCCCATGTTTCAGATTTTGAGGGTTCGATTGGATTTATAAAATGTGAAGTTATAAGAATGTCAAACAATATATACATATAAAATATGGATAAAAAAGAAATAGATGAAAACAATGATTAATTATATTTATTAAGAATGACGATTCACTTTTAAAAAATGTAATAATTCAATTTTGTTCATTGTGATAATATCCAGTATAAAATATCATGATTTTTAAGGCTTCATTGGATATATCATAATTAAGCTTTAAGAGTAGTCATCAATAACATATTTGAAAATATGTGGTATTGATGTCAAAATGTAACATGGAGTTCTTCCAAGAGTAGAGAAAATATGCATGCTATGAGATCTACACAAGTAGGGATGATATTAGAAATAGGTATAATGATGTGACTCCACAACCTCCAAGATTCTCCTGCTTCGACGTTGTTTTTTCCACTTGCAATAATAATTTGTCAATTTAATCTAATTTCTATTATTAAAATTCAAAATAATATATTTTTATATAAGACACCTAAATTTGTATATGAGATACATGAATTTTGATATATTTAAAGCGAAAAGTAATGAAAAAACTATTAAAAGTTGAGATATTAAAAATATTTTATTATCTCAATTTTCCATAATTTTAAAACTATTTTTTTAAATATAATATAAATTTGAATTTTTTTGTACATCAGCTAGCATTTTTTTATATAGGGTTTATTAATACATTACATGTTATAAACAAAAAATAAGTGTGACACGATTTTCTTTTTAATTAAGAGGTAATAATTTACCCTAATGATAGAAAAACTGTATTTTATACTCTTAGAATCTTATTTCATACTTGCATATAAAAATTAAATGTTGAAATAAAATTGATAAATAAATTAATTTTAAAATATTTATTTTCAAATTTGATTCAACTCAAGGTTAAATATAAAAATCTCGCAGCCGGTTTTAATAATTCCTTTTATACTTTTGTGTAATAAAAATTATAAAGTTATAAATAAAATTCTAAATATTTTTAAAAAAATTATACATATATTTTCAACTTTTATACTCATCACTGACATGTATTTAGATGTATCTCCTACTCCAAAATATTTTTTAATGAAAATATTTTCTCTGTAAGCTTTTTAGAATAACTTATGAAGTGTTTTTATTTAAATACTATAATTTATTTGTAATATTACAGGTGATTGTTCAAATTTTAAAAAGAATTTCATAAAATTTATTCAACAAATAATTTTTTTAAAACATTTTAGATTAAAAATAGGAAAAAGTGTATTTATTAACTTATCATGCACAAAACCAAAATTATTAAGTTTTGGAACCAAACTTTAAAATTTGAAAAAAGTGCACTATCCAAGTTTTAGGTACTATATTTGTTAACTTAGGTAACTCTCTCTTAAAATATGAATTTTCTCAAGTATTTTTAGATTAAGTTCACTTTTTAATAGTTTCTTAAAGTTTGGTTTTAAAAACTCAATAATTTTAGTTTTGGTGGATGATAATACACTTTCCCTTAACAATGCTTCTTGAAATAATTGTGAAACAAAATATTATAATTATATTAAATTTAATATTTTAATATTAAATATATTTTTAAATTCTAAAAGTATGAAATCTCAAAATATTATAATGTTATTCAATGAAATAACTTATAGATTACTTTAGAAATTTAAAATTTTATTAGTTTAATTAAATTTTCGATCTTATGAAGATATTTTTTATTTAAAATTATTTTGGATGTTTATAATAGTATTTCAAAATAGATTTTCAAATTGTATTGATATTTTATGGGAATATGATGGGAGGATGGTGAGGTCAAGTGAGTGGAAAGTGAAAGCCAACATTATTAGGAAATGGGAGGTATGTAATATTTTGCAAGTTTCATTTTTATTAATATTTTAAAGACTTGTCTTTTCTCATCTCATTTTCTTCATTTCATACTCCAGCCCACATCTTCCAAAGAAATTTGCAAGAAGATCACCCTAAATTTGTATTTTAAATTCAAGGAAAAAAAATATATACATATATTTTCAACTTTTATACTCATCACTTTAGTTTTAGAACTTCTAACAATTTCAAAGTATTTCTACTCAATTTTTTGAATGAAAATGTTTTATGAAGTTTTTTGGAATAAGTGTTGTTTCATAAAATATTATAATATTATAAGTGATTTTTTAAAATTTAAAAGTATTTCATAAAATTTATTAAACCAATGAATTTTTTTTTAATTTGAGATTAAAATTGGAAAAAAGTGTGACATCATGAACCAAAACTAATATTATTGAATTTTGGAAAACAAACTTTAAAATGTTGAAAAAATATGCATTATTAAGTTTAGGTAATACTTTGGTAGCTTGAGTTATATCCTTTGATGGATTAAGTATGCTATTTGTTCCCTTAAAGTGCATATTTTCTCAATTATTTTTTGGGTTAAGTGTACTTTTTATAATTTCTTTAAGTTTGGTTTAAAAACTCCTGTTTGTTTTGTGTATCATAACACATTCTTTTTCTTAGCAAATGCTTCTTGAAATCATTAAAAGGACTGAAATATGATTATTAGCAACAAAAATAAACCTATGTAATAATCACTGTTTTTAGGAGGTAATAATTAATATAAAATAAACATATTATCACATCTATCCTAACTAATATTTGACAATATTTTAAATAAATCAATCTTATTATTATGACAAATTCATAAGGACTAAAATAATAGATTAAGGCCCATTATATATAATAAAATTAAAATAAATCAAAATAAAACTCTAGCGTCATAGAGTGAAAACTATTATAAAAATGTAATAAAAATATAAAACAAATTATTTCTTTCTCGTTATCAACCAAAACACAAATATGAAAGAACATGTAATTCTCTAAAAAGAATCCTAACCATATTTTGTTAATCCATCTATTAAAAAAAAAAAGAAGTCTGAGAAAGAAGAAGATTTGCTAATTGAAAAAACAAAAGAAGAATGAGAGAGAAAAAATCTGATGACCTAAAAAATAGATGGGAGGCAAAAAAAATTACCTTTTTGAGTTTGTGAGGCCCTTCCCGTGATATTGGGCAACGATAGTAAGACGAGCTCGATGGAAGTTTAGAAAATGGGAATTCGAATGCCGTTTTATAACCTTAAACAATGTTTTACTTTTTCGTGAGCAGTGTTTTGCTCCAATGATAGGTGTCAAAAATCGGTGTCGTTTTAATAATTAAATGTTTTTTATTAAAAAATATAATTAAACTTTCTTGATTCTGTTTAACGGGTGTATTTTCTGATCGTAATTTAACGGATATATTTGTATTGTAACAATTTCAAATTTCAAATTTCAAATTTCAAATTTCAAATTTCAAATTTCAAATTTTAAATTTTGTCCGCCGAAATTCAAATTTCAAATTTCAATCGTTGAAATTCAAATTTGAAAATTTAACCGCCAAAATAAAAATTTAAAATTATAATTAGATCTGTAATATGATAATTTTCTCATGTTTTTCATCCATCCTATCTTACATTCTCTTTCAGTTTTCCAATATCTCCTTTCTCTTTGACTATTTATCCTTTCGTATTTTCCTTCATCAAACAAGTGATATGAATCGTTTCTTAATATTTTAGGAGAGATCCTCAATATTGAAGAAGAGGTATTATGATTTTGGATGTGTTGTCTTTCTTATTTAGAAGGTCCGAAGGGTTTAGTCAAGGACGGATAAGAAGGCATCGTGGTTCCGTTCCAAGCCACAATATTGCAATTTATATAACCCATTTAAAAATCAAATTTTGAAATTAAAAAAGGAAAAATTTGCAATTTATCTAACCCATTTAAAAATCAAAATTTGACTTTAAAGAAGGAAATCACCGTTTCTTCCCTTCACAGAGCCTTCTTCCTCTTCCTCCTCCGCACCCAGTCTTCTTCGCCCACTTGTTTCTCTACCAAGCGAGCGACTCCTCCCCCTCCTTTCACGAAATCAACGTCTTCTTCTTTCTTTCTTTCTTCCTCTTCCTCCTCCTTTCTTTCTTCCTCTTCCTCCCTTGCTATGACAGCTTTCTGCAAAATTTTTGCAAGGGCTAGGGTTTGAGATAGGGTTCAGGGAAGCTAGGGTTTGAGCCAAATCTGAAATTAAGTTCCTTCCCCTTTGGATCTACGTATTTTTATGAATTTCAAAATAGAATATAGCCGTTGAGAGTCGTTGAGATGCCACAGAGGCCATCAACGACTCTTTTGCATCCTCACGCATCTCTCTCAAAGTTACCAAATATGACCTTTGACATCACTTGGATGACGTTTCTGCGCCGATGTCATCTCAGTTGGAGCATGGTTTTGGTGATTTAGGTGTCATTTTAGCGATTCTGAGGTATGACACCTGATAACAACTCCGGTTTGAGTTATCATATCATGGAAGACCTAAAAGGTATAAGGAAAAGCTAAAGAAAAGAAAGTAGACTTAATTTTGGTGAGAAACGTGTCAAGAGTTTTGGTGGGAAAGCTAACAAGGAAACTCTAGTTTTGGTGGGAAACATTTTTAGAGAGTTTTGGTGGGAATCAATGCCATGTGGTAAGATGGAGCTACAGTATTGTAGTGCACCAAACAAATAATTAATATTTTGAGTTTGAAAAGACCCTAGGCTGACAAGTGATAATTTAGGTTAATGATGACATTGGTTTTTCATGTTTTTAAATCAAATTTATTTTTATCTCTCATGACTTGTATAATTGAGAGTTGTTCTTATAGGATATTGGTAGCATGTTTCATCATCTTGGAATTTGGTCACTTATTTGGTCTTGGACTTTTCTTCAAAAAAAAAAAAAAATGAAGAAGAAGAAAACTAATAAAAAAGAATATCTAATAGATAGATTTGTGTAGAAATAATTGAAAGTGTTATTTATTCTTTTAATTTATGATTTAAGGGGTTAGGTTCTCACACATATTTTATTTTAAAGATACTTTTATTTGTCAATCAATTTTCTAAATATATATTTGACTAAAAATTATAATAATAAACTTAGGAATCTGGTTTATTTTTTATATTTTGAAAATAAAATCTTGTTTAATTTTAAAACTTTAATAACTAAAGAATAGCCAGAAAATAATTTAAACTTTATGTGATAGATACACATATCATTGTATGGGATGTATTATAGACATTATTATTTTTACTAGATATATATACATTACTTTATTATATTTATTTAATACATTATCACTTCCTTATTGTTAATTTCATACCCTTTTTTTTTTACAACACTTTGTTGCGATGCATAAAGCCCCGACTAGAACACATGCCTCCCCTCTTTTGATGTTTTGTCTTTTTAAACTTTGAATGCTCTAGCAACTGAGTTAGATATATGGACTTTAATTTCATACATCAAGTAATTTTTATTTTAGAATCTACATAAAATCTTGTTTAATTTTCAAAACTTTATATTTGAAGAATGACAAAAAATATAATTAGAGCCAAGTATAAAAATATCGGTTTCGACATATATATCAGTTTTTAAGTTTTACGGATATATTTGATCTATCATAGATATACCGATAGATATTTTTATATGAATATCGGTCTATTGAAAATTAACGAAAATACTTTCAAATTCATATAAATACTTTGTAAAAGTGTAAAAAATGACATTAATAATAAAAAATACACTCTTAAATTACATTGTAATAGTATTTTAAAACCAAAATGAAGATGGATGAGACTTCATTGCAACATTTGATGAAGAGATCTCATCGTGTTGAAGACAATATCCATAACAAGACGGGTGTTCATATAATATTGATAATAAAATCGAACATAATAAATGCATAAATGTATTAAAATACCATCCAGTGACCTCTTCGCAGGTGTCAGTTGACAACCCGTCGACTATGAATATTCGTGGATGTCGGGTAACGACACCACTCATGAGAAAATCGAGGCGAGTCTCATTTGTACGGGAGGCTCTGCCCAAATACAACCTGTCCCAAAGTTTACAGAAAATGACCACCGCAGGTGCATGCGAGTAAAATAATGGCCACTTGTGTAAAACCCGTGAAAATTTTAAATTTAAATTTTTCAGATAAAAAGGGGGCAAAACGGTAATTTACCGAAATAATCAAAAGAAAAGTTGGGATTTTTCTAAATCTCGGATGACGAAACGGATTGCACCGTTGGAATCGTCTCGCGAAATCTAGTTACCCAGTCGAATTTCGTTGAATTCCGAGATAGTCGGAATTTCACGTATTTCGAGGAAACGGCGTGTCGGCGACACATGGCGAGCCATGTGGATGACACATGGCGAACCATGTGGTGACACATGGCAAGCCATGTGAGTGACACATGGCATGCCATGTGTCAACATGCATGGCAATTTGAGAGCTATAAATAGGAGTGCTCAAATTCAGTTTGTGCAAGCATCAAATTCAGTCTGTGGGGGGAGCAGCAAGGAAGAGGAGGAGGAAGGGAGGAAAGGAAAGGAGAAAGGGAGGAAAGGAAAGGAGAAAGGAAAGAAGAAAAGAGAAGAAGAAAGGGGAGGAAGAGAGGAAAAAGAAAGAGGAAGAGGAAGGAGTGTTGCGCATTGAAGCGGACCGGACTGACAAAGAACTTCCCGGAGGCTGCTGGCTGAGAAAGTGGGTTTCCTCCTACTGCAGTTGGCCACACACTCCCCCAGGGACCGTGTAATGGCTTACGGGTTTCGTCCGGTTTTCCGGGTGAATTTGTATGTTGTGTGGTTTGTTTGTGATTGTGTGATGATCAAAGACCAGTTTTACGGGGTTTCGAGAATATCCGAGACCAAACAAATTGTGTTACTGGGACGACAAATCCCGGCGAGAATAATGACGATGGGTGTGCGAATTCCGCACACCGTGAATCGGCGGCGTCAACTTTGGGCGGCCTGCTTTTCGTCCGAACTCCGATTCGCGTTCTTGGACTCTGAGCTTCGTTGATCCTAGAATTTAATAAAATAAAGTGCTCCAGACAAAATGTAGGCTGTAATTAGGCTGAATTTACGGACAGTTGAAATGGACGTTATGGTTTGGAACTTCTATTTTCGGAACGGTTTATCACTTGTCTTAGGACTGCATATGGCTGAGCGAGAGAGTGCGTGTTAGGTCGTGTATAGTATTTACAAAAAGCTTGGACTTCTGGACTAAGTCGAGATTATTCAAGAGGCCAAACATGGCCAGGTTATGGTAGGGAATGACCTAATGTGTTTTTATTGCCATAATTCAGTGACGTAACATATACTAAAATGCTGAAATTATGTGATATGTGTGATAAAGTGGAAATAATTATATGCATTGGGTTGTATAGCGTGACATACTATGTCTCGGCCCGGAATATATGAATTATGGCATTACTTGCCTAAGTAATGGTTGGGTATTTTTAATACGGCAGATGTGTTGACAGACTGGATGATAGAAAGATGTAGTGCATGCTTATAGTGTATTGATTTGAATATATATGGAATATTAACACTTGGCCATGTATGTGCAAATCTCTGATGTTGTATTGCATTAGACATGGTGTTCCACTTAGCACATAGTGTCACGGTGTAGAATGTCATGTGGGGTCTTCGCCATTAGTCATAGGTTTTGATCTGATGCTCATTACGTGGTATGCGGTGGCACACCATTACGCGAGTGTACGCCAGTGCGGTTGGCCTTTGCGTTTACGTGTTTGAATTGTAGCGAGCTTAGAGTCGGACGAAGTCGGTGGAGTTCCACGGTGTTAGCGAAAATGAAGGCGAAAATGTGTCGAGCGCTGGGGATAGATACCCCCTCGGGTGAAAAGCACGAAAGCACAGCTAGGCAATCCACCGGGTGACCGAAAATGTCGGAGGAGGTGTAAGGGCCTCGCGATGAGACCAGCGCGAAAGACTAAGCGATTAAATAAATATCACATAGACGCTCACAGTTTGTAGAGATAGAGTGGGGCTGGCTTCATTATTGATTTCTCATTGGCACTTGCATTGGGTGGGTTCGGAGGTTGACCGGTACATGGCATGTCGTCTCATACATACTGTAGTTTTTCCATGATAATACAACATGTATGCACGGATTGGTTGTTGGTTTTGACTATGAAATGATCATTTGCATGCACTGAGGTGGGAGTAGCCCTTGTAGGTTTTATCTCTCTGCGGCGTTAGCTCGTCGTGGGACCCCCTTTCGGGTACAAGGCCAGGTACAAGAAGGCGGCGGCTCCTTAGAGGCCGGGATTATGAAGTGGTCGGTCACGTGACCTTGATTGTTTTGTGTATATATTAGAGCTGGTTTGTATATATGTTTTATGGGAGTGATGTAATAACTCTTAGATCTATAGAAATGTATGGTCTTATGCTTTGTATGGACAAGTATGGATGATGGAGCCCCAGGTCATTTTTACTCATGTAGGTCTCATGATATGAGACCTGTTCGCATGTTGGCGGTGGTCAAAACGGGACCCACAGGTTTTGGGGTGTCGTGACTTGGTGTATCGGAGGCTTATCAGATACTACAGGGCTCTACCGGTGGGGCGGTCTGGACATGTTAATGTGTAGGAGCGTCACGCCTAGTATGGCAGGTTAGAGTTACCTGGTGTGCTCGGAGAGTTATCCGGATCATAGTTGGTTCGGTGTCGAGGTTCTGGTCAGGAGGTTACACCTAGGAGTCCACGAGACGGATTAGATCATCATGC
Organism: Tetrastigma voinierianum; assembly: GCA_016808115.1. Lineage (NCBI taxonomy): Eukaryota > Viridiplantae > Streptophyta > Magnoliopsida > Vitales > Vitaceae > Tetrastigma > Tetrastigma voinierianum. The sequence goes on from JAEQBH010006088.1 coordinate 33,775, forward strand.
ATTGTGTTTTCTTGTCTTATGCATTACAGTTGTATGTTGATTGTGTGTTACAAATTGCGTGAATTATATACGTGGTAGGATGTATATGGGAAATCTGAACACTAGGGTTGAGAAACATAACCTTAGGAGTTTTGAATGAGCGGATGGTTCGGGATAAATTAATGCTTAGTTGTGACACATCGGTTGTAATAGATTGTGACATCAGGGGTGCCTACACCGGGCGGTACTTGTATTGTGTTTTGAGGGAATAGGCACGTGCTTCTGTCTGTGTATTATTCCACGTGCTTAAGGCGGTTGTGGGTTGGCTAGCTAACACAGGAGGACGAGTGAGACAAGTCTCGGGTGGTTTCTGCGGGGTAGAGAGGATGTTTTTCGGACGAGCTCTTTGGGATACCTCTAAGGGACGTAGACTTCCGCATTGAGTTATCAATTTGCATCGCCCGTCTCTTGACTCACGCCAGGATGGCGTCGGTTGAGATTCTGCGAGGCTCGAGGTCCAAATCAGGGAGTTCTTAGGCGAGGTTTCATTAGATCAGAGCACTTCCTCCTAGGAGGCGCTCAGTTCCTATTGCCCAGAAGAATGGACCTTGACTATGCATCGATTAAGGCCGTTGAACGAGAGGGTTACAATCAAGAATCGATATCCATTCTGCAGAGGATTGATGACTTGTTTGATTGTGAGGAATGAGTCTGCTCAGACTAGACCAGCTGGTTACCATCGGTTAGCAGGGATTAGGGAGGCGGACATCGCCGAGCCGGTGTTGGGACGCGGTGCATGGGCATTTTGGGTTCACGGTGATGATGCCCTTTGGATTAATGTAGTCTGCAGGTAGCATTCATGGATCTCTCATGAATAGGTGTTCCCGACCTTATTTAGATCCCGGTTTATTTGTGGTATTTGTTGATGACATCTGATCTCTCGATCGGAGGTGGAGCATGAGGATCGTGAGAATCGTACTACACGGCTTTTGAGGATCGATCATCGATTTGAAGTTCGATAAGTGCGAGTTTGGCTGCTGAGGTGGGTTTCTTGGGGCCAGTGGTGTCGGCGAGCGCCGGTGGACCGGGAAGGTTGAGGCTATGATGAGTTGGGAGAGATTAAAGTCAGTCTTCGAGATACGTAGTTTCTTGGGATTGGTGGGGTATTACAGGAGGTTTATAAGCTCTCGGCTAGCGGCCTATGTGAGATTGTGGAGGTCAAATTATTGTAGGATTGACTCATGTGAGTGGAGTGTTCGGGGGTGAAAAAGAACACTTAGGCTTCTATTACATTAGTCAGACAAGAGACCCAGAGGTACCTGATGTGTATCTTATGATGCTTGAAGGGCCAGTTAGGATGTGTTCTAATAGCTGCGGAGTTCGGAAAATGTTTCTCAGAAGTTGAAGAATCATGAGCAGAATTACCCTACACACGATTTAGAGTTGGCGACCATTGTCTTTGCCTTGAAGGCTTGGTGTCATTATCTGTATGGTGAGCAGTTCGAGGTGTCTTCAGACCACAAAAGTCTGAAATACATCTTCACACAGCGAGACCTCAACATGAGGTAGCGTAGGTGGATGAAGTTTTTGGAGGATTACGACTTCACTTTGCATTACCATCCCGGTAAGGCAAATGTGGTGGTTGATGCACTCAGCAGAAAGTCACGAAGGGACTGGCTAAGTATAAGCTTCCGGGAGTGGCGGATGCTGTTGATGGCGATTGGACTATGAAATGCGATGGTGACTCGGGGGTACCTTGCGAATTTGATGGTTCTGGCGAGATCTCTCTTTGGCGAGTGATAGAGTCCGGGCGGGGCGAACTATGTCATCGGGTAAGTGCGGTCGAATTTTTAATCGTTGGGCCATCCACACGGATCTGGTAGTGCGGTATAGGGGAGCGGGTTGGCGATCCCGGTCGATGCGGTTGAGGAGGAGATCCTCGGGATCCATTGCTCTCGATTCATTTGTGCATCCGGGAGGCGAAGATGTATCATGACCTTGTCGCGGTGTGCAGACGGAGGATGAAGAAGGCATGTCGATTTTGTCAGATGGTGTCTCCGCGTGCCAGTCAAGGCTAGACACGAGAGGCCGTATTTCTCGACCATTGGAGATAGTGGAGTGGAAGTGGGAACACATCGATGGACTTTGACTCTTCGCCATATGGACATCGATGCGGAAGCATATGATGGTGGGTTATAGTGGACCCGACTCACCAGTCGGCACATTTACGGCCATGCGAATGACGATTACGCCGCAGGGTTGCTATCGGGGAGATGATGCGGTTGCATGGAGTGCGGTCTCCATGTAAAATGTCGAATGTCGGGATCCTCGGTTCTGACTCGATTCTGGAAGAAGAGTTTCGAAGGCCATGGGGACCTAAGTAGATAGTCGCTTTTCATCCTCGGAGCCAGGTGTGACCTTGACTCGTAGGATGTCAAGTGAGGTCACTTTTTTTTTTTTTTTTAAACTTATAACACACTCCCATATTCATATAATGTTAAACAATTAACTTGTATTACGTGCAGCATACTTGTGGATTACAAAATATAATTACAAGCTCCAAATATGGAAATGTTCAACATCTACTATATTTAAAATTTCATATACAAAATAGACCCTAAAGGTCTTCCCGATGGGCACTGTTAACATGGCCTTTAGTACGCGCCTGATGTGGGTTGTCTGGCCTCTGGTTTCCTCTTATTACCTACGGATTGAACACGTACTAAGCTTTCTGCTTGTGGGGTGTCTGGATGATGACCTCTGTGGGGTCACCACACTTCTATACAAATGTATAACACATACTCTTGATTCAAGTTACTTATCATTTCTCATATATATACTTTTCATAACTTGATTCATTTCTTATCATCTTCCATATACTTTCATGTTATCATGTACTTCTTCTTGTTCTTGTGTTGTATACTATCATCACATAGCGGTGCTATGCTTCTCTCTTCATATATTCTCTACATTTCCTTTGCATATACTGTCTGGCACATGTTTCATATGCATAAGCCTTAGAAGTGAATCTGAGGGGAAACCATGAGGGCTGAAGAAGGTGCGTATCATTGTGTGAAGCGATATTATGCTATGCCCCGAATACGTACTATAGTGCCCCAGGAAATTATCATCTTTGGACGGTGACTTGGCATCTGAGTGGTAATATGATGCGAAGGTATCATCGCGACCGATGACCATCCGCGAGTCGGTAATGTAGAGCGAAGTATCGTCCTTTGTATAAAGCGATGACCATTCGCTGAGTGCGGTAATATAGGCAGAAGGTATCATCTTTGTATAACGATGACCATTCATGAGTGCGGTAATATAGAGCGAAGGTATCATCAGCATGAGCGGTGACCGTGTAGGTGCGGAGCTATTGTGGTGACCGGGGCCACACGATCCAAAGCGGGATCTATGTCGCCGACCAGCGGAATATGTCTGTATATGTATGCTGCTATTTTTCCCCAATAGGCATGTCCATCTATCCCTTACCGGGTTAAGCGGACAATCCATTGTATTTTGTTTAGTATATATCTCACTATTCGAATAATTGTATTGTTATTCGGTGAATCCATATTGATATATATATATATATATATATATATCTACAAACATTATTAAATATCTTTCGTTTTAATGCTCTCCTTATATGCATAAATAACTATCAACACATGTATGCTTCTGAGCTATTCATGGTCATGTGTTCGTACAATGAATAACTATGATGCTTGATGCCTCTTTTGTTTTCTGGTTTTCTGGAACTAGATGAGTTCCAACATATAAAGCTTTCTATTGATGGATTCTTGACTCCAATGGGCTTTGTAGAATACAGAACACCTAGTGGAGTTCGGACAGAAGGAGATATGACCTTAGAAGTTGGAGGTGCGCAGTCGATCTTGACAGGCCTAACGAGTTGTCTTTTGGAGTGAGCCTTTGTTTGAGCCTTTGTTTGGCCAGTACTGTGTTTAATGATGCAGCCAGTCTTGTTCTTGTTTGACCAATCTTGTTTGATTACCTGTTTGGCCAGTCTTTGTTTGGCGAGTACTGTTTGTGATGTGTTGGCGACCCTGATCTTGTTTGGCGATCTTGCCCAGCGAGCAACATTTGATCTTTGTTTGGCAATCTTGTTTTGACCGTTTGGCGAACCTTGTTTGTGTCATTGACAGGCTCTGTTGTGACCCGCGTGGACGGCCACTATTGGGCCGACCCTTGTTTTGGCTGACCCTTGTTTGGCAGCCCTCGCCCCGTTTCCCCAATTGTTCAGGTAAAAATAAATTGGTCCTGAGGAGTCAATTAGAAATTCAAAGCCTAAAATCAAGTTCATTGATGTGGCTACAAGGTGAAGGACTTTGCCAATTCTCCTTATTTCTGACCCAAAAAGCCCGTTCTAAGATCCATTTCACTGCATGTCTGTTGACAATGAGAGAATTTTACGGGACCCGACTTCTTATTAGACCCTTCTCGACATATTTGGGTAGCCAAAGCTCTTTGTAACTCAAACCCTACAAGAAATGAGGTTCCCAAACGTATCACAGATAGAGGTTCTAAAACATGTATCCATCTTTGTCTAGACCAAAACTAGACTTCCATACAACCCAGAAGACATGGGTATTCATCTGAGCATTCACGATTCCATCGCACCTAGTTTACATACACATATTCATGGGTTCCATACATACTCAAATTCCATACCAATACTCAAATTTCATACCATACTCCCAGTTTCCACAGCCCAAAACATCCGCCATTTCTATACAAATGTGTTCCATACTGTGATCTTCTTCTTCTTCTTATTTCTTCTCTTCTTCTCTCTTTATAAAATGTATTTGCTCCTCCCAAGACCAAAATGAAATATTTATTTTAGTGCTTATCTGTTGATCTTGCTCCCACTTTTTATTTCACTTTGGTCATCCCAACTCTTCTAATATTTACAAATCAATTTATTATTCTTATGATAGCCTCCAAATCTTCTTTATTGTGAAGCAATTTAACTTATGCATATTCCTACTTTATCTTTATTTTACTCTTGAATAAATATACATTTCGTTATTATACCCAAAACATGTTATCGAAGCTGTGGGTATAATTTAGGAATGTTACGGATGGTCATCAGCGGACTATTAAGTTTAGAGGACATGTTGCGAGCATGCGTCCTAGATCTCAAGGGTAGCTGGTATGAGCAGCAGTGGGGGACATTAGTAACAGTTATCGAGGCGCCGGATGGGCCTATGAGGCTCTCTATGGGAGGCCATCGATCATGTTGGATAGAGATGGGAGAGCTCCATCCTTTGGTCCCGGTTGATTAGAGACACCTTGGAGAGAGCTGGGTATGATCCAAGTGTCTCCGCCCTTCTTTGCTGAGTCAGCAGAAGGATTCGTCCTGATATCTGACGATGACCTGATTCGGCGGGTGATCATGTCTTCTTGGTGATTCCTAAAAGAGTGATCAAATTGTAAATAAAGAAGCTATGATGCGTTGGACCCTTGGGCTACTTTCGAGAGGGTGGGCGCGGTTGCGTGTCGGTTCTTGCCCACCCGAGTTTGTCGAGCATTCGCGAAGGGATAACGTGCCTGCTCGATACCTCGGATCCAACTCATATAGTGGATTAGGGCGAGCTTGTTGATGTCAATGGGACCTTCGAGGAGGGACCGGTGCGTGTCTGGATAAATGAGAGCCGGGTTTGTAGCCAGGCTTGTGAGGCTTGTAAAGGTGTTGTGGCGGCGCAGAAGTCGGCGGAGGCTCTGAGGGCGCGAGGACACGCCGTGCGCGCCAACTATCTTCTAGCGTTCAGGGAAGATGCTTTCTAGTCATTAATGTTTGTATTTGTCGCATATCATGTGTTTGATTGTGTGTATGTGTGTGATTTTGGACAAAAATTGAATTCTTTAAAGGGGAGAGTGTAAAACACAGCAGAAAATTTTAAATTTAAATTTTTTGGATAAAAACGCAGTAATTCTGAAATAGTCAAGAGAAAAGTTGGGATTTTTCTAAATCTCGGATGACGAAACGGATTGCACCATTGGAATCGTCTTGCGAAATCTAGTTACCCAATTGAATTTTGTTGAATTCTGATTTGGTCGAATTTCCGTGTTGAGAAGCGCGTGTTGAGCTACACGCCACGAGCCATGGATGACATATGTGGCATATGAATGGCAAGCCATGTGTCTGTCTCCCTGGCAAAGGCATGACATGGCATGCCATGTGTTAACATGCATGGCAATTTGAGCTATAAATAGAATTAGCAATTCGGTTTGTGCGGCGTGAGGTCGGTCAGGTGGGGGCGGTAAGGGGGAGGAGGAGGAGGAGGAGGAAGGGGAGGAAAGGAGAAGAAAGGAGGGAAAGGAAGGAGAAAGGAGAAGGAAGGAAAGAGGAAAGAGAAGAAAAGAAGAGAGAAGAAAGAGAGGGGAGGAAGAGAGGAAAAAGAAAGAGAGGAGAGGAAGGAGTGTTGCACATTGAAGAAGAGGCGGACTCGGACGGCAAAAGAGCAGGCTACGCTACAAGAGGTAGGTTCCTCCACTCTGGTTATTCCTCCTAGGGACCGTGTAAATAGCTGAGGTTTTACTGTCTGGTTCAGGAGTGAATTGTATGTTGTGGTTGTTTGTGATTGTGATGATCAAGACCAGTTTACGGATTTTCGGGACTATCGAGACCAAACAATGCAGGACGGCAAAATCCCGAGTAGAATGGCAAAGCGTAGGTGTGCCCCATTCGCGCTTACCCTTGTATGTGCCGCGTCGACTTTAGACGGCTATAACTTTTTAAGTCCGAACTTTCAGGTCGCGGGTTCTTGTGGACTCTACGGAGAGCTCGTTGAGTGCAGAATTTAATGATAAAGTGCTCAGCAGCCAAAATGTAGGCTGAACATTGCCACAGTCACGAGACAGTTGAAGAATGGTCAAGATTTATGGTTTCGAACCTTGTTTTTCGAGACAAGTTTATGCAAGCCTGCTTGGAGTACACACATAAGGCCCTAAGCGGAAAATTACTGTTGGATTTTATGGTATTTACAAAAGCGGTTTATGGACTAAGTCCGGATTATTTAGAGCCCAGTAAATGGATTCTTGGGAATGACTAATGTGTGTTATTGCCATAAATTGATGACATACGAAAATGTAAATTATGTGATATGTGCGATAAAGATGGAAATAATTATATGCACATTGGAGTTTGTATGACTAACATATATCTCGACGGGGAATGAATTATATATGGCATTACCCTTTCTAAGTAATGGTTAGATAATACATGCTTGAATGATGTGTTGACATGAATGGGCCGGAATGATGAAAAGATGTAGTGCAGCATGTGATGTATTGATTTGTCTCTTGGAATATTAACATGCATGTATGTTAAATATATGAAATGTTATTGCATTAGACGCTGAGTGTTCATAGCACACACATAGTGTCTGATGTAAGTGTCCATGTAGGGTCTTCATGCATTGGTCATGGGTTTGAGTGCGATGGCACAAATTGTATTGGTATGCGAGTAACACCACATTACATGAGAGTGTGTACATGAGTGCGGTTGCTATGCGTTTGGTGTGTGTTGAATCATGTGGGCTTGGAATGGGAGCGAGTCCAATTGAGTTCCCACGGTGTTCGCGAATGGAAAATGAATAATGTCGGGCGTAGCAAGTAGGGGATAGAGGTACCCCCTCGGGTGAAAAGCTGAACTGGTTAGGCGGCGTATCCGCAGGTGGCTTAGAAAAATGTCGGGTGTAAGAGAGGGCTAAATAGTGAGACCAGAAAGTTCTATTGCCCTTTGAAAAAGACGCATAAGCGATAAATGTATATGACCCCTACGGGTTGTGAGATGGGAGTCGGGTGACTGATATTGATTTCCAGGTGGCACTTGCATTGGGTGGTGGGTCGGAGGTTGAACCGGTACATGGGGCATGTAGAGTGTCGTCTCATACATCTGTAGTTTTCCATGATAATACAACATGTATGTAGTTTGATTCTTGAGCGTCATTTACGTAATAGCTTTAGTGAGGAAGTAGCCCCTTATAGGTTTATCTCTCTTGAGCGTTAGCGCTACTTGTCGTCAGGACCCAACACAGTCTGGAGCCAGTCTGAAGGCGGCGCTCCTTAGAGGCGGAGTTAGCAAGTGGGCCGGACTGTGGCCCATGATTCTTGTTTTGTGTATATATTAGAGCGACCTGGTTTAATATATGTTTGTGTATTGGGTGGTAGCAGCTAACTCTGCAGATCTATAGAAATGTATGGTCTTATGGCAGCAGGAGCGAGTATGGATGATGGAATGGGTCATTTTACTCATGTATAGGTCTCATGATATGAGACATACGCGTTCAGCATGTTGATGGTGGTCGGCCAGGACCCCTGGATTTTAGGGTGTATCACAACTTAGGCCATGTATTAATGCCCTACATCATTATCTCCTGATAATTTAAGAGTTAATAAATTACTTTTACCAAACATATATCAAAATTTAGAGTTTAGCATATATCTAAACAACGGTTTTAGCGACTTTCTTTATACTCTAGTGAAAATAGATCCTCTTTTCATATACTGAAATAGTGATCCCTCGGCGGGTAGATAATGATTTCCTGCATACTTCCCACTAATTTATGTCATGGCAATAATCACATTTAAGCAATTACATGAACCTACTCGAATGTTTACACATACTTAAACCCATGTCTCGAGTCCTCATGTGTCCACACACACATACCTAAGCGATACGAGTAAAAATATCGATTCTCACAACAAAGACTTTTGTTCTTGAAAACATACGGGTTTGTTAAAAATATTGGAGCCTTCTCAGGCGAATTGCTGGATAACTCTCGAAAGCAGGTCATAGTCCTCATCAAAGTGATCTGTTGGATGTCCTCCAAGGCAATTCTTCGGAAAATCTTCCGTCAAAATTCCTTTCACAAACATTTTCGTTTTTGTTTTATTTCATGTCATGCACTCACTCCTAATATTCTAGGGTGCCCCGGTGCATATGGAATGCATGATGCCAATTCCAACACATTCATCTTTAATATATTCACATGCATATATATTAACATAATTAAATCACACATAAAATATTTATGCAAATTCACAATCAATTACATCAAAATTACCTCATGGGCTAATTAACCTGTAAAACCTGAGTAATTCATTTTTAATCACTCAACCAAACACATTTCACCAAAAATTTCGTGTCACTATTCCTGACATTAAAACCCTCGGATTCTTTGTTCCGACCAATAGAATTTTCCTCCACTGGACTCCTGGTTTTGAGGCCAAGATTCTACAGTTAAAACAAGCCTTAGAACATTCCTAACCATTTACATGACTCTTAGCCAAGATTAACGCCGTGAGAAAGATCCATATATCTTTTACAGGTTTTGGAACTCCACAGTCGGTGCCCACACGTGGCCCTCGCCGCATAGACAACTTTGCTTCTTGCTCGTCGAAGCAGAAACGGTCAGATAGCATAAATCTCAGAAGGAGCACACTATCTCTAAGAATGAAATCCTTGACTACATAATTCACGTTTTGGCTTTAAATAGGAAGATGACATTTAACAATCTTTCATCTTATTATCATTAACAAATTCAATTAATTCCACTTCATGTCATTCTTCTAGATTTTGACACTTGCTATTATAGGCCTTAGGTTCAATATCTCTAACCTTGCAACATATGTCACAAGAGTACATATGGCCAGTTGCTTTTTATTACATCTGTCTCTCAAACCTGTTTTATATTTTCCCAGACACTTAGTGCCTCGAAAAACGTATTCTATTTGCCTCGGGTGTGAATTCAACGTGATATAGCTAGATTTGAAGATTCAACGGTGAAGTTAGTTTCATCATGAGAATCTACAAATTACGGATTTTTGCAAAATTATCGTTTTACCATTTTTCAGAAAATTGGAATTTTATCGGGTCTTACAAAATTTGGGGTTTACCCATATGCTCGTTTGAAATCTTTATTGCATTTGAGTGATTTTAGAAATATATATAAATTAGTCGTTTTTGTCAAATTGTAGTTATAAATGATTATAAAGCTGGATTTTATTTTGATTTGATCATTAGATCATGATCAGGTATTTAGGGTGTTCTTGGCCTTGGGATAAACTCAACGTTCAAATTCAAAATCAATAAAAAAGTGGTAGTGGGAAGCAACATAGATCAAATCTTGGCAGATAAAGTCAAAGCGACTGGTTCCTCTGCATATCTTGTTATTGTGTGATGTTTCATCAGAAATATCGTCAATAAATTTTGATAGAAGTCGATAAATTGTCGACAGCGATTTTGTGAAACAAGCTACACCCGACATGTTCTTTGCGCTATCTAAAAATGTTATTCACTTCATGATATATCTTGATGTTTTGACAATATCACGATTTTGTTCGGGTATCCTCGATCAATTATTATTGGATCTTGATATCATGTAGATTGATTGACACATGATGCTCTCGGCGATATAACTATGATAAATTATGACACATAGAATCGGGGGTTCGAGTGAATGACCGTTAACTTGCGGAATTCATGTGAATTTCGGATGACCAAATACCTTTGTTGTGTGTCATATTGCTCCCGAAATCCATACTTTTTCCTGGCAATCGGGCAAGTCTCATCACGCCCGTTTGGGCGAGACTCGGGAAATTTGCGTCTTTTTTTTTTTTTTTTTTTTTAAAGCCAGCGCACTGTGGGTATGGCCCGCATCTTATATGAAGAATCAAATATTATATACATATAGCGAGTCGTTACATATATAAAGCGAACTTTTACATTTACAAACCGTAGCACTGAATCCTACATGTGAAGAACCTCATAAGTGTGTTGGCCCAGCTGTATGCGGATGTTTGCTGATGTCTTCTCCCTGCATCTACACCTGGGACAACCCGTGCTAAGCTTTACGCTTAGTGGGAAACATTTCTTATGATATACACATTTAACGTATAACACAATGTATAATATAAATTTCATGCATTTATATTATGAGCTTATACGAGCTTCTTCTATAACAGGCTTACGCTTATTCGGATCTCCCGTAGGAGTTACAAAGCTTATTCTTATGCGTAACATATCCTTATAATGTGACTTATGTGCATTCAGACCCCGTAGGGAGTTACGTAATCCTTATACTTATACGGACTTATGTTTATTCAGACCCGTAGGGAGTTACGTAACTATACTTATTCTACCTTTAACATATCCTTGTACTTCAAATCTTACCTGAGCTTATTCCCTCGTATTCGGATACGTATGACCCGTAGGTACTATAGAACATTTTGCCGATACAAAAGTACCCGTAGGGTACTAGCAGACAGATTCTTATACGTAGGTACCCGTGAGGTACTCCAAGACTTATGCTTATCTTACGGATTCGTAGGTACTACAGATACAAGAGTACCCGTAGGTACTACTGGACTTATACTTAATCTACCAATACGGGAGTACTCATAGGTACTACTGAGCTTATACGCATACGCTGTGACTTATTGGATACGAGTACCAGAGGTGCCATTAACTTATTCAAATGCGTGGAGTACCGCAGTGAGGTACCATGACTTATTCGACATCGAACTTTGGCTGGGATACAGGAGTACCTGGGGAGGTACGTAACATATCAGATACTGACAGAACTTAATCAAATGTCGAGTACCGTAGGTACTACGTACTGCATCGATACGTGACGTAATCCTTAATCAAATGCAGAGTCTGTGAGGTACCATGCAACGTATCGAGCACAGATTAACTTAATCAATGCGTGAGCATTCCATGTATCACGCACGATCAGACATGTGTGACATAATTTATTCAGATATGGGACTTATCGTGATACAGGAGTACCTCGTAGGCAACACAGACTTATTCAGATGCGTGAGTAATCAGAGAGGTACTACGTAATCCCAACCGCAGACGTAACGTAACTTAATTAAATACGTGAGCACCCGTAGGTACTACGTAACATTTTCGGGATACAGGAGTACCCATAGTACTGGCGCAGCTTAATCGTATTCAAAGGATGTAACTTACCTGGGGATAATGTGAGTGTCTGTGATACTGCGTAACTAGGATCGTAGATGTGACTTATTCAGACACGGACATATCAGAGACAGAGTACCAGAGGTACCACTGGATTCTATTCAGATGCGTGAGTACCCAGAGGTACTGGGCGTAACTGCCCGATGCGTGAGCATCTCAGAGGTACAAGCATAACTTCATACGCATGCAGAGTACCCGTAGGTACTACAAAAATCTATATATGCAGAGTACCCGTAGGTACTACGTAACTTTATACACACAGAGGCTAGGTACTACAAAATCTTTAACCGCAGACAGAATCGTAACTTAATTAAATACGTGAGTACCCGTGAGGTACTACGTAACATTTTCGTAGATACAGAGTACCCATAGGTACTACGTGAGCTTAATCGATTCAAAGATTAACTTACTCTTCAGATACTGTGGAGTGACCAAGTAGGTACTGGCGGTAACTAGATCGTAGATGTGGACTTATTCGCATACTGACATATCGTAGACAGGACTTATCGATACGTGAGTTAACAACACGGAGTACCCGTAGGTACCATGTAACAAATCGGGGGACATGACTTATCGATACAGGAGTACCGTAGGTACCGGCGAAACTCATTCAGATGCAGGAGTACCTTAGGTACTACAGTCTTATTCGTGAGACAGTTTATCAGATATAGAGTACCCGTAGGGTACTATGACTTTATACAGAGACAGACTTAGTTTATTACTGTGAGTACCCGTAGGTACTACGGTAACGCATCGATACGTAACGTAACTTATCAGATATTGTGAGTACCGTAGGGTACTACGCACGTATCATACGTAATGTAATTTATTCAGATACATGAGTACCCGTAGGTACTACAGGACTTATTCAAATACGTGGAGTACCCTTGTACTACTTTAACTTATCAAAGATCGGGACTTATTCGTGAGACAGAGTACCCATAGGGTAATTACGTAATCCAACTCAGAGAAAGAATGTAATCGTAATCTTATCAAATACAGGAGTACCCGTGAGAGGTACTCTAACATTTTCAGATATTGTGGAGTACCCGTAGGTACTACTCTGACCTTATTCAAATACAGAGTACCCGTTTGGTACTGGCTGCAGCTTATATTAAATACAAGAGTACCCGTAGGTACTACAAACCTTATTCAGAGACGTGGAGGCCCGGGCAGGTGGCCACGGAACAGATACGAGGTACATTCGTATCTTTATTCAATGTCTTATCATATGTCTGTCACTACCGCATCAATTATAAGAAATGAGTGACGCAGCATAATAAACCGGTACGACATAAAGATCGGGTGCCATAGCACCAGCCAGGAGTACCGGCATCGAACAGAGTGCCGTAGCACTAATCAGAGTACCGTTACTAATCAGGAGTGTCGGAGCACTAATCGAGCACCGGGCACACCGAGTGCCGAGCACTAATCAGACGCCCACTCATTCATTCTTTGGTCCTAGGTAGTCATATGATCATATTATGTCTTTCATATATATTCATGTTCCGGCAATCATCTTTACTCAGAAATTGAATCAATTCCAATCGGATCATCCAAACTCAAGTTATGGCATTTTCATGCCAACTAGTCGATTTTACCGGACATTTTACCGAGGGACAGATTGAATTACTCATTTTGAGGTCTTAACTTTACATTTTGACACTAGGTCCTTGTACTTATTTGTGTTGATATTAAGGGTTCTATTCCAACTGAATCACCCCATTCTGGAGTACCGAACTCAAGATACGTCCTAAACAACCTCGATTACGCTAAGGATCAACTGGATGCAGGAAATGGGCTTGCACATACCACTTTGAGGATTTTTCGACCACTTAGAGTCAGAATTTGGAGATACCTTCTCTTAAAGTTTGGTTCTCCTTGAAGTCTATTTACGTAGCTACTTGAATCACTCAAATCGGATAAGAAATGAGAAGTTATGTACAAATACGAAAAACTGGTCGAAATTGAAAACGTATCAGTCCTACCGGTAGGACTTTAACTCCTACCTGCAGGGATTCTGGCCAAATCGACCGTGGACCAGAAGTTCTACCGGTAGAACTTAAGTCCTACCCAGAGAAGACACCCGAGAATGCCTGCATCGGGTGTTTTTCCATTATTCCATATGTTTGATCCCCAATCACTTCTATACATCCAACACACATCTAATCCTTTTCCAAATCAATTGAATCACTTTTCTATTCCATTCCTCTTCAATTTCATATCTTCTTCAAAATCCATCATGAATTTCTTCTTCCAAACCCTTTCTAATAAGGGAAGGCAACCCAACCACAAACAAAACATGAGGATTGTTGGGGCTTCATTCTAAACCCAACTCAATTACCTCCATTAACTATGGATTCATCCTCAAAGAGAGGATTTCATGAGCTTCTGAAAGCCATATGGGGTTTTACCCACTCATTTGCCGTCATTTTCGGGTTAAGGTGAACCCTAGCAAACCTAGATCTATGGCAAGATTATAACCATCAAAGCATGGAAATTCATACATAATCACCTAGAATTCATAATCAAGGTGAGTTTCCATACCAAAAATCATAGAATCCATACCTTAATTGAGCTTTGATATCCTCCTTCTTCCTCTTCTTCCTCTTCCTCTTCCTCTTCTCTTCTTCTCACCCTTCACGTTTTTCTCCAATTTGAGACCAAATTGGTCTTTTAAAATCCCATGTTTGATAAGGCCATGTTTGGCCCTCCAAATAAAACCCATTTTTGGGTTATTATCATAATTGCATTTTTGTCCCCCAACTAATGGCCATTTGTATTTCAATTCCTTTTTATTGTATTTTCGTCTTCATCTTCTGTGAATTATACAACACCTTATTATTTCTTCTTGGCCTCAAATCTTTTCACATTAGGACTTTTAAGCCCCTTTTGGACCCATTACAAAATTGTCCTTAAGTTTCTGTAACTTTCCGGGTCTCTCGTTTCTTTGCTTTCGTATTTGACCCATGAAATGTTTCTCAAATTAGGCTTACAAAATACTCCTAAACATGTCGAAATAATTAGGTATATTTCTGGTGTTACAGCCTCATTTGTTCGGGGACAGCCTACCCAACATACAACCCGTTGTTAGAAATTTTATAATCGCTAAATATAACAATTCATGTGTAGCGTATGAACATTTAACACGGTTTCGCGTGAAAAACTGCAAAGCCGAATCGCTTGCGTGATCAAGTCTGTTAGGACACAATCTCCTTTAAGACAATTATCGCTTTCGCAGCGGGTGCTCGAGCCCCGGGCAATTTGTTCCCGTGATGAAATGATCTCCCAACAATAAGAAAGCACTTCGTTTGTTGGCTATCGAACCGAACTGTTTGTAAAACTCTGTCTTTCTCTCGTATGAAATGAAATGAATGAATGTATGTAAAATTTGTATTTCCAAAATGAGAGAAGGTGTGGTCTTTATATAGACCCGCTTCGCGACGCCGGGTATTAAAGGAGCTTCCAAGCCGCCATGATCGGTTTCTACGAAATCGCATGACGCTTGGGAAGGGTTGTGTGTCCTGCTCACTAATGCATTACAAGGCCTCATTGAGAAGATGCATCGTACCAATCCAGAACCATTTTCACGGGGTGATGTTTGAGGCAATTTCTAATTCACTTAATGGTTTCGGTGTGCTCAATATATAATCTTCATCTCTCAGCGGAGGAGAACATATTCCCATGTGGACCCACCGAAAAGCTTTCAGGGGATCCATTGTAATTTCCATCAAAGATAGCTAAATGACGCGCTTTCAAACCCATTTTTTCCAACACCTGTATAACAGTACAATCATAACCCATCCTGGTCTCAACATTAGATTCATTGGAAAGTAGATATTCATGTTTCATGGTAAAAAGTTTAAGGGTAGAAGATATGATTGTTCATGCATGTTGATTATCTTCCTCATGTCAATATATATAAATAAAAATGTTATTACTTATTTTACTTTAGAGAAATTTAACTTAACAATTAATATAATATGGAGATTAGGAAAATATTCAACATTAATATTCTCTCGTGGCAAAAGTTATAAACACCCTAAATTATTTCTATAGCATTAATATTCTTAAAATTTCAATTTGTTTTTAATTTAATCGTTAAAAAAGGCATTGGCATTCTCTAGTAGTGGGCCTAGTCGCTTCAGCTCTTTTCATATAATAATTGTATATTTGTTAAAGCAAATTTTCTTTTTATATCATATCACATATATAAAATAGATAACAATAAGCAAGCAGAATAATTTATCATGTGATGTCTGTGGAAAAGGAGTCTAAATATTAATATAAATAGACTTTAATTTTTTATGAAGATTAATGTTATTTTTCAAAAAAATAAAATAGAAAATTTTATAATAAATTTCTTATTTTCTATTTCTTATTCCAAGTGTAAAATCTTACTAAAATATATGTATAGGCTTTGTATTTTAATATAAAAATTGATATGTTTTTTAATATATTTAAAAATAGACATAATTCTTACACGCTTAAAAATAATTAGTTTTTTAAGCATTCAAAACAATTAGTTTTAAGCATCTACAAAACAATTAGTTTTTAAGTATTCACAAAATGGTATTTTTATTAAAAATACCTCTCAAAAAAATAATTGATTAATTTTAACATTAGAAGCATAACCTTAATGGAAAATGGAAAATATATTTTAATTTGATAATATACGTATAAAAGCTTAAAGTTATTTTCCATGCGAAATTAAATGATCTCATTTCATCTATTGTTTTATATACAGATTTTTATATAATAGAAATTATTATATATATATATATATATATATATATATATATATATATATATATATATCTCCGTTTTTAAGAAATAGTATTTGTAGATTTAGCATTTATGTTAGTTGAAGTAAAACAAAAATCTAAAATTTTAATGTGAATATAATACTTAATTAAAAGTTCAAGAACAAAAGTTTCTTCACGTGAATCTTGAAATCACACCAACTAGTCTCACATCAACCCATGCCCTATCTACACCCTATCTACTCAATTGCTATAAACCCTTGCATCCCTATACATCACATCAATAACATCGAGAATAGCATATCAATATGATATGAAGACTATTTCTTCTGAAAAAAAAAAATACAGAACTCCACAACTGGTGTTGACACCACTTTCATCTCCCACAGCTCAACTAACATTTTCTTTAAGATCTGCTCCTTCCTCTACCGCCATTGCTATGTTGGATTCTTCTCATTCTTTTGTTCGATGCAAGCTTTGTTAGATTTCCTTTTAGTGGGCTGACAAGTGTTAAATTTTGGACATGATTGTGTCATTTCATTCAGTAACCCAATAAAAATTAGTGACTTTGGCCTCAAATAATTAGGTCACTTCACGTAAATAATTATATAATTATTTCATTAATTATAAATATGGAATTAATGCGCGTATTTCGTTGGGCCTCTTAATGCTGTTTTGATGGGTTAATAACACAGCGGGCACTAAGAATTTGAGCAAGTGGTCCCCGGGTTTAAAACCTACAAAGACGTTATCCGCAACCCCATTTATAACGTATCATTGCTTAGGCTCTTACAATCCGTAAGACAAACCCTAGCCTCCATACTGGAAACAGAGAGCCTTTCCTCATATCAGATTGTCTAATTGCAAATTTGACCGTGTATGTCTTCTACAATATTGGCTTATTTTGATCTTTGATTAAGATGCATTTATTCTGTGTTACGCGGGTTTTATTCTGTATTTGGTGTAACAGTAATAAAATTCACATCTATGTGTTTATTCTTGTGTATTTAATCTAACAAGCTTGAGTTTTGACTTGCTACAATCTAGATGTGCTCGTTTTGTTTTTTTTTTTTTTTGGTTTGGGGGAAAACAAAACAAAAAAATTTGAACCTTGTTTTGGATAACAAGGATTTGTTTTGATACAATAGTTGTTTTGTTTTGTGGTTTGTTTCGCCTACCAACATCAAATTTGGTAGTGAATATTATTTTTTCTTGTAGTTGATGAGAAATTGGACGAAAGAGAGGTTGTATTTGATTTTTTTTTCTTTTAGAAAATAGGGTTATAACTTTGATACCTTTTAGTTCCTATGTATGATCGTTGGTTCTGAATTTGGGATTAATTTTTTTTATTTCTTCATTGGTTTTTTTTGTTTTTGATGTTGGTGCTGTGTTTTTGCAGTTTGCCTTTAAAGAGGCCTTTGTTTTTTAGATATTTGTTTATGTTGGGTTGTTGTATAACTTGTATTAGCTGGATGTACATGCAAGCTACTTGATAAAATAATATGAGAATTTGATATCTTTTCCTTTTTATTGAAAATCGTGTTAAAAATAGGCTTCTGAACATTCCATTTTATATGTATGGTTTCAAGTTTCTAGATTTAAGTATTGAATCATTTGTCATCCCTTCCCAGTTTTAGCATGTAGTAGCTTGGAATCACCTATTCAATCTACATAAATTAAGAAATATCCATTCTATCATATCAAGCATAGAAAAAAAAAAACAGAGAAAGTAGAGGGAAAACGAAAATAAGGAAATTTGTGTGTTACCCAAACTTGATAGTTTTGAGGGCTCATAGAAACTCATTTCTTTATGTTATTTTTTATTTCAAAATGTGATATTTGATTAGATTTTGAACCAATATGATTCACTTCATAATTGAAATTTTGAAACCATGAACATGAACATATTCCTATGAAGGAAATATCATATACCTTACTTATATAATCATGAATATTGATTGGAGTTATAAGATTAAGTACTGGTCAAAGTAATGACTGATCTAGAGTTTTTGTAACCCGTATCCGCTGTCTTAGGGCACATGTATTATATTAAATATATGATGGTTATAGGCAAGATGATGCTCTCATTTTAATTTATTCTACTATTTGACATTTGTTTTATTTTCACTTTAGAATCCCTCTTTTCTTTATTTTTTATTTTTTAATTAATTTCAAGAGGTTGCATCTATTTTCACTTTTAGAATATATATTGAAGATGAAGTAGTATTGGGTACTATATTCTAAATCTAAATATAAATACCATTGAGGCGGTGTTGCATTTGGAAATAACTAAAAGTGAGTAAGAAAATTCATTTTATATCTTATTGCTTTCTCACTATTGCGTTTGACTAAACTTTTTAGCAAATGAAATAGGAATATAAAAATTTATTTATATGAAAGTCAAATCACATTCTTAATAAGATTATAGTAATCTAATTTTTTTTCCCTAACTTTATAGAGATATCCTTATTTTAAAGATATCACCACAGATGAATTAAATAAATATATTGATCCATTTAGAACTTACAATCATCTTTATTTTTTTAAACCTAAATCAACAAATCTCAAGTAAAACATATAAAAATTTGAAAAAAATTAAGAAATATCACTACCTAAACACTTTCAATCAACTTCATATTTTTAATTTTTTTTTTCATCATTTTATCCTATTTAGATGCACGAGCTTGTCAAATATCGCATAAGGCTTCAAGAATCCTTCTCAATGGTAAAATATATTCTCCAAAGATGATTATCTAAAGAGTCATCTACTTAAAATATATTTTTGATTAGTTTGGAAAGGTGTTAAATAATTAAGGAGTGATTTAAAAAAACAATTAAGGAGTGATAATGAGTTTTCATGAGCTTGTTTCATTAAAGGAGTTTAACAATATTGAATTCAATTTTATAATATTACTTTACTAATAATATGATATTAAGTTAAATATTTAATATAATTAAATGTCAAGATTATATATAAATGTTTATGATTATTGAGCAATATTTTTTAAATTTTTGATGAATTTTTTTAATTATAATTTATTTTTAAAAAATGAATAGTTTTTTTTTTTTTTTATTCAATACCAAGAAGATTAAACATAGTTGTTTAAATTTTTTTAAAATAAAATTGCATTACAATTTTCAATTTTTTTAAATAGAAAACTCGAGCCAGGTGAATGGTTATGTTGTAAATATAGTTCATATAAGTTATAATAATAGTTATGTTGAATCTGTAAGTTTTCATTATGTGGCTGGCTCTAATTGAACTTAATTGATTAAGCTTGGTCTAATTAAGTGAGAGATTATTGGGCCTTATCAAAACATATGGGTCGGCTATGTGTAGTCGAGTACTCGCCCCGCCTGCATGAGAGGGCTCGTGGTCAACTCAATATAAATCGAAGGCCCAAGTCCCTCCAAACCCTAAGTGATACGTATGGTCACATGGCGCATTCTCGAGAAATTTTCTCTCGAGATCGTTGAGAGGCATTCTCATTGCCGCATCTCGCAAGGGGTCAATCGGGAGAAGATCTGAGGTCGCTTTGCGTGTTCTTCATCAATTCCGCATCAAGAATACATTCATGGATTCCAAATCGTATGTAATTTACGCTTTTCTCCATTAAAATTATGCTTTGTATTCTAACATGGTTATTCAGACTGTTTAAACTATCCAACGCTTGGTATCGAGCCAACCATAGATTAGAATACAAAACATAAGGAATTGGAGAAAAAATTTTTTTGGGTTTTATGAAAATCGCGCATTCTGTCCAGTTTCGGAGTTTTTCGATAAATCCAAAATTAAATATTTTTGCATATTTGGAATCTACACGATGAGACGACATCGGTGTGGGTGGGCCCGTCACGGAGGTGGCCGGACGCGTCTACGCCTCCGCCACGTGCCACCACTGCCGGGGCTGACGACGGCCGCGGAAGGACACGCGCCGTGATCTCCTAACGGGTTACGACGTTACGTCGAGGGACGCCGCCATGATGGTTCGGCCAAGAATCGATCTTGGCCAAACCGGATCCGCCTCGACCCCGCTTGTTGACTCTGGCTCGCTAGTGGACGCCGACGCGGCACGCTGACGCACGGGCCGACGCGGGTCGACGCGCGGTCGCTGATCGCATCGCTAACGCAGGATGACGCGGGTCATGATCGCCATGATGACGCCATCTCGACCGCCGACCGACTTGATCCGACCGACGACCGGATATCGACCGACCGGCCAACGACCCGCCCGACCGGTTAACGATCCGCCCGACCGGCCAACGATCAACGATCAGCCCGACCGGTCAACGGCCAATCCACCGGCCGACACCCGGGTCAACGGTCAACGACCCGCCCGAATTCGGCCAACGCCGATCTTGGCCAACATAACTCCAAGAAATTTATACACGCTGACGCCGCCATCGTTGTGCCGCCACACGCCGCCGAGCCTTCCTCGGGTGGCGTGAGGGAGCGCGGTGAGGGTATTTTCGGGGCAATTTTGATATCTACGTATTCAGATCAAATTCCCTACAATGTGGGTATATTGACTTAGTATGTTTGAAGCTTTTACGCATATGAAAATGCTTATAAAACCCTATGTACGCTAGAATAGGGTATTTTTATTTCATTTTTGTATTTCTCTATGGTTTAGGAAATACATATGGTAGCTAACATGTATATCACGCATAAGGGTCATAGAGTCTAAGTATTTACCGATCATTAATGAATGATTGAACAAAGATAATTAGCATTACATATATATATATGGAATGTGATACATAAAGTTAATATCCTTGGTATGAGAGATTTCAAGGATTCAATTTTGAGTTGTGACCGCCAAAGTGGCACACTCTCGATCGGGCTCGAGAAATACTACCCCATATCAGGACGGGATGTCTCCCCGTTCTATTACATGATCATACTCCCAAAGGAGGTGGTCCCTGTTATTCATGGAGGGATACATGTATATATGTGTGCTGAGGAATGACTGATCTTAGTGGTTCTACAATCGAAAGGTGGTGATTTCTCAATGGCGATTTAGAATATGTTCTCATGGCCGCTGTCATGTGGAGAGTGTACAACGACATGTCATATTTTCTCGCCCAAAGGTGATTATGATGATGTATGTAATTTTCTATGAGTATTCACATGATGCTGATTGTATTGTTTTGTTTTTATTTTTCACCAATTTTTCGTGAGCTGTAATCTCCATTTCACCGAGATCCTACCGGATTGAATTTCGCGAAATGGAAAGAGGACTTTCGCTGGGAGACCCGAAATGGCTGACGCTCACTCGCTTACAACGGATGCTTCGCGCATATTACATCCACTAGTACTGAAGCTGCGAAAACTGACTTTGTTACCTGGGAGAGGAGCAATAGGATTTGCTCATTGACAATGAAGAAATCCATACAAGAACATTTGAAAAGTGGTTTACCAAGAGATCAGACTGTTAAGGAAATAATGGCGCCTATGAGGCTAGGAAATCGAAGCCATCCAATGCCGAGGTTGGAACACTTCTTCAAAAGCTCTTCAACATGAAGTATGATGGTACAAATTCGGGTTAGAGGATTATGTCCCCAGGATGGTGACCTAAAGGCTAAAACTCCAAGCTCTTAATGTGTTACCATTCCCGATGCTTGCATTGTGCATCAAGTCTCAACACCTCTTCCACCTGATTGGGATTATAAAGACAAACTACAATTCCCAAGATGAAACTTGGTCAGTAAATGACTTGATAGCAAGGGTGGTGGCAGAGGAAGAGAAGCTTAAGAAGGAAAAAGAGCATATGGCCTTATATGCCTCAAGTCCCCATAAGAGGAAGAATAAGAAGTTCAAAAGTCGAACTCATAAAGGTGCTCTAAGTCTTCACCAATCCGATTAAATATAGGTCCAAAGAAGACACATTCTGAAAAGGATGGTGATCGCTGCTTCTTTTGCAAGAAGAAAGGTCACATGAAGAAGGACTGCAAAATTTAAAGCTTGATGTCCAATCGTGGCTTACTGTGTAATTTATTCTTTAACATTTGTTTGTGAATCCAACCTATCTCAAGTACCCATCCGCTTCGTGGTTTTCGATAAATGAGCAACTAATCATGTCGCATTTACCATACATGGATTCATAAACCGGAGGAAGCCAAAACAAGGATGAATCAAAGCTCACTGTGGGAAATAACGAAGGTCAGTCATGTTCGTGGGAGATGTAATCTTAGTTTTAGATTCCGGTTTTAAATTGATGTCAAAGACACATTTTATGTACCTTATTTTAAGGAATTTAGTTTCGCATCATGTCTGATTCATATGATTATTCTTTGAAATTGTTAAATATTATTTCAATATTTCTTAATTCAAATAAGGTTGGGTACCACATATGTCCAACGGATTATATAGATTAAGTTTATCTCCGATGACATATACCGTAGTTTATACCAATAAAAGGTCGCTTTCTAAGAGACCACTACCTAAGGAAGTTATTCCATGACATGGCATAAACGAGACTTAGCCATATCTCTAAGGATAGAGTAGAAAGGCTGATAAAGACTAATATCCTACCTGCTCTTAAAATGACTTAGAGATATGCGTAGGATCAAGTTGTAGGGGTAAATGACCAAAGATAAGAAAAGAAAAACTCCAACCGTAGTTCTCGACTTGCTCTAAGTCATCTTCACACCGATATAATGAACTTTATGTGGCAACCTTGTGTAGAAATTTTATTTCATCACATTTATCGATGACTATTCTCGATATGGTTATTTGTACTTTGATTAAAGAAAAGTCCTGAGTCTCTTTGACAAGTTCAAGATTTTTCGGATCAAGTCGAGAAACAATCGGGAAAAGTCATAAAGGTCAAGTGGGATCTCGACCGGTGTGAGGAGTATTATGGCAAGCATGGCGATGCCGAACAGCTTAAGGGGCCATTCGCCAAATACTTAGAGGACTCTGGGATAGTGGCACAGTTTACTATGCCTGGGAGTCCTGAGCAAAATGGTATAGCCGAAAGGCGCAATCGTACTCTTATGGAAATGGTAAGGAGTATGATAAGTAGGACAAATTTCATCTTGCTTATGGTGAAGCTTGAAAACGCCTTGTATACCTTGAATCAAAATCTACGAAAGTCGTTCCATCGACTTTTGAGTTATGGACTGGCTAAAGCCTAGCTTAAACCATCTTAAAGTTTGGTATTGTCCCAAAAAAAAAAAAAAAAAAAAAAAAAAGCTTTCGTTTTTATAATCCAATACAAGTCGACTCGTAACCACTAGGTGTTATTTTTGTATCTACCCTAAATATTCGAAGGATATCGGTTCTATAATCCCAATGGAGGCACAAGAATTGTGGAATCACAGACAGCTAAGTTTTTGGAGTTTGATGTGGCCGAAGAGAGTAGCTGCTCACAGACTATTGAGGAAGATAGTACGATGAGTAATGTGGTATCTATATCTCCTCCCATACAGATAATTGTGGAAACTCCCACACACCATTTTGAACCTCGGCTGAGACTAGGGACTTGCTGTCGGTGACAACCCTAATGAAGTTCATCAAGGCTCTCGAGGTGCGGAATGTGGCTATTACTACTCCATTAAAGATCCACTAGGGAGACGATCGGCTACTATGGACTATTTAGTCATATAGGAAATAGACTGATATCGGTTAAGCGTGATCAAATAACATCAGAAAATGTTTCTTGTCCTCGAGTGACGTAGTTAGGATGCAATGAAGATGAAATTCAATCTATGAGGCATAATGGAGTTTGGGAACTTATTGAATTACACGAAGGTCATAGACCATTGGCTGCAAATGGGTGTATAGATAAAGGGACTCTAAAGGAAGATTGAAGTTTAAAGCGGGCCGGTAGCCCAGGTTTCACTCAGAGAGAAGAGGTAGACTATAGAAACAGCCTTTTCTCGGTCTCTTCTAAAGATTCTTTGAGTGATCATGGCATTAGTTGCTCATTTTGATATGGAGTTACACGGATGGATGTGCTTGCCTTTCTCAATGGAGACCTTAATGAAAAGTCTATACAATTACAACAAGTTTGCAATAAATAAGTTGAGGTAACTTGTATATAGGCGAAAAAAATCTATTTATCGGTCTCAAGCAAACTAGACAATGGTGCCAGTTCTTGTGTTGTTTACTTCATATGGTTTTGTTGAGAACAAAAGTAGATCAATGTATATCTTCTTGAAAGATTGGAGTGGAGGAAATTCATTTCCTAATACTCTGTATGGATGATATCTGCTTGCAAGCAGTGACCTTGGTTCTTGCATGAGACAAAGAGGATGTTATCAAGAACTTGATATGAAGGACCTTGGTGAGCGTCTTTTGTCACAGGCATTGAGATTCATAGGAATCGTTCTTGCGGAGACTATTGAGTTTATCTCAGAGGAGGGCATATGTTGATCGTATTTTAGAAAGATTCAACATGCAGCTATGTAAACCGAGGTGCTCACAATACGTAAAGGTGATAAATTGAGTCTATCTGTCCTCATTCAGATAGAAAGCCCAAATGGAATGTACTTTATGCTAGTGCACTTGGGAGGTATTATGTATGCTCAGTATGCGCTGAGCACGATACCTTTGCAACGGGACTTCTAAGCGGATATCAGTCAAACTTCGGGACATGATCATTTGGAGTTGCTACCAAGAAGGTTATGAGGTACTTAAGAGGACAAAAGACTATCTGGATTTGAACATGTTGGGACCTACGGCTAGTTAGGTATTGATTCCAGACTTTCTTAGGGATGAAAGAAGTCAACAAGCTGGTTATATCTTTAAGTTAGCGGGAAGTCTGCGATTAATCATGGAAAAGTGAGAAAGCAATCAATTGCATCCTCTACCATTCTGACGGAGTTTGTAGCATCTTTTAAACCAACTACTCGAACTATTTGACTCAGAAACCTCATTAAAGGAGTTAGAGTGTTTGATTTTGTGGATAGGCCCATGGTGTATTGTGGCTGATAACTTTGCGGTGTTGTTTATTCTTAGCTCCTTGAGGAGGTCTCAAGGGGTCTAAGCACATGGAGTTAATCTGACCATAAAGGAAAAAGTTCAAAAGCGGTGACGTTAGAGTGGAGCACATCAGCCGGATGATATGATTGCGAATCCCAGTAACTAAAGGCCTTTGCCCTTGTGTGTTTGATCGGCATCATCATTAACATGGAGAAGCCCCGGAATTATCATGGGATCTTGTGAATTGGTAGGAACTATTAAGTTTTATGTTTGCTCTTATGAAGGATGAATCAATTCCATTTACATTTTGGTAATAATTGGTTGTATCAACTCTCTTTTACATTCAATAAGGTATTTGTGAATGTAGGTTTATCGAGTTAGTACATATAATTGTTGAAAATCTCAGGCATTGTATAAACCTTGAATATAGGCTATATAGGGCATTCTTGGCATTAGCCTTAATAGCATGTTTTGTTACACATAAAGTAAGTTACCTATTAGGTAACACACATATACGAGTTCGTTGGAACCATGATGGATGATACGGTGACACCAGGTTTAGTGACACTTAAGGAGAGAATTTGGACTAACAAAATGGATAACACATGAAGTATCCTCATTATGAGGTATTGTCCATTTAAACACACTACCATATATTGAATCCATATCGATGAAGTTGAAAGCACTCGTGACCATGGAAGGGCTTGCGTGAGTACATGCAGTGCAGCCATAGTTCGGTGTTCGAAACTTTATGGGATCGGATTGACTATTGAAGAATAATCTCTAGACCAATATGAGAGTGCGCACAGTTTTGTTTACAATTAATATCGCCCAGTGGGAGAATGTAAGTTTTCATTATGTGGGCTTTGATGGTGAACCCAATTGATTAAGTTTGGTCTAATTAAGTGAGATTAGTGGGCTTCTTAATAAAGCATGTAAATTGCTAGTGTATTGTGGGGTGATGCTGACCCGACCGTGATGAAGGAGAACTGTGGTGAACTGATATAAATGAAGGCCCTAGATCCCTCCCAAACCCTAAGTGATCGTACAATTCTCTCACATCTGATGTTGAAATTTTTTAAAGATCGATGGCATTCTCATTAAGCCAGATTCAGCAAGGGTCAATTGGGAGAAGATCTTGAGGTCGTTTCTTTGCAGGTTCTTCATCAATTCCGCATCAAGAAGACATTCATGGATTCCAAATCAGGTATGTAATTTACAGTTTTTCTCCATTAAAATTATGCTTTGTATTCTAACATGGTTATCTAGAATTGTTTAAATCGTATCCAACAGAATCAACCAAGTGGTAGACCAAAAGAACGTTTTTAACAAAAGCATCATATACCTATGAATGGTTGATGGTTGGATGTACTATAAGGCAAGTTAGATTATTGTAAGTTCTATTTTCAAAATAAATAGATGACATTAGTCTTATAATATTTATCATTATATAATTAGGTAAGATTCATGTAGTGACAAAAAGATATATATATATATATATATATATATATATATATATAATTTTTAAAAAATTTTAATATAATTGTAGTGACATGCTATGAAACATAAGTAAATTGTTTGATCTATATGTAATATATAATATGTAATTGAATTCGTTGATTGTATATTGAGGATTCATATACATGCTACCTAAGCCTTTACTTGAATGTACTGTTTTCACTTATTTTTAGTTAAAAAATTGTTAGTATTGATAAATGCTAAAATATGAGTACAAAAGTTCAAATTCTAGATATACCAAGGCTTAGCCCATGAACTTTTACCACTTCCATCCTTGTCAAGATCTAGGTGTACTACAACACATTGAAAAAACGACTTTAAGAAGGAGCTTAGAGAAATGCGAGAACTCATCCAAAGTCAAGGGACTAGATTCCCATGAAATACTTTTAGTTTGCTACCTTTTTTTTTTTAATTATGAAACTTATCACATTTTATAAATGTAAATATTAATTCTTGCTACCTTGTTTGTGTGTGTGAATAAATAAAGTTATTTTGTATTTGGTAGAATATTTTCAATTATAGATTAAAATGGTGTTATCATCTAATTAATTAATCAATTAGGTGCTATACTTTTTAAATTAATTAATTAAACATGCTATGATTTTCTAACTGTAGATCATAAATTTTTTTTTTTGTAATGAAAAACTATGACTCTGACATTTTTGTATCATCTTCTCCACTAACAATAGTAGCCTCGGTATTGTATCATCAAATATTAACTTGAATTCAATGACTATGACTATTGAATAGCATGGAAGGGATTCTTTGTTTCCATTTCATTTTTTTCTCCATTGAAGATGATTTTCTCTCTAAGACAAAACATATCAACAACTTATTCCTAGGCCTTCATGTGGTCATGGACGTAATGATGGTATTTTAGTTAGGTTTGAAAAAGTATTTATGAAAATCCTCTAGCCTTATTGTGAAGAGTCCACTTGTAATAGCATATTATGAGATCAACACATTCTTATGACACCAAAGACTTAGATAAGAGAAAGAATTAAAATTAGCTATGTTATTTTCAACTTTTTATGCATAAATATAAAACAAGCTCAATATCTTAAGAATGCAATTAATAAAATTTGATATACAATTTTTATGTATTTTCCTATTGTTTGAAAGAATTATAATGATGCTTGTAAAAAATAATATATATATTTTAAATAATTGATGCTGACGTTTTTTAAGTTCCATTTTTCTTAAAATATTATAATGAAAATTTTCATATTATCATTGTTGCAACAATATAGAATAAAAAGGAAGTCATGTTAGATCATTTAATAAATGTCATAAAAATACACAAATAAAATTTAAACATTCACTATATAAAGGATATATTTTTCGCATGAAGAATAAATATCAAATTCAATAGAATTTTATAAAATATTTCCACTTTAAATTTTAAAGATTCGCCTATTGCCTTAGAATTTCTTTCAAGTTGTTTGTAGATGAGATTAGGTCTAGATAAATTAAAATTAAAAATAAAAATAAAATTGAGAAGTGAGATTTTCAACATTTAGTAATATAACCTTAATAAATATAACCTTAATAGATTTATAAATGAGGTTAAATTGGCTTGTAAATTATTTGTTAAGATAATTTTACCAACATGACATTGAAGTATTTGAACTATATATATTGATGACTTTTAATTTTTCTATCAAGGTTATTATCATATATGTCATTATTGCTTTTATTTAGATGTCTTGACATATGAATATATTAATTTTATATTGCCTTATAAATTCTCTGTCAAAGTTGCATTATCATAAGTCATGGAAATAATCAATATGAATTCATATATGTCATTATTCCTTTAATTAGTTTATATGTCATAGTTTACATTTTAAATAAAAAATATTGACATATATTGCCTTATGTCAAGGTAATATATGTCAACAATGACCATTTTCCTTGTAGTGGTGAGAACAAGAAGATGTTAGGAAGATTCCTATGTGAGGTATGTCATCATCTACACAATTGACAGAATGGTTCAAGGATATCGTGTCTACTGTTTAGTTAGTGGAGAAAACGTACTTCTACAAGGGAAGGTTTAAAAGGTAACACATACCTATCCTATGCAGGTTTCAACCGTTCTACTCTATCACTCGAGAGGACTTTTATGTTTGGGTTTCAATTTCATTCATGTGAGGATTTGTTGGATTTTCCGTTAAGAGTGAATGAAATTTCTGTTATGGTTTTAACGAATATCTTTATTTTGGATTTAATTATTTTTCAAAAACGTATCGATGGTTTTAATTCTCAATTCATTTAGTCTGTTGATTGTCTACCTTGCATGAGCCTATATAAAGAAAGGATCCAACTCTCTTTGGTATGTAGATTTTTCAAAGGGAAAATTCTCTAAAACTTTTTTGAGATTCTGTTAGATCTTGTTGTTCCTATTTTGAGTGAAGAGTACGAACGTCGTTTGAGTTCGTCGGGAGAGACTTTAGACAAGGTACTGTTATCATCGTCCCTCTGAAGATCGTTATATCCTGAGAAGTAGATGTCTGTGAAATCTCAAAGCACCACCAGAAGACGGCGATTCTACTTTAAGGAGATTGTGCAACAAGACTTCATCTTTCTCCGATCTGTATAGTTCTTAGATTTCTTTATAATCTCCTTTCTTTGCTTCTTCTTTCAATTTCAGTGTATTCACGAAGTACTATAACAGGCTCAGCCTCGTACTCAGCCACGTCCTTCCTCTCCAGCACTCAACAACCTCCCTCATCTCCTCCTCAAGCTTCTCTGCTCATAACTGTCTCTCCATTCCCCACCAACTGTTTCTTGTTGTTGGGACCTCTGTTGTTCTTTGGGCTACCACATTGTAGGCTCCACAGTTTCTGTAAACTTCTCGAGCATAGTCCCCAGCAGGGGAAGGGGATAGGCCTTGTCCAGCGCCAACACCTTCTCCATTGCAGCCTTCACATCATTCAGACTCGGCCTTCCAACTTCAACAACAGTCTTGAGTTGCTGGTGAAGGTTCTTGATCAATCTTGCTGCATTCCTTTGTTCTTCTACCAGCTGAGATGGCTGAATCTTGTTCATCACCATAAAATCCCGGTAGCTTCCGTATAGAGTAGGGTGGAAGAAAGTTTCAGTACCAGAAGGGGTGCGCCGCCACCCCTCAGAGATGCAAGTCCGGCCATTGTGGAGGCGGTGACTGTCATCCCGTTCAGAGAGTTGAGGAGAAGACAGTTCCAATTGTCGCGCTGAACACCGATATTTTTGTGCATTTCTGATCTGTCCGCAACAGCTTCCATTATAGCGTAAAGCTCCTCAACTGCCTTCGGCTTACAGTTTGCTTCATCATTTCTCTCATGAATCCTAATAAGAGGCTTCTTGAATCAAGTTTCCTGCACAAGGAAGCTTCGGAACTGAAAGATGGCTTTCCCAGGATTTTGAGGCAGATGCCCTGATGCCCCCGGGAAAAGCTGAAGCAGAGGAAGAGGAAGAAGAAGAGAGAAAAGATGATGTTTGAATGGTTTCCATGACCAGTGGCTATGTGATATAGGTCCAGTGGAACTGGTTATGATGCTGTGAGTATAGTATTTCGAGGCTTTGAAGGATAGAAAATGGGTTGAAGAGTAGGGAGACAGGTGATGGAAGTATAAATAAAGAAATTAAATTCAAGTATGAAAACGAACAAGCGTGCAACCATTTTCTTACCCTTTGAATGGAGTTCCGTAGCATTGATCTGAATTTCGTCCCTTTCTGCTTTGATGTCATGAATTTGACTTGGAATGATTAAACCACTAATCAGCCAAACTAAATGATAAACCGGACTGGTAGTTTAAATTGAAACTCATTATTCTTCTCAATATGGTTTGTCTAACCCCATGCGATTAGTCAGGTGGAGTGTAAATATTTAAACATCCCTGTTATCAAAAAAAAAAAAAAAAAAAAGCAAAAAAAACAAGAGACTATTTTGTCTAAGAAGAAATTTTACCTCAACTAAGGTGCAGATACGCACCTGATGACCAAAAACAAGACAGTAAACCATGTATACGCAAGACCAAAGTTTTTGTCCATATATACTATTGAAAATTTAAAAGGCTAGTCATGAAAAAATGGTTGAAATAGAAAGGAGACAGGCATTCAGGTGGTTTATTTCAAGCGAAAAATATTACATCAAGTAGTCAAATGAATCAAATATCCAGGACCCTTTCTATCCACATACTCATATTTGTCAATTAATTTCACAAGATATCTGCACAAGATTCTTAACAGGAGATATTACGTAAGTATGGTAATTTCAGCGGGAGGTCACAATAAATTAGCAGTCACAGTCATGGTTCAAAGTCGCGGTATCGGTTGCCAACTCGGACGGTTTCGAGACTTAACGGTCGCGGTGTGTCGGTCGCGTATCGGCTGATACGTAAAATAAGATGATTAAAATATTTAAAAATTATTAAAATATTATATAAATTATTAAAAAAATAGATATAATTAAGGGAGCTAAAAATTTAATAAAACAAATTTTTTTATATTTAACATTATTTAAATAGTTAATGAAGCATTCAATGAAATATATGCATGCTAATGTTAACAAAAGAAATTATTTTATATCAAACATAATAACTTTTTAACAAAATATCACCAAATACATCAATCAATACCATGTTGAATGACGAGGGGACTCAAAATCATTATCATCATTAGACCTACAACGAGCATACAAATCAAGACGATAATTTTCATAGTGAGAATGTGGTTGAAAGAATTGTTCATCACTTGAATGTGTTGGCTGAGATAATTGGGTTGATGATGCATAATTAGGAAAATATGGCCTTGGAGGCTACTCGGACTCAACACCATGCTGATAATATCCAAAACCTCGATAAGCAACGCTATTGCTATCAGAATATTGGTCATATCCATAGGAACCACTAGCTCTTGTTCTAGCCATTGAATCTTGATCAAAATCATACCCACTTAAAAGTATTGGAAGAAATTATCACTACTTCCAAAGTTATGATAGGATCTATCTCCCACTCTCCTGAAATGAGGTACTGATCCTAGAGCTAAGGATTGGAAGTGCTCATCAATTTGGTTACAATTCGATCTATAATCATGCCGACTAGAATAGTCATCATCATTAGGAAATGTAGTCAGTCTTTTCAGGTTCTTTCGTTGTTCTCATATGCATGGCCTATCCATAGTCGATATCTTTGTGTGGCATAATAATATTCATTTCCACTGTACGACATGCCATGATCAGCAGTTGACATGCTTGCATTTGTCAACAGCGCCGGCTTTGCTCAATGCCACCACACTTGCTCCATTGTCCCTACTGGTGTCTTCACTATCTTCATTGTCACCAACAATGTTGCTACCTCCTCTATTGGCTCTATCGTCACCATCATCACTACTAGTATTTGAAACAATTATTAAACCTTACCTTTATAAAATAACAATGTCTCTTCCTTGCATATCTTTGCTTCCATACTACTTACCACATTATTTGTGCCATCATCATCAGCACGAGTTGCTTCTTTACCTTCTCTAAAGGGAAGATCTTGATCCAACCAATCCAAATTATCAGATGATAAAATAGGTTCTTCTCCTTCTCGTATCCACTCATATAATATATCATCATCATTAAATATGATTCGGGGTCAATTAGTTGCCACAATCTTCATCGTTTCGTTCTTGCATCAAATTCTTAACTCAAAGTAGCACATTGTAATGGACATAAACTAACTTATGCAACTTTTTCATTGCGAAACGATTGCACAACTTTGTGTGAATCAATGACCATGTGCTCCAATTTCTTTCACAACCAGATGAAGAACATGTTTGTCTTAGAACTTTGACAACAATCTTTTGAAGATGTGGACCTTCATCACCATAATTGTTCCCTATTCTGCTATTATTAAAAAAAAAAAAATTAGGCAAAAATATATATTTAATAGAAAATGATGACAATTTGTATTTAAAAAATAAATAAATAAATATAGTGAGTACTTGGAAGAGAGTGATTTATTGCTTTTTTGGTTAGTGCACTTCAAATTCTCCTTGGCCTTCAACAAATAATTTCACCTACATTGTAATGTTCTTTACTTTATTAATGCACATTATAAATACAAAATATATTATAAAAATAACACAAGTTATTGTTATACCTCGTTCATAGCTTTTGCCTGTCTATCCAAATCTGGCTCCAATATGTTAATAACCTCCTTTAGTCCAATTTTAATTGCCGGATCGTGGGAGAATTGCTTTGAATATTGAAACATTGGATTTAAACTATGCTGATAGAAGTAAAAAAAAAAATATTAGTTTATAATACTTTGCCTTTAAATAAGATAATAATAAGCGTATAGGAAGTTTTGTATTACTGCGCGTGCAAATGTCTATTTAATTGATTTGCCCACCTTATGTCAATGACTTCAATACCTTTCCCAATGTTTCACCGATACCTTTACCTTGAGTTGGCTATCCATTGCTTCATAAATGATTGTTAGTATGGGCTTTTTATCTTGATAAACCAATTTCAAAACTTTGACCGAGGTTGATGATGATTGGGCTAGATTTGCCTTCTTCCAGCCGTCGATTAAGATAAGGTTGGATACCTTATCTATTAAACTCTTTCTACTTTGATCTTTGTTGAATTCACGCCACTCATTTGTTGTGCACATCATCTTCAAATCGCCCTCATAACGTATAAGACTTTGAAGTGAAATAAATTTAGCGGCAAATCGGGTTATTAAGAACAAAGAGTCTCTATCCTTGGTGAACACTTTCATCAAATTGACTACTTTCGAGCTATTATAAATAAAGCTTGTGATCATCTTTGCTTGATCTAAAGTCTCCTTAATATACTTCATGTTTCCAATATCTTAAAGCATTAAATCAATACAATGCGTTGCACAAGGTGACTAGAACAAATACTTGCGCTTCTCCATCAACAACATACCGGTTAGCACAAACTTGCACACGGTCTCGGTGACTACTTGTCTGACGTTTCCTCTGACCTCCTCAACAATCTTATCCATAAGGGGAAAGATGTGTCCTAGCGTCTAAGGTATGTTGGTAGTGTCAATCGAAGAAAGGTATATCATGCTTCTATCACAATAAACCACGAAATTGATGATAGACTTTATAGTTCTAGAACTCCAACCATCACATGATGGTGCATCCATATCTAGGTCTTTGACCTTCAATGTGTTCATATATACCTCAAGCACTGCACCTCCTCCTCCAGATATGCATTTGATTTAGTATCACGTAGGACCCTTGATGGGCACCTTACGCTATGGTATCAATGTAGTTGATAGTAACGCCTACTATCAGTTGCATTGAGTATTCCATTGAAGAAAAATTTAGAGATGGCTTTACCCACTTTCTTTGCACCTTGTTGAAAACATACTTTTTATTGATTTTTTGTTTTAGAAGGAAACATGTGAAGATCTTTCCCTTTGGGGGCATGTTAGCTCCTTTTCTTGTGCTTTGAGAAGCCGTGTCGGGCGCGCTTGATACGCACCATGGAGTTGTGAGGAAGTACACCCTGTGCAGTGTCTACCTTCTTCAAAAACGACGACTTTCTCTCATTGCATGCTTCATTTGTCTTATTTTGAAATCAATCATCTCGACTTCCTCAACTTCATCAGAATCATCAATTTCATGAAAATGTTCTTCATTTAAAGAACTTATAAGTCGTTCCTTTTTTTCATTAATTTTTCGTTCAAAGCGTAGACATATACAATCTAATGCTTTGTGACCTTCCGTAATTTTGCTGACATCCTTCTATTTGTGGGAGATATGTCTTTATCACGCCCAGATTCGGTCCCACTCGATTGGAAATTGACAGGTTTCGAGTCTTGAAACCAATATCTTGGGACTCTTTATTTATTATTTTTAATTAATTTATTTATTTTTGGTGAACTTATACACATTGGGTATACAAACAATATTATATGTAGTCATTTACATATACAAATACTTATACATGTACATATCTAATACAAACATTAGAGATCGCGGAAAAGTGCTGGTGAGCACCTATCTCTGAGATGGCTCATATTGCTGGTGTGGAATGTCCTGTCCTCTTTATCTCCTCTTCGAATTACCTACGGATTGAACAGTGCTAAGCTTTGCGCTTAGTGGAACATATAGGCATTAGCGACCAATAACAATACTTAGTCACAATCTTTTCACATTTCTTTTCCTTATGCATATAACGAAGCCTATTCTTATGTGACTACTTTCATGTCATATTATACATGTAGATTTTATCCTTTTAGATTCCATATCATTATCTTGTTCGTATTACTTCCATGTGTGTGTCTTTACAAGTTTCAATTCATATCTTCTACATGTATGGCATGTGGATCATATTCAAAACAAACTTATACATCTGTGGCAAATCGAAGACGGTCGAGTCATATCAAATTCATCGAGGATTGAATCGGACTAATACCATCCCATTATTAGACTCATATCATTATCACGGTAAAAGCCATTAATCAAATCCCTTTAGTAATTACATTTCATGATGGGATGTCAGTTTAATTCTTTTTAGTTATTGTTTTATTAAATTTTCATTTTCAAAGTGTCGACCGAATCCACTACTCGGCAGGTTGGCGATCAATGGAGCGGTTTACTAGACATTTTCAATCAAAACATTTTTTGGTTTATTAAATTTTTGTTTTCAAAAGTGTCGTGACGAATCTGAGCCAGCCAAGTTGGTGAATCCAATTTGGAGCAGGTTTTACTAGACATTTTCAATTATCTTCCCAAAACATTTTGTTTGTGTTATTCCATTTAGACTTTAGTGCAGCGAAAGCACTTCATTTCGAGCAATCCATAAACATTTACAAATTCAAAGACCCATAACATTCACATTTAACAAAATGCATTTACAAAATAATGCCTTTTACTAATATGCAGTAATGTAAAAGATGCCAAACAAATACAATTTTTAATGTCATTTTCTTTTATAGGTTTGTGATTTCACATATACTTTAGAAGTCGACATTCGAGGGCGGGTCGGTTAGTGAATCTGTCTTGTTTGTCATTCGATAGCAAATGTGATCTCACATTCGATATCCACCCGTCTCACATATGGCTATAGAAATCGACATTCCACGACCAGTTCGGTTGGTGAATCTTATGCTTTGTTTGTCATTCAGTAGCAATGTGATCTCACATTCAATATCACCATCTCACATATAGGTATAAATCGACATTCACGGCCAGTTGATTGTTGAATCACATCTGTTTGTCATTCGGTAGCAATGTGATTTCGCATTCAT
This sequence comes from Tetrastigma voinierianum, assembly GCA_016808115.1. NCBI lineage: Eukaryota > Viridiplantae > Streptophyta > Magnoliopsida > Vitales > Vitaceae > Tetrastigma > Tetrastigma voinierianum. Next base: position 70,234 of record JAEQBH010006088.1, read on the forward strand.
GGTATGATTCACTTTGACTATAAATTGACATTCATAGCGGATTCCAGTTGTTGAATCTGTTTGTTTGTCATTCGATAGCAATGTGATTTCATTTAGCAGTATGATTCACTGACTATAATTGACATTCATGGCGGTCGGTTGTTGAATCCGTCATTTGTCATTCATTAGCAATGTGATTTAAGCATTTATGATGTAGTTCGCTGACTATAAAAATTGACAACTACGAAAAATTGGTTGGTGAATCCTGTGCATTTGTCATTGATGCATGATGTGATTTCGCATTTACAATTAAGGTTACCTTCTACTTGGCCAATTCGGTTGGTGAATCCGTCATATTGGTCATTGATAAAAATGTGATTTCATTCAATATTTCTGATTACCTTCATAGTGAATTCAGTTGGTGAATCCGGAGTCATATCGGTCGATCAATGATACATTTCCAAATCGATTTACTTTTATGCGATGAATTTCACTTATAAACAAAATACCGCACACATGCATTTATTTGACAAACATTTAGAATACTTGATAATTCAAATATATATATATATATATATATATATATATATATCTATACTCTCTATATTTACAAAATAGAACTCTCTTGATCATAATCACATTACGTCTTCATATCCTTTATTACCTTTTACGGTTATATATGGTAATAATGCATTATATCTTAACCATATTATGTGTTCATGACATATTACCCTTCATATTCGTATTCTGTTTAGTTCGTTTTCATTTTCCATATCACATTCATGTTTCATGAACATTTATACATGGTACATTTCTATATTTTCCTTGTTTCATGCCTATTACACATGGCCTTTAACTGCTGAAATGCGATGTCTGTGGAATCACACCTCATTCATGTATTCTTATTCTCTATGAATCTACTTTACTTAGAAATTGGAATCATTCAATGGATCATCCAAACTAAAAAGTTCATGGCATTTTCGTGCCAAGGCTAGTCAATTCTAAGAATGTTACACTTGGGACAGTTTGAAATATTTCATTTCCAGTGTCTTGACTCCATATTTGACACTTGTTCTGTGCCCACTACAAAGCTAAGTTTTCAGGGTTCTTCTCCAATTGGAATCACCCAAATCAGACATCTAAACTCGAGTTATGTCTAAACAACCGGTACTCTGTGTTCAAAACGAGAACGAAATTTGGCTTTGACATGGTCCCACTTTGAGTGAATTTTTGGGCCACATAAAATCAGGGCTGAAGGGTACCTATTTAGATGTTGGACCTGCTTGAAGTCTAGTTTAATTAGCGCAGATATTTCGAATCTGAGTAATAAATGAAGCAAGTTATGGCTAAAATCTGGCCCGGTCAAAATAGAGCGGGGTGTAAATTTTTTGAGTCTGACTGTGCGTGCGGAACCGAATACAGGCACTGTACCCGGTACAAGTTCAAGGTGTGCGGTACAGATTCTGCAAATTCGGAATGTTTTCTCCCATTTTCAATATTTGATACCCAAATCAACCAAATACTCTATAAACCACGTCAAGACCACTCCAAATTCATCTTATAATCTCTTTTCTACTTTCAGTATCATTCGATACATATCTTTCTTCAAAACCTTTCATGATTTTCTCTCAAAAACAACTCTAATATAGGTCATAGCTTATACATACCAAATACAAGAATTTTTAGGGTTTTGTTATAACCCAAACTCCTTTGCTGCAATTAAACCATGAATCCAACCTCGAATGGAGGGATTCCATGTTTTTCTTGTGCCATTTGAGGTTTACCCACATACTCTCAATAATCTTTGGGTTAGGATGGTCTATCAAAACCCTAGAAATCAAATACCAACAAGAAAAGCCATGTTGGATGAACTTTTATCAAACCTAGGTTTGGGCAAACTACTAATCATGCAGTGTATGAAATTCCTTACAAGAGTTCATAGTTCCATACCAAAAATTCAAAGTTCCATACCTTTTTTATCTTGGCTTCTCTTCTTCTTCTCTTCCTCTTCCTCTTCTTCTTCTTCTCCCCTTCTCTTCTCTCCCTCTCTACGATTCTCTCTATTTGGGACCAATTTGGTCTTAAATCAATTTTGAGTTAAGGCCATGTTTGGCCTTGCATTTTAAGTTACTTTTACTCATTTTTGCAATTAAGTCCTTCCATTCATTCCAATTTCTATTTCATCTTTCTCTAATTGCCTTGAATCCCATAACTTCTTCTATTTTATTTCATTTTTCTCAAATTCCATGTTGGCATATAAACACTGTTTTATACCTTTCATATCCTCAAGTGGTAAGCTAATTTACCCTTGACTTTATAGTCAATTTCGGGTCTATGGGTTTATTTCTAGAAAAATTCCATTTAACACAATATACCCTAAACAGTTTCAGCCTTTGGTATATTTAGGAGTATTACATGTCATTGTGTAGCTTTAATCTTGTTATAGCTCTATGAATAACCTTTCCACAGTACTTACATTTGGGGGTTCTTCTATTACCACCTAATGGTTCTGCATGCTCCGACCAATATCATGTTTTGAAGCCATTCCAAAATGTTCACCTAATCATGTATAAAGTAAAACAAAAATATCATACAAATTAAATTATTTTCTAATATAATTGTTCTTCAACAAATTAAATTTCTACAAATGGTAAATAAATTTACAAATTTCCATTTTCAATTAAATAAATTAAAAGTTTTATTTATCTTATTTTATTTATAATAAATTACCATATTAATTTAATATTAATACAATTAGATTAATTATTCTTATTTATGCTTGTTTTTCATAAATTATTAATTTTGAGTTAATCTTATTTATGTTTGGTAAAATAAATAAAATAATATTTGTATTTGTATTTTTATATTGTTCACAAAAATATGATTTATGGTTTTGTTAATTTATTATTCTTATTTATTTATAATATATTACCATATTAATTTAATATTAATACAATTAGATTAGTATTCTTATTTATGCTTGTTTTTCATAAATTATTAATTTTGAATTAATCTTATTTGTTGGTAAAATAATAAAATAATATTTTTATTTGATTTATCTTGTTCCTGAAAATATGATTTATGGTTTGTTAATTTGTATTCTTATTTTATTTATAATGTATTACCATATTAATTTAATATTAATACAATTAGCTAGATTAATTATTCTTATTTATGTGTTTTTCATAAATTATTAATTTTAGAGTGTCTTATTTATGTTTGAAAGTATAATAAATAAAATATTATTTTTTATTTTACATTATATTGTTCTAAAAATATGATTTATGGTTTGTTAATTTATTATTCTTATTTTATTTATAATATTATATATTGAACTTAATTAGAAGTTGATAAATACAGTTTGCTAAATATATTTTTTGGTTGGAAACATGGAAAAAATGGGGTTAGAAGCGTTTAGAATAATTTATGGTGATAAAACGATGTCGTTTTGGCCTTTAGAGCGAAAGCGGCGTCGTTCAAGTACAATTTTTTTTTTTTTTAAATTATGCATATACCAAAATGACGTCGTTTTGAACCGGTATCACATATCCAAACGACGTCGTTTGGTTTACGATAACCGCGGCGTTGTTTTATCTCACTACGAGGATGAAAGCGACATCGTTTCACGAGTTCAAATGCCCAGAGAGACTTGTTCCTTGTTCCCGATTGCAGGGGATTGGGGTTTTGGAGCGATGGCGAGGCGGGCGGTGGGCGTATTGCGAGACGAGCTGCTGAGCCTAAGAAAATCTCAAATTTCGATTTTCGATCGAGTGTCGGCGACGTCAGCGACTGAGGTTTTCTTTCCTCCTCTTCTTTCGTTCTTCGTTTCTTGAGATTTTGATGTCAAAATCTCACATCTAGGAAGAAGAATTGTTTTTCGTTCTTTGTTTCTGTTCTTTGTTTTGTAATGAAATTGGTTCACGTTGTTCAGTTGTTGTGTTATGAAATTGGTTCATGGGTTTTTATTTTGAGGAATCTCACGAAAGGTGGGTCCCACAGCTTTTTTGGTTTCGGTTAAATGCGGGGATTCGATTTTCTTCCATCAAGTCTAGAGTCATCCGGGGGCTTCGTAAGTTCATAGGAATCATTTTGGGAACTCGGTCGAGTTCAGAGTTTATCGGTTATATGGAGTTCCACGGGTTCAATGCACATCTCGTGTCGGTGGTGTCGGCGATGGTTAGAAATTTGATCGGTTACAAATCGGTGAGTCGTGCAGGCTCGACCGATTTTTTGAACCCTGGTCACAGTAGAAATCAAGCATAGAAAGAACATAAATATCTAGGCTAACAAGGTTCTCTTGTTTCAACTATGGCATCCCGTGATAGGAAAACTCGGTAAAGGCGTATGAGAAATGAAAACACATAAAACTTCTTCTCAACTTCCTTTTATTTGAAGTATTGGATAGAGCGGAGTATATTGGCATCTTGAGTATGATAAACTAACCTCTTTTGCTATACGTCTATCCTCGTAGGTTAAGAGGCTAAAAGGCGGTGGTCCTCCATGACTTCTTTGATGCGGCGCAAGAAGAACAGTACTGCCTCTCTTCCATCAATCAGCCAATGGTCGTATGTCAAAGCAATGTACATCATTAGCCTAGCAACTATGTTGCCTCGAACAACCATGGGATGGTTCCCCCGATGGGATAGCATCTTGGGATTGCCGTCGGGGTTCAAAAAAATCGTTTGTGATCGATACGACAACCGATTACGTAACCAACTCGTACTAACCACGTCAATACGACACTGAATCTGAGAGCCGGGCATTGAATCGGGGTGGAACTTCCCGGTATAAATCGGTAAAACTGGTGAACTCAGTAGGAGTTCTCTAGATATTCATTAAGTTGGGTGGAAGAAAGAAAATCAAATCCTCGTCTGAAGCCCAGACAAAAGAGGAAAAAAATTCACCTTTCAGAGATTCTCTGAAAAGCAAAAAAACCATGAACCAATTTCATAACACAACTGAACAACATGAACAAATTTCATTACAAAACGAAGAACAGAAACGGAGAACGAAGAACGGTTCTAGATATGAGATTTTGACATCAACATCTCGAAAGCGAAGAAGCAGGAAGAAGAGGAGGAAAACCTCAATTCTTAGGCGTCACTTTGTCACTTGATTGAAAATCAAAATATGAGATTTTCTCGGGTTTCCGAGGTAGGCTCGCCCGCGATCGCGTTCGTGGCTCGTAGCTCGCTCGTCCTCGAAACCTCGGTCGTCGGTCGCCATCCTTTCGCTCCGGCATTAGGTGAGATCGAAATCGGTGACCCCCTCTGCCAAATTGGAGCGAAGCAGTTCCTCTTTTGGGCATTTGAACCTTGGTGAAGCAGCGTTGTTTCATCTCGTAGGAGATAAAGCGACGTGGTTAAGTTATTTATTACATATTTTTAAATACAAAATAAAACGGCGTGGATTCTACGGTTATTAAAGCAAAGCGGCGATAGTTTTGAACTAGTTGTCACTAACATCGTTTGGATCCCACCTAGTCCAAAGCGACATCGTTTATATTATGTACGAAATTAAAAAAAAAAAAAATTCTCGACTCTGCATGGCGTCGTTTGGCTCGAAAAAGAAAAAGCAATGGCCAGTTTATCACTAGAAACTATTCTGAACCCTTGCAACCCCATTTTGCCATGTTTCCAGCCAAAAATATGTTGCTTAAGTTGTATAGGACTATTGGTTCTCACCCCCCACCATAGCCCAAGAAAAAGAAAACATTATGTTGTTACAATCTTTCCCAACAACAGCAAGGCACTACTAGTCATTGCTTTCAAGAAGGTCTCATTTTAGCCAATTATTCTCCTACTTAACCTTGCATGAAAGCGTTCTTCAACATGCTATAACCAATGTACAATCTCTTGAATGTACATTTGTTCATAGCTTCATCAAAATCAGTTTGTAGTACGAAACATCCTCTTGGATCAATCCTCTTTTGCTTTTCTGAAAAAGTTCGCAATTTGGTATAATTCTACTTCAATGTGCCTTTCAATATGTTTTGAGCTAAAACTTCTAACCGTGTAACACTTGTAAACATTAACAATTGCTCCATATCTATCCAACATTTTTGCCTCCTTTTTTATTGACGAATGGATTCATTTTGAACATGGGCATGAAATCATGTGCCATGAACTCAGAAGTAACCTGTGACATAGTGAAATGATTTGCCAATTAATAAAGAATAAAATGATAAACGACCATTAAAGTTAAATAAAAAATAGTTTGCATTTACCCGACGATTATGTTGCACCCTATAGCATGTGTGTACATTCATCAAAGTTGTAATTATAAAAGTCTTCTCATTCTTCATCATGCTCCCATACAATCTCGATTACTAGCCATCTTCTAGCAAAGACTCTAGCGTATCCCGCGTCCTCTTTCTTCAACGAATGTTGTATCCATTAATAATTGCCCACTTCCTCACTGTGAGCTTGCATTTTGCAACATCCTTAAATCTTTGTGTAGCCTTAAACTTTATTGTGGCATGATCTTCCCTTAGGTTAAACACATTAGGCCTTTCTTTTTTCTTTTTTCTCTCTTTACAAAACAACTCATCTTCATCACTGCTTTATGGTGTCAAGCATCCATCATCATCAATGTCATTGTAATCACTCAATGGATGATCTTCATCAGCATTACAATCTTCATGCACATCCCTCTCAACCGACATACATTTGAAAGAATAAATTAACTTCTAATATTCGTAGATTGCATAATTAAATTAATGAAACGATGAATGCAATAACATAAGACCTTCTCGTGGATGGCCTACATTTCCATCATCTTCCCTCTCATCAACTTCCTCCTCATTATCCTTTCTCAAACCAAGCACTTCTCTTTGTAAGTCTCTTCTCCTTCTTCTTTTGCTATTGACTGCTTCTTCGAACTCATTATCCTTACTACTTATAATGACATCATAGTCACTACTATTTCATGAACTTTCAAGGTAGTAATCCCCATTAGCATCACTAACAACACTATTATCATCCTCCATATGTGCACTAGGACCAATATTTTCTTCTACTAGAATCAAATTATCATAGGCATTCTCAACAATGCATTCAAAATAGACAGATATTTGTCCATCCCTTACCAAAGATAACATGTCCAAATATCCATTATCATTTGTAAAAAATGTTGTTAACCTAAATTAAAACTCATACTTATTTCACGTAAGCAATCTTGTTCATACCAATAATTTCATCACATCTTTTTCCAGCTTAAAATAAGAAATTTTGTTCAAATCCTGAATGTCTACGTATCCTAACTAGCCCTTAATGTATGACAAGCTATCAACATTAATACCTGAACTTCCATACGTGGTGGAAGTTTAAGGTTAATGGGTCCATTATGAATCACATGTCATTGCAACATTTAATGCCATTCAAAGATAAAAAATCAGGTCATAGTGGTATAAAGACAAAAAAATAGAGCAAAGAGCAATAAATAAACACATAAAAATAGGTGCTTTGTCCATCCATAAAACTATGGGGAGATTGCATTGTTATAAAACAACAAAACCCCAAGAGAAAGGAACATACATGTGTTTTATTGGGTGACAACAAAGCTACATAAAAAAGACAATCACACTTTAAAAATAGGGACAATTGGGACCAAATGGGGACGGGTACAAATGGAGATGTGGAAAAATAAAAAATATATTAGCAAATAAAAGCAGAATGAATAGTATAGGCAAGGTAAATTTGAAATTTTCCAAAAAAAGGGCAAATACGATGAACTTGTCGTTACAATACAGGTTGAAAACCTGGAATTTTTCCAAATTTTGGATGACAAAACGGACCTCGTCGTTGAATTCTTCTCGTGAAATCTAGTTACTCAGACGAATTTCGTTGAATTAGAGATAGTAAAATTTAAGTATTTTTCGAAGCGCGGTATCGAGTAACATGGCAAGCCATGTGTCCTGTGTCCTATACAAAGGCAAGTGCATGTAGGACACATGGAAAGTCCACATGCATGGAACATGGAATGTCTATAAAATGGGATGGAGCTCAGTTCATAGAGGGGGAGAGGAAAAAAAAGGAAAGGAAGGAAAAAGGAAAGGGAAAGGAAGAGAAGAAAGAAAAGAAAGAGAGAAGGAGAAGAAAGAGAGAGAGAAAGAGGGAGAAAAGGAGCGAAGCGTTCGATTGTCGGACCTTTCGTTGGACAGTGAAGTACGTATATTAGGCGGACTGTGCTCCAAAGTGAGATTCTTCCTACTTTGGTTTATTGTCCACCATAAGGGCTGTGGGGTTGTGTCTTTGCCCTAAGGGGTTGTTTGGCTGAATTTTGAAATATGGGAATGCTACCTGATTTTGATTGGGAAATTGAGGGACTTTAGAATCTGGTCCCTCTTGTAAGTGTAGCGCATTAGTAGGGCATGATGAAGCATTTGGTCCACCGTCGGACCATTCTGTTGAGTTGGTCCATTTCTAGGATTACCACGATTGGGCTATTTATTTGTTGTGTCCAGGATTTTGGATTGAATTTAGTGCAGTTGTGGCTGTTTGGTGGTTTTGTTAATGACCAGTTGGTGGTTGAAGCTGAGATTGGATCACGACTATTTTGGGGTGATTGTGCCTTTATTTTGGTGGTTTTTGTTATGGCCAGGCTTGTGAGGAGTGCAGAGTATGGATTGTTTTAAAGGAATGTTATTGCTTGATTTTGTGATAACCTACTTGATTGTTCTTGTTGATATATATATATATATATATATTAATATATTTGAAATTGGATGAAATGTTTGAAGTATAACACCATTATAATTATCGATGATACATGAGTTATTATCCATATGATATTCATTACATATGAGACATGGAATTGATATGTAGTGGCATAATAAATTATATGCACACCGAACATCGCATTCATAAGGTGTAAAGTACGTAAGTGCCCATCAAACACCACATCATGGTGGTTGATGAACAGAACCGTCACCGTTGAACAAAGTTCAGTGGAGTTCCACTGTTCCCAGAGCATGAAACTTGTGTCGAGTAGTAGCAAGCAGGGATAGATACCCCATCGGGTGAAAGCCTCGATATTTTTTATTATACATATGTATCCAACGGTGAAAGCTTATGAAAGGGTAGGAAGGCGTGCGAAGCCTGCGGTGAGACCCCGAAAATTTGCCTACCCAAAAAGACACATGTTTTGTTAATAAAATGATCCTTGGAAGTGAAACATCCAATAAGTTTTGATTTCTAAAAACTTGATTTTGTTTCAAAGTGATCTGATGGGGGTGATTCATCGGCTTGATGGATGTCATCACACATTAATGCGCGTGTGTGATGGGTGTGCGTGATGACTCGGATTTTTCATGCATTGAGTGAGTCTCATCTCATTTCATGGCATGACATGTAGTATTCCATTAGAATGACATCATTCTATTGGAATGTTGATATATATATATATATATGTGTGTGTGTGTGTGTGTGTGTGTGTGTGAATGTGTCCAAGTGAACATTGCATGTGCATTTAAAGGGGTAATAGCCTTTGTAGGAGTCTCTCTACTGGGCGTGACTCACCCTTTATGGGAAAACATTTCAAGTACAGGGTATATACATCGGTGGACGGCTCTCATTCGGGGCCGAGAGGTTAAAGAAAGCTAACTTGTGGTTGGTAGAGTTCTTTATGTAAAACTTTGGAAAGAACTAGTTTTGGCATATGCCTGTGTATGTAATAGAGTTGTAATTAAACTCATAGTAATATATTTTGAAAATAACATAAAATGTTTATTAAGTGTGGCTAAACGGATCCCGGTAAATGGGATTGGATAGTGTGGTATTAAGACACATGATATTTACCGGAAATTTTGACCCTCGTTCACAGCTTGGTGTTAGGGCATAGGTATGTAATTACCTAGGACTCGATGAATGGATCCCAATTAATAGGATTAGATAGTGTGGGTATCGATATATACAATATCCACGGGTATTTCCACGAGTTGACGGTTGGGCAACGGACTCTCGGATTTTCCGGTGTCACAGCTTGGTATCAGAGCCTAGGTTTACGAATACCTAAGGCTTGATGGACATGGGTATAGACCATTGCATTCATTGTGCATTTAAATGTTTGGTGCTAAAGATGCTACCTAATGGTGTGGTATGTGTTGTGTGAATTATATACATGGTAAAATGTATATAGGAAAAGATGAACACTAGGGTTAGAGAACATAACCTTAGGGGTTCAGAAAATGAGTAAACGGAATAGTTCAGGATGGGATGTCATATACACTACTAGTTAGACTAGAAAAAGGAATCTCAATTTTCTATTTGACACATGTAGATGGTAAGTTGAGGAAGAGGAAGTCGAGGAAGGGGAAGTCGAGGCGGTGACGACAACCCACTACCAACGGCCTTTGACTATGAAGCCTTCATGGAGGCTATTGGTCTTTGCGTACTATTGCATGGCGATCAGTGAGCTACCGTGCATAGGCTAGTGCAACTTGACGGGCTAGGGTGTGGGGTGGGGGAGGTACGGGGTTAAGTAACCTCCAAGGTTCAAGGCACATCATCCTCCGACCTTCGGGGGAGGAGGGGATCCGATGATAGCTGATCAATGGTTCCGACAAGTGGAAAAGATATTGGAGGCTATGGAGATCATTTCTGATGCCACCAAGATAAAGTTAGCTGCGTTTTAGTTAGAAGGTGAATCCCAAATATTGTGGGATTGGGTCAAAGCCTCGAGGGACTTAAATGATGACATGGGAAGAGTTCGAGAGTTCTTCATGAGTAAGTTTTCACAGCATCGCCGACATGCAGCTGGGGAGTTCACGGAATTTAGACAAGGAGCGATGGCGGTGCTTGAATGCATTAGCTAAGTTTCTTGAGTTAGTACATTTCATTGATGACTATGTAGCCCGCGGACATGGCACGAGGTGAAAGTTTGAGGATGGACTGAAACTATCCTTCCAGGGTAAAATTGTTGGACTTCTTTTGCATGATATGGACTTGATGGTTAGGCCAACTATGGCCATTGAGAGGGAAGTGGATGATGCACGGAACATCCGAGATGCAGGTGTTAAGGATGGAGGAAGAGGCAACCTTTTTCTAGCTTAGGGAAGAAGTAGAGGGACTCCTGCTGCGATTTCGAGACGTGGCGAGTATTTGCAAGGCAGGCTACGGGTTGATCATCTCCGGGTGGCAGATCTTTCAGGGCTTACAACTAGCCAGGGTAAGGGACATGCTTCCATTTCCATCAGCCTAGACACTTGAGGTGAGATTGTCCTCAGAGGCAGGAATCCCAAAGTTATGGGACACCTCGGTCCAGTCCTTCGATGGGACGTTACACTTAGACACGGTTGTTCCTCCTTGCATGCTAGGTCGGGAGACGGTATCAATCGTAGAGCGCATGGGGCCCTGCCGCCTCACCAGTTAGGCCGGATGGGCTAAAGGCGGGGTCGAGTCAAGGCTAGGGCTCACAGTCGGGACAGGGGACTCAAGGAATAATACACTCCATTACACCATAGACTAAATTCTGAGATCGATAAGTTATTCAGGGTATGTTTCTACTCTTTTACCTATGGGAAAAAGTATTTTTTGATTCTAGTGCATCTCATTCCTTTGTTGCTGCATCTTGTGTCAAAGATTTGGGCTTAGAGGTTGAAACCTTGGAAAATCCGTTGTATGTGAATTCTCCCTTAGGAACTAGGGTGAGTAATAATATGATATGTCGAGATTGTGAGTTAAAGATCTCAAGGATTCTACTCATCGTAGACTTTCAGGTCATGTACATGTCGGAGTTTGATGTTATACTTAGGATGGATTGGTAGCAATGCAATTAAGTAATTGATTGTGTGATCGTAGGGTTACTACCTACACCGGATGATGTTTGTGTTATGTTCGGGTGGATGAGCACAGTGCATTGCCTCGAAGCCATGTCTGATTCTAGGTGCACAGACCGATTCTGAGGAGTTGGTTGTGAACCTTACCTGGAGGCAGTGAGGCCGGGAGTTGGGTCTACCTCGGGTAGTTCTGATATAAGGATGTTTTTCTAGAGGAATTCACCAGAGATTACCTCAGCGCATGGATGTAGACTTAATATCGAGTTAGAACTTGATATATCGCCTATTTACATGGCGCCGCGTAGAATGAATTCTGTAAGTTACAAGAACTCAAGGTTTAATTGCAAGAATTATTGGATAGAGGTTTTATTATATCGAGCACTTCATTGGGCTCAGTCTTGTTTGCTAAAAGAAGGACAAGACCTTATGCTATGCATTATTTCTGCAAGCCAGTTGAGCAGGGGTTCACAGATTAAAGGGCGTGAGTCACACTCCCGAAGATAGATCTGCCTTCCAGTTATCATGATTAAAGGTTAAAGGAAGCGAGATATCCTAAGATGGTGTTTAGAATGCGATACGGGCATTTCGAGTTCATAGTAATGCCTATTTCTAGTTAACGAATGCTCTAGCGGCATTCATGGATCTCATGCATAGGGTCTTTCAACCCTATCTAGATCACTTTGTTGTGGTCTTCGTGGACGACATTTTGATCTACTCTAAGTCAGAGGAGGAGCATGAGGATCATTTGAGGATTGTTTTCCATGCTTTGAGAAACCATCGGTTGGCCATGCCAAGACTTCAGCAAATGAATTTTGGCTTGCGAGAATAGATTCTTGGAGTCGTATGGTATTGGCTTTGGGTGTGCTTAGTGGTTGGGAGAAGGTTAAGGTAGTTATGAGTTGGGAAAGACCCAAAGTCAGGTCTTGAATCTGTGATTTCTTAGGATTAACGGGTATTATAGGAGTTCATTGAGGACTTCTCAGGTGATTTGCGCTATGTGAGAAATTGACACAGGAGGTTAAGTTTGAGTGGAATGACTTGTGTGAGGGCATTCCGGGAATTGAAAAAAGCTACCTCGCTCCTATTACGATAGTCCCCGAAGAGGGAATGAGGTACCTGATTAATATTATGATGCCTCGAAGAACGGACTGGGATGTGTTTTGATGCAGTTCGGGAGGGTTGTGGCTAATGGTTCTTGGTAGTTAAAGAATCATGAGCGAAGTTACCCCACACATGATATGGAATTGGCGGCCATTGTCTTTGCCTTGAATATTTGGTGCCACCACCTGTATGGTGAGCAGTTCGAGGTGTTTTCAGACCATAATAGTTTGAAATACATCTTTACCCAACGGGACCTCAATATGAGGCAACGCAGGTGGATGGAGTATTTGGAGGATTATGAGTTCACTTTGCATTACCATCTTGGTAAGGAAAATGTGGTGGTTGATGCGCTCAACTGGAAGTCATAGGGAGTATTGGCTAGTATAGCTTCCCATGAGTGGCGAATGCTCAAGGTTGTGGGACAGTGCGGACTGCACTACAAAGATCAGACTCAGGGTATTTTAGGGAGTTTGGTGGCTACGCTTTCCCTACTAAGCAGAGTGATTGAGTCCCAGGGACAAGACATAGAGATAGCGTCCATTAGGGATTAGGTATAGTTAGGTACCGGTGACGAAGGCTGGGCCATTCACATGGATGGTAGTCTTCAGTATTGGGGAAAGAGTTGTGGTTTTCTAATCGACAGATTTGAGAGAGGAGATCCTCAAGGAGTTCCACTACTCTCGTTTTGCCATACATCCAGATGGCACGAAGATGTACCATGATCTTCGTTGCCAGTATTACTGGAGTGGAATGAAGCAACAAGTTCAGGATTTTGTTTGTTGGTGTCTCACTTGACCGGCGGTAAGAATTGAGCGTGGGAGTCGAGCGGGGTTACTCATTCGTTGGAAACTTGGCAGCGAGTGGAAGTGAGGCACATCACGATGGTTGTGACTCGATGATTCATTAGACATGACCTGTGATAATGTGGACAGATGTAAATCAGGCTTACTGCACAGGCATGGGACTCAAACCTTCACTCTAAAGAAATTCTATAGGTTATACATACAAAATATTGTCCGGTTAAATGGAGTGCCAGTCTCTATAGTATAGGACTAGGATCCCAGGTTTACAACTTGTTTTTGGGAGAGCTTCTAGTGAGCTATGGGGACAAAATTGATGTTGAGCACTATTTTTCATCCACTGAAACGGAGCGATTAGGTTAAACCTTAAGCCCGGGCGTTAGAGGGACGTACTCACGGGCATGTTTCCTAGCTCTTAAGGGTGGTTGAGAAGAGCATTTACCCTTGGTGGAATTCACCTATAACAACAGTTATCAAGCGAGCATACAGATGACATCCTATGAGGCCTTATATGGAAGGTCATGTCGATCTCCAGTTTTTTGGACGGAGGTGGGAGAGATCCTCCATAGGTCCGTATTTGGTAAAGGAAACCTCAGAGAGTGGACTTGATACGGAAGCGTCTTCTCATGGCTCAGAGCTGACAGAAGAACTACTCCGACAGATTGTGATGACCTCTAGAATTTGAGGTGGTAATCACGTCTTCTTGAAGGTGATGCTTAAAAGAGGAGTGGTCAGTTTGGTAAGTGGGGAAAGTTGTCGCCGAGGTATATTGGACCCTTTGAGGTACTTGAGAGGGTAGGTATAGTTGCTTATCGGTTGGCTTTACCGTCGAGCTTATTGAGTGTTCATGCGGTATTCCATGTCTCCATATCTCCATGCTCCGGAAGTACACTCAAGATCCGACTCATGTAGTGGATTGGGGTGAGCTAATTGTTGATGTAGATGAGACCTTTGAGGAGGGACTTGTGCATATTATGGATAGCCGGGATCAGGTTTTACGACGCAAGACCGTGAGGCTAGTAAAGGTGTTGTGGCAACATTGAAGAGTGGATGAGGCCACATGAGAACGCGAGGACACGATGCGTGCCACTTATCAATCCTTATTTGAGGATGAAGGTACGTTGTTTAGTCATTTGATAATAAAAAAATGACTGTATCATATTAATGTGATTGTATGTATATGTGCGTGTGAATTTTAAGAAGAAATCTTTTGAAACATGTAAAACACAGGTAAATTTATGAAATTTTCGAAAAAGAGCGAGACGGTGAACTTAGCTATAATGTCTGAGTTAAAAACCCGGAATTTTTGGGTGTGGATGATGAAACGGACCTTAGTGTTGAATTCATCTTGCGAAATCTAGTTACTAAGGCGGATTTTGTTGAATTTTGAGACAGTCGAAATTTCACTTTTTTCGAGGCAATGGGTGTCGAGTGACACATGGCAATCCATGTGAGTGACACATGGCTAGCCATGTGTCACAATGCATGTAGGTCACATAGCAAGCCATGTGTCCACATGCATGGAACATGGAATGTCTATAAAATGGGATGGAGATTAGTTCGTAGAGGGGGAGAGGAACAAAAAGGAAAGGAAGGAAAAAGGAAAGGGAAAGGAAGGAAAGGAAGAGAAGAAAGAAAGAGAGAGAAGGAGAAGAAAGGGAGAGAGAAAGAGGGAGAAAAGGAAGCTGGCGTTCTGATTGTCGGAACTTGTCGAACCAAGAAGTAAAGTCCATATATTCGACGAGGACTAGGCTCCAAGAGGTAGAGATTCTTCCTACTTTGGTTTATTTTCCACTATAAGAGCTGTGGGGTTGTGTCTTTGTCCTAAGGAGCTATTTGGCCGAATTTCGAAATATGGGAATGCTACTCTATTTTTGATCTCCTTTGGCGAGGATTTTAGGACTGATTTTCGGGTGAAATAGGGGACTTTGGACTTGTGACGCCTGTTTCTGGGGTCTAGTTGACCGCAGATCAGCACACGGAAAACGTGTGTCTCATATCATGAGACCTATTGTAACATCTCGTCGAGAGGGTGTACGGTACGAATTGCTTGAGTAGAGGCACACATGAGCACTTAAGTGTCCTTTGTAGTATTTTGGAAGAAATTGTGAAATGATAATTTATGGAGCAGGAATGTTGTAATAAAACAAGGGTAAAATCGTAATTGATCAAATGGGACATAAAGAGGCATAATCAAGAAGATGAGTATGCCAAAATAAAAATAACAAAAGTTGAAGTAAAATTATTGAGAGATCAAGGACCTATTTGCAATTAAGGTATAATTGAGACTATAAAAGGGCCATGAGACAAACAAATATCACATTTTGTTCTCATTTGGCTAGGGCAACCCGTGGGAGAGGAGAAAGAAGGAAAAAAGAAGAGGAAGAGGAGGAAGAAGGAAGAAGAAGAAGGAGAAGGAGAAAAGGTATGTTTTAAATGCCCCGGAAATCAGTGTATTTTGATGTCTGGGTTTTGGTATGAATTTTCCATGGAGATTAGTTGCTCCTTTGGGCTAGGGTTTGTGGAGAGATTACAATAACCCTAGAATTCTTGGTTATGGGTAAAATCCTAATTGATAAAGAATAAACATGGAAACCATCATAATTCTATGGTTTGGAAGGAATTGGTGGACCTTAGGTTGAATTGCAGGATTTTTACACAGGGGTTTTGTTGTATGGAGTTCCAAACCACCAATACAAGTGTTATGGAGTGGTTTGAATGACTTTCATGATTATTGGTATTACGGTTTTGAGAATAGTTGTAAAAAAGAATGTTGAGTTTTTTTAAAGGGAGTATGTCAAATTTGTCAAACCCTGTTTTGTTTTGGCTATAGATTAAGTTATAATCATCCAAATGAATTGATTCCAATTGGTAAAGAACCATAGAGATAGGAGCTACAAATTTATAGAAGGGACCAAGAGCAAATTGTAGCTCTAAAACCACAAATACGGACTGAAAAGGTGAGCTCGTGTGGCTCACTGATTATGTGCTACATTTGGGTATTGTTGTAGTGTTTTGCCCATAAGTGGAGTTTCACTCATCAAATTAGGTGATTCAAAATTCTGGGTAAAATAGACTTCTAGGGAATAAAGTTAGCTAAAGGAAATTGCATACCAAATTGTAACCCCAAGTTCCCAGAATTTGTCAAAGTGGAGCTATGTGCAGATTCTGTTTTTGCCAAATTGGAGTAATATAGATGTAAATACAATAGGAGTTTTGTGATCCAAATTGGGTGATTCCAATTGGAGAAGAAACCTTAGAACCATAGCTTCAAATGAGTGAAAAAATTCCAATTTATGAGTTAAGACCCCGAGAAATCAAGGATAATTAGGTGATTGATGAGCTAACCAATTTGGCATCAAAAAATTGCTGTAACTTGTGTTATGTGGTTGAGGGCCTTAGAGAAGGAATTTTAAATTGAAAATTTAAAGAGATGTCATTGGGATAAAGGAATGATCTGGAGAGTTTCATAATTTTTGAAGATCGTTTGAATAATTTTTGGGTAATAAAGTCCAGAGAGTATTGTTGGAAAAAGGTTTACCAAAATGGTGGTTTTTTGTTGAGGGCTTTTGGTGCTCAGGAGTAAATTGTTAATTTGGATTTATATGAATGTTGTGTGACCCTAAAGTGACTTGGAGTGTGAAGTACGTTAAGTTTTACGCTATGCGAGTGATTAATCATTTTGCCGTGATGGTTTGAGTGTGTGGGCTAAAGCAAAGGCGGGAAAGTTGTGGAGTTGTGCTCAAGTTTTGGTAAACAAGGTGGTATTCTAAACCTATTTTCAAATACTAGTGAATTATTATTATAAACTGTTTTACACTGGTATTTAATGGTTTAATTGTAAACCATGTTTTAAAGCAAATAATGAGTTTTTAAGCAAACAAAATGGTTTTGAATTTTAAACCATATGTGAAAACAAACAAGTAATGGTTTTGTGTAATCAACCATACTTTTATAAAGCAAGCAAGCAATGGTTTGAATTGCAAAACCATATTTCAAAGAATCAAGCAAGCAAACAAAAGTCTATTTTGTAAAATAGGCCTAACAATCCTAGTCTTAAGTAAGCATCTTGCAGGTCGAGGTATTAAAATGCGTGTAGCGGTGGTGTTAGGATATCATACATGCATTTTAGATTTGCACAGTGACAAACTTAGATCATGCATCATGCATTTAAAAGGAGATCGGTAGCGCATCTTTGGAGTATATAGAGGTTAAGTTCTAACTAAATTATGGTGATGGAGACCAGGTGAATTCCACCTGTTCTGGAAAGGTGACGTGGGCGAGGCCCTTCCGCTTTAGGTGATGCGGACCTAGGTCCTTCCCACTGACACGGTCGTGCGGGCTCCAGTGTTCACTAGAAGTCTGCATGTGAGAAAGGCCTCAATGGTTGATGACTTATAAGAATGTTTTATACGAGTTTTGAAAAATCAACCACTGGTGCACGGTTGAGTCAGGCTCCCGTGTTTGTTTTAAAGCCAGCGGTTGAGCGAGACTCAGTTTTATTTCAAAACAAGCGGTTGAGCAGGCTCCGTTTAGATTTTAAACGCGGTTGAGCCCGGGCTCCGTTTTTATTTCAAAGCAAGTGGCCAAGCTCGTGTTTGAGAAAAGTTTATTAACTTTTTAAAGCAAAGGTTTATGAAAAGTTTTATAAACTTTTAAAAAGCAAACAGTCTGAAAGTTTTAGAAACTTTAAAGTAAGCAACAGGCTCTGGAAAATATCCTGTAAAGAGAGTTTTCTGATTTGAGATATTTTAGGAAAAAGTAAACATTTTATAAAACAGCCACTCTTTGAGCTCGTTTAGCTCATTATTTTCCTGTTTTAAAAAACTATTTTCAGTATAGGCACCTTGGAGCGTTGGAAGCGAATTAAGTTCTCACGACTTTTGTATAAGTCGCGTAATTAACAATCTTTTGTAAGGAAATACTTTAGTTTGTATATTAGAGTATATGTCTGTTCATGAGTGTAGTTTTGTGAAAAATGTGTTGAGCACAGGCTCTTAGTGAAAGAATGTTGTTGGTTGCCATATTTGGACATGTGTAAATTGTGTATATCACGAGTTTGGGACATGTCACATGTCTGTTTGTTATCTTTCTTAGAAATTTTATAAAATCACAAGTTTAGAAAAGAAAAATTTTTATACAGGTTTTCAGCAAGTAACACGGTTTCGCTTCACAGGATTCTCTAGTCATTGGAAGTAACAACTGGGGGTTTCTATTGGGTGGTCGGCACACCTGCCGCTAGTGGGGGTGGGGGTGTGATACCTATACATGAGTAAAAATGGCCACATTGGCCTACACAACATACTCACCAAAATATATCCAACTATATTATAATAGTTTCAAGAAGTTAATTACACTCTTATACAACATGTCTCAATTTAATATTTCATACATGTTTCACAAAAAAGTAATCAAAGCCATAAGTTGGCTTTCTTCTCAAAAGCGGCCTCTAATGAGCGCCGTCTTCCTGAACACTCCCTGTACCTGAAATAATTTTCCCTCGACAGGGTGAGCAATGCCTAGTAGTGATAACCTCCTACACGGGTTACTCCCCACCTAAAATGCACATGCAATGGCACATCACCACATCCACATTCCATACAATTTATGATGCATACACAGATGATTTATGTATCATGCATGAAGTGTTTCATGCCCGTACAGGTTACCATCGACTCCTCACACATACCTATGCTAAGTGTGAAAATTGTCACTAGTAATGCCAATGACACCCAAATACCGAGCCTTTGCAGGCTCACTATGCTGAGGCAATTTGCCAATGTGCCAATCATCTCGAGTCAATCCAGGCTCACTATCACTCGACTCACAGGTCTAAGTGATGAACCTTGATACGGTAATGTTTTCTCTTAGGCAACAAAACCTTTTCGGACCGCGGGTCTCTAACACCTATACAGAATTTTTTGGATGAATGTGGTCTCTCACTATAAAACAACACCCCCGGATAATCAGTGGTCTTTTACACCCATCGAGTCTCTCACACCCATGCAGGACCTTTCGGATAATACCTGGTCTCACCGAGTTCAAGAGCGCTAACACACACTAATTATTTCTCATTTTTTGATTTGGTATGAGTCTTTATTGAGTATTCTCAGACAAACTCAACCCTCATTCACAGAGTGGTGAATAACCATCTGAATGCACCCACACAGGCTTGTGTGATGTCAGTGCCACGTGGTCTGATGATACCCGATTCATATAATCAGTTCCTATGGTTCACATACAATTATATTTCATATAATTTAACCACTCATGTTATCACATCAATTTAGCATGAATCAACATATCATTTTCCACACAATCCATGCCATCAGTTAAATGTCTCAGTTTACCTTACACCTGTTAAATTGCTCCTCGCCGACGACAACATACAATCAATTTCACATGGACCATTTTGGTCCAACTACAATCCAGACTGTTTTTAACAGTCCCAAAGCGAGCAATAAGTTGTCCGTGGGCAGCCACGCTCTCCTCAACATCGATTCCACTTTGTGGGCGAGAATCCATGGCCCGTTCTGGCCTCTCTGAAACCATTATCATGCCTTTTTAAACAAGGAATATCCAAGTAGGAGAAGACCCCTACCTCCCGGAGTTGTCGAAACTCCACAAAACCGGTGTCCACGCGTAGCCCTTGCAGCGTAGAGCAACTTTGCCTCTTGCTTCGACGAGAACCGACGGTCCGAACGCCGGTACATCTAGAGAGAAGTTGGACTCTCTCTCTCTCTAAAATATGTTTTTCCTTTTCTCTCTCTTCTCCCTTCTCCCAAAACCGGTTGGGAGAGCTTGGGTCAAGATTGGGTTCTCTCACTTGCCACATGTCAACCTTCCATTGGTTGACTTGGATTACATCCATCCCTTATCCATAATAGTGGATTTCCATCCATGGGAATGTCGCGTAATATGGGCCTTGGCTCTCCTTGTTTGACTAGTCTGCACCCAACACGTAGCTGCTTGTGGGCCACTATTTTTCGTCTGAGTGTCTCACCCCTCTTGGTGCCTCGAAAAACGTGAAAGTTCGATTATTTTGAAATTAAGCCAGGGGGTCGACGTCGTAGCTAAGTTAGGCGTTAAGCGGTGAAGTCCGTTTCATCATCCGAGATCTAGAAAAATTCAGGATTTTGACCAAAATTACCATTTTACCTTTTTTCAGAAAATTTGAATTTTCTCGGGGCTTCACAGGACTCTAGTCCCTCATGTAAATTGTATTCGCATCAGTGAACTTCGTGTAGGCTTTTGAATCACCGTCGGACCTCATAGCGAGTTATGGTCGATTTCTCGAGGCGCCCTGGTTGTTTGTTATTTGTTGTGTCCAGAGATTTTGGGCGGTCTGGTCGCGATTTGGAGTACATTTTGTGGTTTGTGCTGACCGGTTGGTGGCCTAAACCAGGATTGGTTCCGGCTATTTAGAGTTGATTATTGCCACTATTTTGAGGTAGTCTGTATGGTTGACTTGTAGTGCGAAATTGTGGATTGTTTTAAAGAAAGTGTTATTGCTTGATTTTGAGTAACACGGTTAATTGTTCTTCTTGATATATATATATTTTAATATGTTGGAATTTGTAGCAAAATGTTTAAGTACATGCTTTGACATAATTATCCTATGATACTTGAGTTATTGTCCATATAAATTAGTTACATATGGGGCATCATTTGATATCACGATGGCATATGTACTGAGACATCGCTTTCATGGGTGTAAGTGCATGGTGCCATCAAACACCATCCTTGGTGGTTAATGAATTAAGTGATACCGTTGAGCAGTTCAGCGGAATTACCACTATTCTTGAGAACATGACTTGTGTTGGGTAGTAGCAAGTAGGGATAGATACCCCTCGGGTGAAAGCCCCGGTATATTTGGTTATACATATGTTCCAACGGTGAAAGCCCATGAAAGTGTAGGAAGGCGTGCAAAACCTGCGGTGAGACCCAGAAAATTTGCCTACCCAAAAAGACACATGTTTTGTTAATAAAATGATCCTTGGAAGTGAAACATCCAATAAGTTTTGATTTCTAAAAACTTGTTTCAAAGTAATCATTGGATGAAATTCATCGAAGATGGATGTTATCACACATTAGCTACGCATTGTGTAATAGGAGTCTGTGATGACTCGGATTTTTCATGCATTGAGTGAGTCTCATGTCATGACATGTAGTATTCCATTAGAATAACATCATTCTATTGGAATGTTGATATATATATGTGAATGTGTTCAAGTGAACATTGCATGTGCATTTAGAGGGGTAATAGCCTTTGTAGGAGTCTCTCTACTGGGTGTGGCTCACCCTTTATGGGAAAACATTTTAGGTGCAGAGTATACACCGGTGGAGCTGACTCGTTGTTGAGAGGTTGAGAAAGCAAACACGTAGTTGAGTATAGTTTTTGTAAAACTTTGGAAAGAACTAGTTTTGACATATGCACATTATGTAATGAGTTGTAATTAAACTTATATCAATATGTTTTGAAAATAACATAACAAGTTTGTGAATGTGGCTAAACGGATCCCGTTAATGAGATTGGATAGTGTGAATGGACACACGATATCACGAGAAATTTTGACCCACTTGCTTCACGGCAGTGTCGGGGCATGGGTATGTAATTACCTGGGACTCGATGAATGGATCCCGATTAATGGGATTAGACGATTGTGAACGCTCGATATATCACGGTATCCCGAGTATTTCTGAGTTGACGGTTGGTGTGATTGCACGGATTTTGAGCGTCACGATTACAATGAGAATGAGTGATGGACTAAATGAGTAATCGATCACGGCCAGTTGGGTCGCCAACAACAATTACCATAATCGCAACCATACAATCGTAAAACCAATCGGATACAGTCATTCTCTAAAAGACCCCGAGTCGGCATAAAAAATCAAAAACCTTTATATTTTGCCATGAAATCAAAAGGCTAAGAAACTGAATTTTAAAAACAAAAACCAAATGGATAAATACCTTTGTAGCATCGCTTCGCTTGCACTGGAAAAGTTACACCATCGACGACGAACGAGAAGGGAATCAAGAAGTTAAGGGAAGGGAATAGAAGCAGGCCTTTTTTTTCCTTTGTTAGGTCTCAAATTTGGGATATTTTGTTAATTGGAGAAGGTTTATTTTGGATAATTATGTTTAATTTCGATCAATCAAACTTAAAAATCCACTTAGGATGACATATCACTCCGTGTTTAGGTTTGGAAGCAGGTTTGGGGTGTCCGAGGCTACAAGTGCAATTAAAATGAAGCTTTGCATAGTAAAATACCAAAATTTTAGTACATGATATAAATGAAAATTTTGATAAAGTTTAGGATTGTTTTTTGTTGCTATTTTCCTTTTTTTATATAAAGCGAAGAACTATTAAAAGTACCTTAAAATATAACATTTTTTTACTAAAAATTTCAGATATTAAAAAAAATATCTTAAAGTTTAATTTTTTTTAAAATATATGATAAATTTATAACTTTTGTATAAAAGTTATTATATTATACATAGAAGTTAAGTTTTTTCTATTTTAAAAATACACAACAATAGGTAGGGCATAGACAAAAGGATCTAGGTTCGAGTTCCAATGGAATAGTTTTTAACTAAAGTGTTTACTAGTAAAAAAAACACAACAATATATCCAAATAAACACGTTGTCCTCTTAGTTTTAAAAAACAAATAAAAACGAGACCAGCTTTTGAAAAATAAAGACCTTTTTGGATCTTTTTAATTCGTTTGGAACGTTTTTAATTCTTCTTGACACGTTTGAATTAAAATTTTGTCGATTAGGTAATTTATTTTGTTTATCAAATTTATTAAAATTTTTACATTTAAATGTTTAATGATTCTTGAACCATTAAATTTTATTCTTTAAAAATAAATTTTTATACATGATTATTACCCTTTTTCCAATTTCCATACTTTTTTAAATTTCCTCTAATGTCTTTGGATTTTCTAGTTTGTGAGACAAATTCCAAACAAATCAATGAATTTAATATATAGTTTATTAAACTTATAAATAAAATTTAAAATTCAAAAATCAATCCAATGCAAACTTAAATAATATTTTAAAATATTTTAATACTTGATTAATAAAAAGAATTAATGAAAAAAATTTGGTTCAAAATGTTCTTCACTATTTCTCTTCTGCGTGCATGACTATAGCTAATCTTCACCATGGTTTTTTAATAAAAAACAGGGAATAAAAACAAATTCTTTTAATGAGTGTAATGATTTCTAAAACCGTGTTGAGACAGTTTATGCACACCACATGACTGTTGAAAAGCTGACTCAACAGCTAAAACCCTCACTTATAACATGATCATCTCCAACTGGGTTAACATGTTAGGGTTCTTCTTTAGAGTTTATTGCATGAAATCCGGTGATTGAAAAATGTTCATTATATGCTTGCATGCATGTGGTAGATTTTTTTCATGACTGTCATAATGGATATATAGAGGATGAAATTTTGTGCTTCATTAAATCAACTCTTCTGAAACGGAACATGATCAGATCTTATACAGAACTAGTTGAAGTCCGAATTCATTGTGGGTTCCAGACATACATATATGAAAACTATAGTTTGATCTTAGACAGAAAATTTACCGGAGGTATCATTTTCCTTTTTGGGATTATTTTGGACTGTTCTCATCCAAAGTGTGAATTAATGCCTGTTCTGACAGAACTAGTTGATCAGAAGTCATCTCAAATAATTGAAGGTCAATCCAGCACTGAGTCAACTCAGGCATTGTTGGTTATCTACGGGGTCGGGTACAACACAATGGATCCAACACAATTGATGTGGATCCATTGTGTTCTCTTAATTAAAATATAATGGGAACGTGGGGATTTGAACCAAGGTTTTAAATTCTGTTTTGATAGTCATTTTAGATTGGATATTGAAACGAAATATTTCGTATTTCGGATCATTTTGACATGATTTATTAAGTAAAAATTATTTTATAATACATTAATTAAAATTAAATTATCAAATAAATATAAATATTTTAATACCTTAACGAAGTTTAAATCACCAAATTAATATAATGTTTTAATCATGTTAATCCTGCATAAATCAACAAACAAGTATAAAATATTTAATACAAACAAATACAAAATAAACAAATAAATTCTAAAATAGTAAATCAGCAACCAACATTAAACTCGGGTGCCATCAAACTCAGAAACATCAAAATCCCATGCATTTTGCAAATTGAGATGGTCAATATCCGAAACTACGTCACGTTAGTATAATTTAATTAACCGTAATCTGCTTAACTCATTGGAAATGAAGCGGTGCTTCTATTGAGTATTGTCTCCCGATTTAAATCATCTCCATCAAAAAACAGGGCTCACCGAAATTCGATCATCCGACAAATCTATGTAACCCATACTTATAGGATGCAAGACTCTTTCCTTTCTTCATAATCATGTAAATAACAATAAGAATAATGAACATCTTATAATTGAATCCAATTAATATAGCATAAATTCAATGTAATTATTTCATTTTTACGTTTCTGTTAGGCCGGAATACGTATCACCGTGGGATCGACAATTACGCGATTCCTACTTGGAACAAGCCGTGCGTAGTCCGAAATTTTTCGTAGCGTGTTCGGATTAGGGTTTTTTGGAACGGTAGAAATATTCCGACCGTTCTAAGCGGAGCGGAACGGAATTTAGAACATGAAATTTGAGCGAAGCCGTGTCTTGTGAAATTAAAATAAAATGACATATAAACATGTGCAATCTAGGTCACCAGTCTTTTCGGT
This sequence comes from Tetrastigma voinierianum, assembly GCA_016808115.1. Taxonomy (NCBI): domain Eukaryota; kingdom Viridiplantae; phylum Streptophyta; class Magnoliopsida; order Vitales; family Vitaceae; genus Tetrastigma; species Tetrastigma voinierianum. The sequence continues at coordinate 95,653 of JAEQBH010006088.1, forward strand.
CCTTAATGTTTGGATGTGATTTTATTCAAACCATGTTATGAATTAACTTTGAACTTTCTTTATGTGACTTAGTATGTACAAAGAAGATATGATATATTTTACAATAAGATAAATGTAGACTCCAAAATTTGTCCTCAATTTTATTTTATTATTATTATTATTATTTATTTTATTTTATTTTCAAGTCCTTTTGTCTTCCTTTTTAGAGATTAATTCTCAACCCTTTATCTTCCTTAGCACATCGCCACCGTCCATGCCATTTGAAGCATAAAACACCCAAAAGACCTTAGGATTTCCTCTACCATATCATCATCTTCCCTCTCTCCCCTCTCATTTTCTTCTTTCTTATCTTTGTTTTACCCTTTCTTCTCATATTTCTTTTCTTATTTCTTCTTCTTACTCCTTTCATACCCACGCACCACGGTGTCATTGTCACCTTCATCTTCCTCTTATGATTTTTTTTTTCTTTTTCGTTTTCATTTTCCCTTATTTTCTTCTTTCTTTCCTTTCTCCTTTGTGTGATTTTCTTCTTTCCTTTGTTTTCCTTCATTTTCTATTTCGGCTACCTATTTCTCTTAATCTTTTGTCCGGTCTCCGTCGTTGCATTGCCATAGCCTGTACTTTGCGGACACCATCGTCATTCGATCTTGCCATTAAAATTTTCGAACCTGGGGTTTTCATGGTGAGATATTTCTATTTGTTTTCAGCATCAAATTTCTCTTTGAGGGTTTCGATTTGTGTTTTGGTGCCCTTTTGTTCATTCTAATTGTCATTTGCCCGAATAGAATAGGCTATTGTTAGGAGCTTGGGCTCTGTTATGTTGATTTGGATTGTTAATATTAATCAATTTTGGGTTAGATTGTACCGTATGTATAGGTTGTGATTTAAATCTATGACGCTTTTTTGGTTTATTTGGTTTTTTCTGTTTTGCTCTCTTGTTCCTTTCCTTTTTGTTTGGGCTTTGTTTTACATGAGTGGATGACTCTCAATGGGAGCTTGAAAGTCAAGATGGTAGCAGATGGAGATGGTACAACAGGGCATGGACCGATGATGGTAGCAGTCGAGACAGTTGATGATTGATATATATGCAAAGTTTTTCTCTAAAAAAAATGTAGTGGGGGATGATTTTGGTTTTTTTGGCTTTCATTGCGCGGGATGTGTATTGGTAGCTTGGATGAACAACCAGTGTTGTAACGCTTACGTAAATCATCCTTACCCTCATCTTTATTTGATTATCTACTCTTGTAAATACTATTTTTTATTTTGTTTCTTATTTGACATGTTTTGATGTACATATAGACTTTTTCTTCCTTAATTTTTGCTTCTTCTTCCTTAAATTTACTTTCATGTTCTTTGTAAATGTCTTTTAAGTTTTTATAGGTGGTTGATAGAGTTATACAATCTAGATTGTTTATCATTTTGGTTTTGTTTACTTACTGTTTTTTTAAATATTGTTGTGTAAATAAGCTGACAAATAAATAATGTTTTTTTTCTTCTTCGTTTTCAAGTTTCTGTAATAGTATTTTTTTTCTCACTAATTAATTAATTTTTTTGTGATAATAATTAAATCTAAACATTTCTTAAATATTTTGCTTCACCTAAATAAATTAAGATGAATCATTAGACTTTAAAAATAATAATACCAGAAAATAATTTTGAAGAAACCAAAATCTTTTTTATTGAATACGAAAATCATTTTCTAATAATTTCTAAAGTGTTTTAATAATGAAATTAAAATAATTTCTTTTTATATATAAAACCATACGATCCTAAAAAATTTTTTTAAAATTTCTTTCATTTTTTATAAATTGTGTAATTTCTTAAATATAAGAAAGTTGTGTTCTTTCTAAAATAAGTTTTGTTAAGTATAAATTTGTTTTGGAAGAATTTTATTATAAATTATATATATATATATATATTATTTATTTATTTACTTGAAAAATAATAAATAGTAATAAATAAATAAAAATAGTGAATGGTGATCCGGATAAAGTGGGAATATTTTTGAGAAAAGTTGGGATTTTGTCAATAAAAATAAAATATTTTTAATACAAATTTAAGCCTTCAAAGTTAAAATGTAAATTTATTTTCCTTTTAAATTCTAATGAAATTGTGATTTTTTTCTTTTAAAATAAATAAATATATTTGAATAAAATTAATAAGTAAAATTTCTTTTTTCCTTTTTTTGGTTACATTTTTCTTTAAAAAAATCAACAATTAAATATTTTTGTAAATATGTATTAATAAAAAGATATTCAAGTTTATTTTTGTATAAAGATGACTACTTTTTTATGGTTAAAATCTCATCAGAAATAAAATAAATAAATAAATTTTACCTCAACTAAACTTTTTTTTTTTTTGAATAACGGTAAAACAAATTTTTCTTTCTTCTTCAAATAACTATAAAAATCACATTCCTTAATAAGAATTATATTGATTTATTTTATAAATAAAGTGATATACAGAAACCTTGACCCTAGTAAAGGTAAAGTTTTCATTCTAGAACAAATCAAATTATATTTCTTATTAAATTTGGATTGAGTTTCATTTATTTACTTATTTATATTTTAAATTGAATAATTTTTATGAGTTTAATTAATGTTAGTTAAAAAATATATGAATAAGCACTATGTGTTTTAAAAAAAAAAAGAATAAGCAATAGGCGTTTAAAAAAACAAATGGATTCGTAGTTTAGAAAATGTTATTTTCATAATTCATTCATTTTTCAATAAAAGTGTAACAATTAAAAAAAAAAACTAGAAAAGGCTTTTATTTTATTTTATTTTTTTATAAATTAAATCTAAGTATACATTTTCAATTAAATTTCATTTGTTCAAAATAAATTATGCTATATTTTTTTATCTTTTAATAAAAATAATTTTAAAAACGATTTTTTAAATAAACCTTTCTTTAATATTAAAATAAGTATTTTTATCCTCTTTCTGAATGGATTTGTAAACTAATTTTTGTATGATAAATAAGTCATTTTTAGTCTAATGAATCTTTTTCATTTTTCTTTCTTTTGTAAAATAAATACAAATCAATTTTGTTAAAATAAAATCAGACTTATTTTAAGTAAATAGTTTAAATTGTAGTCAATGTTTTTAATAAGTAAATTCTTTGAATATTTTGTGACATTAGAAACAATGATTTATTTTTTTTGTTGAGTAATTCAATAAGTTGTTTCTCGTGATTCACTTTGTATTTATCTTGTATATTCTTGTAATTTAGCTCTACCATTTTTTTTTATTGATGTGTGATTCTTTTTATTGGTATTTATAATTAATTAATTAATTGTCACTATTTCATAAACTTGTTTAGTAGAGACTGTTTTTATACGGGGCTTTTTAGGGCGCTCTTGTTTTTAGGATCCATACATACATATGTGGAGTCATGTCTGAGGCTTTTGGGGTTACTTTGGTCACATTTGGGTCTAGTGTTCTCTCCTTTGGTCTCCAATGCGGTGTGCTTAGAGATTGATATGAGTTCGATCCTTGGACCTACCATTTTTTCTTGGACATGTTTTAGGAGCATTTGTTTCTCGTCGGATGATATGCTTATAATTCCTCCACATATGGATTTGAGCATTTTTAGATTTATAGACTCTTGTGGAACAATTCTTCAATAGACATCCCGTTCATACACATTATAGATAATGAGATTTATATTACATGGGATTTGAGGAGGTATTTAGACAGCTGGATCGAGCCATATATCATTAGAGAGTTGACTCTAGAGTGCATGGTTGATGATTTAGATGTAAATTGATTCTCAAAGTTGACTAATGTGGATCAATTGAAGAAGTATTACATTTGAGATCATGATCGTAGGATGGGTGATTCGTGGTGCACGGAGGTGGTCCGGAATCAACAATATTTATAAACCTAAACCTCCTCTTTGCGTAGCATAGCTTCTGCTACAACAGTGTGGTAACTTTCGAGATTAGTTTCACGAGAAATGAGTTTTCTTCTCTGAAGCCAGTTAACAATTGACTCGAAATGGTGAATGCTGAATTTGGATTTTGGGGTTTTAGATAAAAAGCGATGAGGTAATGTTTGGAAGCGAAAACAAGGGTGAAGAAAAGTATGAAAGAATAACCCAGGCATCAGACTCTGGGGTTTGAAATCCTAAGGTAGCGAGGGTCCTCGGGTCCCACTCTCAGCGTTGGGAGGATGACCTATAGTTGGCCCCACTGCTTAGGATCTTCGTGGCTATAAAGCGAACCTAATAATTTTCCTTTTGAAATATAGCATTTGTGAAACGTAAATGTTCTCGAATAGTGAAAGTTTATATCCTTGATCTCACCCTGTTGACAAATAAATGCAAAACTAACGGGATGCGTGGATCTGGCAAATAAGCATCTTGAACCTGGAGTGCCAGTCTGGTCGATGAGGTACATCTAAAGTTTAAACCTTGAGTGAGAGATGAAACATAAATGCCAATAAATGCTTGCGTTAAAAACATGAGAACCATTAGTTTACCTCAAAACCGTAGCCCCGTAGCCCTCCTCTTCAAGGAGAAAAGGAGTTTAGCCAACCATCCTCTGAGTTGTCGTCTTTAGAGGGTGTTTGGCAGCTAAGAAAATGAGAGAAAATGAGAGAAAAGAAAAGACGAGGGAAAACTCTACTTGATCTACGTATTAATGATGGGGAATGATAAAGGTGTCTTTACAGTAAGTACAAATAGGCTTATATAGCCCCCAAAACAAGAAAAATTACCAAAATACATGGAATACCACTATTACATGAAGGGTATTTTAGGAAAAGTTACAAAAAAAAAAAGGTCAAATGAGAATTTGAATTAATCGGAAGCGAGGTTTCAAAAATTTATAACTGCGAAATTCCCTTGAGTGTGAAATTTTCTCAACCACACAAAATTTTACGTGGCCATTTTCTTCATTTTACACTCCTCTTTCCTCTGGTTTCTGATCTGCAATACTGAGTTCAAGTTGGATTCTTCGTGCTTAAGTTGACTACGATAATTTTGAGTGGTTATGCAAAAACTACAAAAATAATACAAAGTACAATCAGGTTAATATAGTCGGGACCTTGATGTACCGTCGGGTTAATTAAGTTGATTAGTACACAAAAAATGCTCAAAACCTCAATAAACAAGGTTCGAAAATAGCCACATTTGGGCCAGCTAATCACTCCCAATCGGCATTGCTAGTCCCTTAGCAATGAAAGAGAAAGAGCAACAAAAAGCGATAACAAAATTATGTTCTCAAAATGGTATTTCAAAAAGTATGTGGATGTGTAATGCAACCACCGATGAGAATCACTTAGAAACCACCTTGATAACCATCTTGAGAGAGTGAATGCCATACGAATTCAACATCAAAAGTTTCCTTCTCTAGAGAATCAACCTGGAACTTCCACCAAAATCTAAGTGTTTATATGATTAGTTTTCAACAATAAATTGCCAAACTGCACTCTCCCCCAACCAAGCTATTGCCATAACCTAGTACACTAACCGACCTAAATAGATAAGGACCCACTCTTATTCCACAATTCATTTCGTGTTACGAAGTGCAATCTTGAGAATGGAAACTACCAAAGTCCATGCTTGAGATCCACCAGGTAAACCGTGAATTAGACAGACATGATCATAAGTTTTAAACCACTACAACTTGATGCTGGACTAAGCGGTTCTGAAACTCATTTGGCATAAACTCTTTATTTACCATATGAGTGACACTGACATTATCTGGATGGCTTCAAGACACAGAACTCAAGAACTTTCATATATACTATCGGACCTTGCTCGAGTTTCAAAGTGACGTTCATAATTTTCTTTTATTTTTCTTTTTCTTTTTCTTTTTCACTTCTTTTTATTTTGGAAGACTCATTGGCCTTCTTTTCATGGGGGTCCTTAACCTATTGAAGGTGGTCAACGAAACTAGGTAAGGTTTTTGCAAGGTTTAGGAGGTTAGACAATTTTTCAGCTTATTGTTGAAACCTAATGTGCACAGTGTGTGGTTAGCTAGAGGTGGAAGAAAAAGGTCGAAAGCAATAAGAATTCAACTGATCATCCACTTCATTAGGCATGGAACTAATCTAACATCAATGGAATTGGACAATGCTTCAATTTTTCAAGCGTATGACTAGGGAAAACACACAAAATGTAAATTTGTATGGTATGTATTATATAAAAAAAATGACTATATCTCCGACTTTCAAAAACAAACTAGCGACTTCTAAATGAAACAAACAACTACCTGAAAAGGGAAACTAAGCGGCAGAGTCATTAATCTTCGCCAAAAATAGACTTGCTGAAATAGTTCAACAAAACACAATATAGCATACTTCCTTCGCTAACTCTCCCCACCCCAACGAATGTCACATTGTCCTCAATGGGGCTCGAATTAGAAAGTTAGAGAAGGAGTGCTGCACCTCGGAGTGTTAGTGGGCGGTGGGATGTCATCCTCTCTGCTTGGGTGAGTGAGGCTGGCGATGTTAGAGGAGAATTCTTTGTTGCTCTTTGTAGCATGTCGATGAAGAAATTTGTAGAAGTCTTGGGTGGGTGGGCTGGCGCTGAGTCTTTGTGGAGGGATGATCACGGGGGCACGGGCGCGTGTTGATGGAGAGATGGGAGGTGAGCGAGTGACTGCAGTGCGCAGAGGATGGCGTGGTTACGTGTAGGTCGTCTCACGTAACGTGTCATCCTCTAAGCTAAAGGCTGATATTGGGCACCGCGAATCGACTTGGTTGAGAGGTGCGGTTGCATCCGTAATGGTGAGAAAATCTCGAGTGGATGGATACATCTTTGGGTGGTGGCTGCGATGTCTTTGGATTGTGAGTGCGCGTAGGAGAATTTGGAGCTTAGCGGAGGTCTGCAGAGGATGTAGGCGCTATAGATAATGGAGCAGTGACTGTTAGAGCTATGGATGGTGCAATCTGAGGCTCCTCTGTATGCACTGTAGGAGGTGGTTGATCCTGGAGATGGGCTGCCTAGGCGATCCTCGCCTAAATCCCCAGGTGGGAGGTGCTTTGAACACGGGGCGAGAAGGCGCCTGCAGGATGGCCTCATGATCTGGCGGGGTGCTCTGTCGAGGCTCAACAGGAAAACCCATATGCTCTAACACTTGGCATAGTAGCCTCGGGAACAGGAGGATTATGGACTCAGCCCGGGTCAGGTTCCTACGATGGACCTTGTCCTCAAAGTGGAACAAGGATGTCATGAAAAGCTCAGCAGGGCTGAACCAAAAACCCTTGGATATGCGATATAGAGCTCCTCATGTAAGCTCCTCACGTTATGCAGTATGCTTCTCTCTACTATCACGATATGTTAGAGTGGGAAGAGGTTGGGCCAAGTAGTAGCAACAATTGATAGGAGCATGCTCGAGGAAGCTATCTACGGAAAGGATAGATCTTGTTGTTATGTCTACGAATAACAGGCAGACCATCTCCCGAGAGGCGAGGGTGGGGCCCACGATCGTGGTCGGCCCAGAGTTGGCTAGGAGAATTGGGAAGTTGAATGTAGCTGCAATGTCGGCGGCCTAAAGAGTCCCCTCACGACCATCAATGGAGAAGTGGATGGCAGTAGGATGGGGGACTCGCCTGGATGTCATAGTATGGTAGAACTCAATGATCACCTGGGGGTAGAAAAACTAGCGCGGGGTCATAAAAGGCTCCAGGGAGTACCGCTGCATAAGCCTCATGGAATCTATGAGCTCGGGATCGATAGCAAAAGCTGGAAAATCATAATATATTTCGTTGTGCACTTCCTTGGTACTCACAATCCCAGTTACTGTAATGGGGTCGTGTGGAAGATGGGACAGCCGGGATAGAAGCGAGATAGATCGGGGAGAAGTCATCGGAGTTGGTCCCTGAATAGGTGGGGGAATGGGGCTCCACAGGGCCTTGGGCCCGGATGACTCGCGGGGCAGAAGTGGGGCCTCTTTGGAGGTGGGGCCCTTCGGGATGGTTTGCGGTGAGGAGGGGATGGAGGGGATGAGCCCGGCAGGTGTATCATGCACGCGGGGCGGGGTCGGTAGGAGCGAGGCGTGAGCGGCTGCGGTGGGGAGTGCTGCGACTGCGGTAGGGGCAGCGGCGAGCATTGGCGGGGGGGGCGGAGAGAGGCCGCACTCGAGGCTGGCCCTATGTCCTGCATGTCTTAGCCATGCTCGGATGTACGGAAGGGAGGGAATGGAGGTTGGGGTCGAGCAGAAGATTCGAGGGTTGAATTTTAAGTGGTGTGAAGATTTTGCGGGTTGTGAAATTTTCACACCTTTGAAATTTAACCTGCGGCCTCTGACTCACCTTTTGCTACACACGCAAAACAGAATACCAAAAATTATGAGAATGTGCATATGAAAATGAGAAAAATTACAAAGAAAACTAAGCTAGGATTGAGGAAATTATGTAAAATTACAAATAAAACTTAAAGTAGGAGAGACAAAAAAATTCATGATATTTAAGGTGGTTTCTAAGTCTCTCTGAGAAACCACGCCCACTCTCGGGTAGCCTTCCCGGGTTCGAGGAGGATCGGAGGATCTCCTCCTTGTCTGCTTTGTGGTATCTTGCATAGGGCTTCAGTATACGCCCATTAACCTTGAATGCCACCTTTATCCTTTTGGAATTGACGAGGTCCAGCGATCCATTAGGATGAACTTGATGGATGATGAATGGACTAGTCCATCGCCAACCCGAGCTTGCTTTCCGGGAAGAGTGGAGCTTCCGAATCATCTGGCCAATACTTGATCCCAATGCTTGAAAGTTTCGACTATTATTTGATCATACCATTTCTTCAATTTGTCTTTTGCAATTTTGGAGTTCAAGTAGGCATGTTTGCCAATTCTTCAATTCGTGATGTCGAGGACCCTTTTGACCATCTCTTCCAAATCGAGTTCGAGTTTTTGTGACCCACCATGCCTTATATTCAATCTCCACAGGTAGGCCGCATGCCTTGCCATAAACTAGGTGATACGGCGACATTCCAAGAATGGTCTTAAAGGTTGTTATGTATGCCCACAGGGAGTCCAGCAGTCTAAGAGACCAGTCTTTCCTGTTGGAGTTCACCACTTTCATCAATATGGTCTTGATTTCCTTATTGTGAGCTCGGCTTGACCCGGTAGTTTGAGGATGGTCGGGGTGGCCACCCCAGTGCTTTACACCATATTTAGCTAGGAGGTTTTCAAGGTTTGGTGCGAAGTGTGAACCTCCATCGTGATTATGTCCTTAGGGACTAGTCTTGAAAATATGTTTTCCTTCGAGAATTTAATGCCACTGTGGTCCTGGCGCTTGCATGGAACTTCCTTGACCAGCCCAGACACATAGTCAGCCCCCGTAGTAATAATATGTGTATCCAAAAGAGGAAGCAGAAAATGGCCCACGCAAAGTCGATGCCCAAATATTAGATAAATCAACTACTAAAATTGGGTTTAGGGGCATCATGTGACGGTGAGAGATCTTCCCTAGTCTTTGGCATTTGTCGCATGCACGACATACGTTGTGGGCATCCTTGAAGAGAGAAGGCCAATAGAACCCAGATTGGAGCACCTTCATGGCAGTCTTTTGGGAAGCAAAATGACCTCCACATGTACTCTGAGTGACTCAGTATTCCTTGTTGTTCTTCCTTAGGCATACATCTTCTAATTATTTGATTTTCATAATATTTGAACAAGAATGGCTCTTCCCAATAGTAGGAATGAATCTTTGCAAGAGAACTTCTGTCTTGCCTTCAATCAGTGGTATTTCTCTTGTTGCGAGGGTGTGATGTGAGCTATGGCATGGGCATTTCCACCTTAACGGGACTCCTCGGAAATATCGTCATTGATTGGAGGTTATGAGTGTTGTGTTCTATTGTTAGTTGCGAGAGATGATCCGCAACAACATTCTCCCACCGCACATCCTCCTTGATCTGCGGGTTGAATTCTTAAAAGGAGAACCCATCTAATTAGCCTAGCCTTGGCATTTGCTTGGTGAAGGTACTTCAAAGCGAGATAGTGCGTGAAGATAATGATGTCAGCGCACCAAGTATGCCTGAATTGTCAAGGCATAGACCACTACTAGTAGTTCTTTCTTAGTGGTGGTATAATTCTATATTAGCCGTTCAGCATTTCTTGCATAGTATACCACATAAGGTTTCCTTAACTCTCTTTGTGAGAGCTGCTCAGATGCAGATCCTTGCATTACACATAACCTCAAAAGGTAGCGCCGAGTTCTGGGGCCCTCATTATTGGTGCGAGTGGTCAATGGCTTTGAGCTCCTCAAGCTCCTTTGTGAATCTTCATCCCATGCAAATTTGGCGTCCTTTTCAACGACTTGTAAAGAGGTTTATGATTTTCGAGAAGTCATGAGTGAACCTCCTATAGAAACCTGCATGTCCAAGGAATTGCCTCACAGTTTTCACATTTGTGGGAGAGGGGAGTTTGGAAATGAGCTTAATTTTCGCTTTGTCAACCTCAATTCCCTTTTTGGATATGATATGTCCCAACACAATTCCTTGGTTGACCATAAAATGATACTTTTGATTAAGCACCAAAATTTTCTCCAATACACCTGTAGGGCGGTTTAGGTTGATCAAGCATTCTTTAAAACTCCCTCCATATACTGTAATGTATGCGTCCATGTAGACCTCCATAATGCGCTCCGCCAAATCACTAAAGATACTAGCATGCATCCTACGGAATGTAGCGGGGAACGATATGGCGAAGGGCATCCTCCTGTAATCATAAGTCTCAAATGGACAGGTGAAAGTGGTCTTTTCTTTGTCCTCTACAGCAATTTCGATCTGGAAGTACCCTGAATAGCCATCCAAAAAATAGTAAAAGGGATGCTTAGAAATTCTTTCGAGAAGCTGGTCCATGAAGGGTAGTGGGAAGTGATCCTTTCTTGTCACTTCATTCAATCTCATGTGTGCCACCCTTCAACACAGCCCAGCGGCGGGGTGAGCTTCTCATCTCCCTTCTCATTATGCCAGTGGGTCACTTGGACTTCTTGGGCATAACTTGGGTTGGACTCACCCAAGTGCTCTCGGATATGGGGTAAATGATACCAGCTTGTATCAATTTCAGAACTTCTACACGTACTACTTCTTGCATGTGAGGATTCAATCTTCGCTGTGGCTGCATTAATCTCACTTCTTATTTCCTAAATCAGATGTGGTATGTGCAGAGTGAGGCTAATTCCCTTCAAATCGAGATTTTCTGCAATAGCCTTGTTCTCTGAGGATGTCAGTGATTTGTTTTTTTCTATGAAGCATTGAGCAGGGAGGATATAACAACTGGACATTGCTCATTTTCTTCTAAGTATGCATACTTTAATTCCACAGGCAGGGGTTTGAGATCCAACTTTTGAGGCTCATTGGTTCCTTCCTCAATTAGTAAAGGTAGAATTTCTTCCTTTTTCTCCATGGCCCATGTACAGTACACAAGTTTTGGGTTCCCTACAGGTCTTCAGAACAATTAGATAACTCCTCAATCAGCACATCTTGCAATTGCTGCTGCTCAGCTTGTTCCTCCAGAATAGTGTCAATTATGCAAACCTCCTCTAGACCCTCTTCCACTGGTTGCATATGCTTTTTGCTCAAGTGGAAGATATTGAGTTCCAACGTCATGTTTAGAATGTAAGTTGTATAACTCCAATTCGGCAATTGATGATCACATTTGAGGTGGTTAAGAATGGTCTTCCAAGGATTATAGGCACATAATTAGCTCCATTGCAAGTATGCAGTAATGTCGAGCATAACGAAAATCTGAAGATAGTAAATTTGTCCACTTGTATCAACACATCCTCCACAATGCCCTTAAGGTTTTATGGATATGCGCTAGGGACAATGTGATGGTGGTGGGCAAGCTCTCACAAACCCAGCTGCAGTACACTAAATAAAGAAGGGGACGAGTTGACAACGGCCGTCTAGCAGGTGCCTTTTCTACACAAGTTCCCTCGATGTTCAGAGATGGTAGGATAGCCGGGTCTTTGTATTTCTTTGGGGGTCTTACCTTTGAATAATGACCTTGACATTACATTAGAAGACCTTTTTATCAATATTTAATCCTCTTCAACATTGCCGCAGGTTCTTTAAAATTTTGCATAAGACAGATCTGTTTGATCATGTCTAGCAGGAGGATGTTGACTCTCACCTGCCTTAGCACTTCTAGAATCTCAGCCTAGTTGATGGCCTTCTTCTTGCTTTTTAGTGCTTGAGGAAAAGGTGGGGATGTGCTCTTCTTCACTGCATCTTCTTCAATCACAATCTTACGATTGACTTCCTTTTCTCTTTCTAATTCACGCTAGGTTGGGGTAATTGCTCGATCTCCTTTCCACTTCCAAGTGATCAACGCTGACTTCATCTATCTAAGTTGGCTCATTGAAGGCTCATTCATGCACTCCTAAGTTGAGGTACGTGTGCAGAGGAACTTTCCTTTTTCTTGCACATCTTCTTGGTTTGTGCTAGAAATGTCAGATATATTAGATTGTCAAATTTTTGGGCAAGATGGCACGAGTTCTCGATCTTTTGTTCGGTGTGCTTTCTCTTGTGTCGATCCTTTGGTTAGCTTGAGTATTCTTGCCTTTTGCTCTTCTACCATGCCCACCACTTTGCTTAAATTCGTATAGCTTGCTCGGCCCAGAAGATGAGGATGGTGGTGGCTGTGGTTGAATAATGACCATACTCTACTATGCCGGGAGTACATATCTTTGGAGGCTTTGGTTTCGGGAGGTTAGGATGGTTCCTCTAATTAGGATTATATGTGTTGTTATATGAGGCATTGGCTGGTGGTTTGTATTGACCCACGCATTGGCTTGTTCAGCTATCATCTCCCTCATTGAAGGAATAGTTGGACAATGATCTCCTTGGTGCTCGGTAGATTGACAAATGAAGAAAAGCTGGTTGGGCAACATGGGTGTCTCAGCCACTGCTCGCATCTCATGTTGATTTCTCATTTCAAGCTCTTCCAACCTTCTTGACAAGGTGGATAGCTTTGCCTTCATTTCCATGTCCTCCATGAGGGAATACATGCCTCCCTTTGAGCTGGTTGTGAGCCTCATCCTATCTACTTCTCTTGGGTTTGGTTCATCCCAAGCTTTAGATGTCTTGGCTACGTAGTTTAGGAAGTCCATGGCTTCTTTCAGATTCTTGCTCATGATGTCCCCTCCACACATAGTCTCTAATAATTGTTTCATAGCAGGGGACATTCCCTCATATAAATGATTGACTAGCATCCATGTGTCAAAGCCATGGTGAGGACAGACATTGATGGTTTCAAGTACCCTTTCAGCCAGCTTTTGTAGAATTTCTCATTTTCCTTAGAGAGCAGAGTTAACTTCATCTGCCTCTTCAGACTGTTGGTTCTATGTGTGGAGAAAAATTTCTTCAAGAACTCAACTTGCATTTTTGTCCAATTCCGAATGATCCTCGGCCTCAGAGAGTTAAGCCAAATCTTGGCCTTATCCTTCAGAGTCAAAGGAAAAAACTTCAGCCTCATCAGATCCATATTGGAAGCATCCTCTTTGAAGGTGTTGCAGACTTCCTCAAATTCGAATATTGTGAGTAGGAGTTCTCACTCTCCATACCATGGAAAGTGGGGAGTAGAGGCACAATGTAGGTCGACAATCATGTCCTGAATTGGGACACAATACATGAGTGCATTCACCCTTGGGATGTGTAGTCCCTCATGGACACATATACGTGGGATTCCTCTGTACCTCTTGTTGGCTCTCTTTCCTCAAGTGGAGGCTCCATCTGATCACTGTTCAAGCTCACTTCACAGCTTTGTTCATGTGGGGCATTGATTCTTTCTAATCTGCCTAGTGTGTTCCTATCCCACTGGTGCATAAACTCCTATATGACAAAACGAACACGTGAAGCAAAAACAAGGCTACCCAGGTTACTATTAAATTTAAAAAAATTGTATATGAATAGTGAGTGAATCAACTGCGGTGAAGCTATGAGAAAATTCAAAGATAAACGTTCACCAATGCTTGTGATTAGGATCATAAGTTCAACAGCTCATCACTTGCACTAAGTCACATCCGGCAAGCTGCGCCATTGATTAAGTAGTGCACGGTGGTCGGAGAATCAGCAATATTTATAAGCCTAAACCTCTCTTTATCATGAGATGAGTGACAGATGGACACAGATGGTTTTGAGTTAACAAAAAATGGTGAATTTCAATTTGGATTTGGGGTTTCGATAAGCAGTGAGGGTAATGTTCAGAAATGAAAACAAGGTGAAGAAAGTATAAAAGAACTCCTTGAAGCATTGGGCCCTGGGGTTTGAAATCCTAAGGTGGCGGGGGTCCCTCGGGTCCCTTTCCTCGTGTTGGGGAGGATGACCTATAGTCATTTCCCTAACCGGATCTTCATTTGGCTATAAAAACTAAACCCTAATAATTTTCCTTTTTGAAATTTAGCATTTATTGAACATAAATGTTCCCAAACAGTGAAAATTTATCTCCTTGATCTACCTTACAATGACAAATAAATGGCAACTAACCACCGAGTCTCAGTGGATCTAGCAATAAGCATCCTTTGAACCATAAAGATTGCCAAGTCTTTGGTCGATCAAAGGTACATCTAAGGGATTTAAACCTAGAGTGAGAGATAAAAACATAAATGCCAATAAATGCTTGCATTAAAAACATGAGAACCATTAGTTTACCTCAAAACCGTAGCCCCGTAGCCCTCTTCTTCAAGGAGAAAAGGAGTTTAGCCAACCATCCTCTCGGTTAGTAGATCCTTAGGGTGTTTAATGACTAAGAAAATGAGAAAATGAGAGAGAGAAAAGAAAGAAGCATGGCTTGCTCAGTCTCTTGTATTAATGATGCAGAATGATAAAGGTGTCTTTATAGTAAGTCTGAATGAGCACTATGGCCCAAAACAAAAACAAAATTACCAAAATACATGGAATACCACTATTACATGAAGGGTATTTTAGGAAAAGTTACAAAAAAAAGATCAAACGGGGACTGGGTTAAAAATATGGAAAGCAGGTTGCGAAAAATTTAACATTTATGACCTTACAAAGCCCTAACGTTGGCCAATTTTCTTATGTTTTATGCTCCTCTTTCCTCTCGTTTCTGATCTGCAATACCGAGTTCAACTCGGATTCTTCGTGCTTGAGTTGACTCAATAATTTTGGCGAGTTTAGCTTGCACAAACTAAAAAAATAGCCACATAATGAGATGTCGTATAGTAGGGACCTTAATGTATAATCGGGTAAATTAAGTTGATTAGTACACAAAAAAGTACTCAGAAACCTCCAATAAACTGGGTTCAACATAGCACTATTTGGGCACTAATCAATGGGTGACCATCATTTTGGTTAGCCTTATCCCTTATCACCCTTTATTAATATATTTAGACCATTGCTAGCCCTTTGAGCTTCACACATATGTTATGGCCTTTTATTTCTTGGAGCTTTGCTTACCTTTTCTACACCAAGGTAGGGGCCCTTTGATTTATATGTATGCTTTGTTGGGAGTCTCATGAGCTTTGAACTTATATGTCTATTTTCATGACTTTGGATATTATCATCTCATCCCCTCCTTTTGTCATGTTTCATTATCATTACCTTCCTTTTCCTTATTTTCCTTGTTGCTTGTCTTGTCTTTTTGTTACCTTACTCAAATTAATGATTCTTCACATTTTGATGCATAAATTGGTTGTGTCATTCAGCCTCCGTATAGCATTGGACCAAAATTTTGTGTGAAAAGGTTACTTTTTGTGGGAGGAATTTAGACATTTATTCGTGACTAGGGAGAGCTTATATTTTTTTATGTTTCTTGTTGAGGCTTGATTTTTTAATTATTAGATGTACATTCATTAAAAAAAAAGAAAAAAAAGAAAAAAGAAAAAAAAAGAAAAAAAGAAAAAAAAAAGAAAAAAAGAAAAAAAGAAAAGATGTAGTGACATATTTTTGTATAGTTTCTTCATCTATCGAGTGCTCATATCTACTTTTGAGAATTATTTGTTAGGTATATTTATTATTGTAGATATATGTAAGATTTTTACGAGGGTTTTCATTCCTTGAGTCACTTGTTATATATTTTGAGTTTTGAGAGTTTAGGTGAGAGTTCGAGGGGTGAGTGTTCATGGTAGTTCTATGAGTTCACTATTGATACTATGATCACTATCGATACTTCTATGAGATAGGTGAGTGTTGGAGTGACTGTCTTACTAGAATCTCTGGATCATTGTCTTGGTTTTCACTCCATCCCTAGTGATATGACTTTCTTTCTACTCTACTAATATGGGTTGATTATCTTTCATTTTGTTTCTCCCTATCTTGTGTATATTGCTTCATTTTTTTCCTCACATTTGACCTACCATTGTATTCACTTCTTCACACATTTATTGGGATTTGTTGCTAGCTTATCCCTTTCCCTCTCATTCTTTTTCTTCGTTAGTGCTTTTGTTTGTTACCTTTTGAGTCCACTACTCATGAGATTTTTCCCATGCATCATCTTGTACACAAGGGTATCAGTTTGATTATTGGGTATTTGAGCCTAGTTTCCCTTCGTTTCTTTTACCCTATCACCCCAAGCCTACATTGCAGTCTGTGTCTTAAGACCACCTTAAGGTCGTGATATCGAGTGCAATCTTTGAGAATTTTTGCTTGGGTAAGTGCTTTAGTTTTGGTTGATGTTTAGACACAATTATGCTTCACCTTTTGGGAAATGCCGTAGTGATGTGTGGATTCAATTCAAATGTGGGTGTAGATGATTGATTTAGTACACATGGGATAGTGGATGGTTTTGTTATTGTTTGGCTTCACGATCTTACAATGCATCATATGTCACACTAGGGCATACCTCTTATTTGTTGAGATCACCAGTTCATGGGGTTTCTTTTTTTATTTTCCATTAGGGCATTGTTGGGGCATGTAGATTTTGACATCATCGAGGATCGATCTTTATAGATGTACTCAGGCATGAGTTTGTACCTTTTGGCTGGTGTGGGGCCGAATATATTTTGTTGTTTGTTTGATTATTATTTTGAAATTGGGGCATACCCCCTTCATCGAGATTATTATACCTAATGTTGATTGATTATTACCCAAATAGTGCTATTTTGAACCCTGTTTATTGTAGGTTTTGAGTACTTTTTGTGTAATAATCAACTTAATTAACCCGGCTGACATGTTGAGGTCCTAGCTATACTACTGATCACATTATGTGGAAAATTTTGTAGTTTTTGTAAGCTAATCATGCCAAAGTTCATGAGTTAGCTCAATTATGAAGAATCTAAGTTACACTCACAGCTGCAGATCAGAAGGCAGAAGAAGAAGAGCAATAGAAGAGTAAAAGCAGAACCCTTGCAATTTCGCAATTTCGCGACTCTGAGAATTTACGCAAGGTGAAAATTTTGTAGGGTCTTGAAAAAATTCGCAACCACAGTGTCCTCCACAGCACTGACTTAGTTTGACCTTTTGAAGCGGAGTTTGGTGTTTTCCTGAATTACCCTTCATGCAATAGTGGCAAATTCATATATTTTTGTAATTTTGCATAGCTGAGGCAATATATAAGCTCCATGCTGCACTGTAACCAAGGACTTGATCATTAATAAAGCTTTTTGGCCCCAAGCTTTCAGCAACTCCCACCTCTTTCCATTTTCCTTCACTTTCTCTCATTTTCTTGGCGCAGCTTGACCTGCGAGGATGTATTTCGGAGGATGAGTGGCTAAAACCCCTTCATCCTTGAAGGGAAGAATTTACTGAGCAAAAGGATTTAAAGAATGGCTTCGGGGTTCTCATGTTTTAAATGCCTGTATTTACTGTCATTTATGTGTCCTGCTATCCACAGGTTGAATCTTAGACACATCTTGAATGACTTGTGCCAGCAATCTTTTAGTGTTCGGTGGAGGCTTGTTAGATCCTTGAGATTGATGTTTCCATTTATTAGTCAGCATCAAAGGTGGGTCGAGATAAGTTTCCTTTATTGAGATATTCATGCTTAATAATGCTATCTTCGAGGAATTGATGATAGGGCTCGGGTTTATAGTAAAGAAGAACTGGTTCAGGAAATGACTATAGATCATTCTCCTCAACGCGAGGAAGAGGGCCCAAGAACCCCTTAGTTACCCTTGAATTCAAAAATCGATGCTTTGACACATGAGGAGATTTCTTTACATTTTAACTTATTTTGTCTTGAGTTTTAACCATCCTGACCTCTTTTTACCAAAAACCCTGAATCCAAACTAAATTCCCCATTTCAAACACCACTGTATGTCATTTGTGCGAAGAAAACCCATCCCTGTGTTCAACCCTAGAGCCACTATATTGCAGTAGCCATGCTACGGAAGTAGGAGGAAATAGGTATAAATTTTGTTGATTCTAGAAGCCCTACCACTCGTGAATCAAAT
>JAEQBH010006089.1:0-72983 GCA_016808115.1 Tetrastigma voinierianum
ATATCTATGATATCCATTTTAATAAAGTGGAAGCTTGTATTTTTACATTTTCTGATGGAAATACATGAAACTTTTACATTTGCATATTTATTTTAAGTCACATTTTTTTCTCAACATTTAGTGGACATGCTGTTGACCAACAAAACTGAATATTTTCCCTTGTTGATTTAACACATTGGGAATTGGTAAATGCGACCAAGAAAAATAATATAGGAGATAATCACAAAAAAAAAGCAGAGAGAGAATTTTAGTGGAAAACCTCCCCCAAAGTGAGAAGAAGAAAAACCACGGGACCTTTGTCGGAGTCCACCCAAATATCCACTATAATAATTTAGGTACAAAACCTAAATTCTAAACTAGGTTCAACACCTAGTTTTCAACACAATCAGAAGATGCACTTCAAGATCCAAAACAATGAAATCATCTAAATATAGTGAATAAAATAATAGAGCGGATCCTAGCCTCAAATCAAGACAGGTTGATGAAGATCTCACCCATTGTCCTGAATCTTATCCCAGACTTGAAAACCTTTACATTAAAAGTATACCCAATGATTATCTGACGCCTGCTACTGCATAGCTGGATTATACGGCCGATATTTTTTTGCTGCAAAGGCTGCTGAATTTTATTTTTCTTTGCACATGAACCACACACCCTGCCTCCACGCCTCCTCAGGTTTTTATAATAAAACCTGTAGCCCTAATGGGCTTAAGAGAGAAAGTGGGCCGCCTAAATTTGGGCTGGACCCACATTACAATCTCCCCCTCGATGACATAAGGGAGATTACACTCCTTATCTCAATTAGAGTCCATATTAATTGACCCGACCGCAAGCTTGACTTCTCTCTGGTAACAACTTTTGTCATCATATCAGAAGGATTAAAATCTGTGTGAATCTTCTTAAGCTTCATAAGCTCTTTTCCAATGACATCTCGTAACCAATGATATCTCACATCAATGTGCTTTGTACGGGAATGGTACGAAGTATTCTTGCTCAAGTCCATAGCACTCTGACTATCACAAAACACAACATACTCATCTTGCATCAAACCCAGCTCTTGGACAAATCTCTTCATCCATAACATCTCTTTTCTTTATGATTCTTTGCTATATAATGCTGCCTCATTAGTAGACAAGCGACACACTTACATGGCAAATGCCATGAAAGCGGCTCCCAGGAAAAGTGAATAAAAACCAGTCGACTTTCTACCATAAAGGAGTCACCGCCATATCATACGTAAAACCTTCTAACCTTGATTTTGAACCCCCCCAGAAACTCAAACACAATTTTTGAAGTACCCCTCGAATATTTGAGTCCATTCACTTTGCTTCCCGATGCTCAGCTCTGGATTTGAGAGAAATCTAACCATTTTATTACTAACAGCGTGTACGGATATGTCGGCCTTATCTGAACCATACAATACATAAGACTCCCAACTGGCGAGGGTAAGGAATGAGGCCATCTTTTCCCTTTTCATCTGTTGTAGTAGGGCATAAACTACGCTAAGCAAAGTGATTGGCTAGGGTGTGCTAAGCGACTTAGCATCTTTTCATATTGAACCTTTCAAGCACACGTTCAACATACTTTTCTTTGTGACAACCATGACTTCTTTGCCTTTCTATCTGAGTAATTTGCATACCCGACATTTGTTTGCCCGGGCCACTAAGTCGCCGTGTCGAAGGACTTGAACCTCTTTCAACTTTTTGATCAATTTTGAATCATTCCCGCTATTAACATATCGTAACATAAAGAGTAAAGAGATAATGAAGTTACCATACGTAAACTTCACGAAATAAACACAATGATCTGCATCGTCCTCTTATACTCATTGGCTCACCGTAAAAGAATCAAACTTCTTGTACCCTTTGCTTGGCAAGCGCTTATGACCATAAAGACTTTTCTTTAATTTACCAAACCATGTGCTCCTTACCTTTTACTTCAAACCCCTCGGGTTGTGACATATAGAATTTCTTCATTCAAATCACCATGAAGAAGCGGTCTTCATCTATGAGCTCAGCTTGAGTGCAGCTGTGAGTCAAACTCAAAACAACTGCGATGAGAAGACATTTTCACGGTGGAGAGAATATCTCATCAAAGTCAATACCCTTTTACGCCCAAAACCTTTTACTATAAGCGAGCTTTATACTTCAGCAATTTTCCATCACTATCTTTCTTCAACTTGAACACCCATTTGTTCCTTAATGCGCTACGCCTTGGAAGTTCCACTGACTCATAAGTGTCATTCTTTAACAAAGAGTAGAACAGCTACTATAGCTTTCTCGAAACACCTTATCACGCATGATCTGTACTTCTTGAAAATTCTCGCTCCCCTCATGATAATCAACACATACTGCAGGATACTTGGATGATGAATGACTCTCTATTAGTCCTTCTAATTTGAGGTTCTGAAATGACTTGTTGAGAGAATTTCACTCCCTGCTCAACGACTTGATCACTCTCTACGGCATCCATCATCCAACCACTTTGTCTACGGTGCTTCATCTGATCATCTGCCTCCCCATCTATGATATATTGCAAGGAAAATGAATAAGCTGTAGGATCAATAACACCATCAACGATAGCTTGCCTTTAGGTCTTCTCTGTCACAAATAGTCGATCTTCATAAATATCACATCTCACTTACGAAAATCTTCTTTTCCTTTGGATCCCATAATGCATGCCCAAACTCTTCATTTCCATAGCGACAAGGATACATGGAAAAGCTTTGTAAATCAAGCTGACCTCTGCTCTTTAAGGACATGTAAAGCCTTGCACCCAAAAACCTTAAGATGATTGTAAACAACATCTTTTCACGTCATACCTTCTGCGGAATGTCAAACTCCAAAGGAAGCTGGGGAGACCTATTTATCAAGTAACAAAAGCGATCTGCGAATAAGCTTCACCCCAAAACACTTTGGGTAGCTTGCTGCATTTTAGCATGCATCGACCTTCTCAACAATAGTGCGGTTCATCTCTAACACCATTGTCTTTGTGGAGTACGAGAGCTATCTTCTCATGTCTAATACCGTATGTGGCAGTAGTTCTAAACTCCTTTGTGTATACTCACCTCCATTGTCGGTCTGAAGACACTTCAAAAACTTTCTGTCTCTTTCAACAAGGCATGAAATTTACGAAGCGATACACTTGATCTTTGGCCTTCACGAGATAAGCCCGCTACCTTTCTTGATCGTGTCAGTAAAATGTGACAAAATATCTATTTCCACGGACTCCACCTCAAGGGACCACAAACATCAGAATAAACCAATTCCAAAATATTAGATTTCCTTTTTGAAGATTTAGAAAAAGAAACTCTATGATGTTTTCCAAATAAACAATAATCACAAGGGTTAAGACTGTTACCTTTAGTAAAAGGAATGAGAGCCTTTTTGGCTAGTATATGTAACCCTTTCTCACTCATGTGACCCAATCTTTTGTGCCATAAATTTGGGGAGGAACCATCTTCAGTTGCATTCAATTCATCTCCACGTATTTCACAACTATCACGTAAAGTGTGCTTCTAACCTTGCTACTTGGCTACTAAAGAACCTTTGGTAAGCTTCCATTTACCGTTACCGAAGTAATTCACATATCCTTCGATCAGTGACTCGGAAATAAGATTAAGGCGTAAGTCGAGACATGCACATCTCTGAGTCAATGAGCAACCAACGTCATGCGTAAGCAAACATCACCAATACCCGTCTTGGAGTAGCTGGTACACCCGTCTTCCCGCGTGCCAAAGTCTCACGGCACATGCGATGTGAAGACTAGCAATGGGAGTAACATGATAAGAGGTACGTATCAATAATCCCTCAACCTCGTTATACATGCTTGAGCCAAACATTCTTCATCTCAAAAATCGAGCCACATCTTCGTCGGTCATGACTGTAGTATTTTATTTTCATCTTTCCTACGATTTTGCCTTCTTTTTTGTTCCGTTTCCAAGCGTAACAATTTCTTTTCATAATATTCCTTACCACAATGATAACCCTTTTTCCTTTTCACTAGACTTTCGCTCTGGATTGCGACACTGCGCTGGATTTACCCGATGCCCTTAGGTCCTCCTAGTTTTTACCTCTTCCCTGTTCTCGTGACAAGAGCCTCGGTCTGAAAGGTATTTCCATGTTCCTTCATATGGCTTCTTCGTTAAACAAAGCGTCTTTTATATCATGGTTAAATTGCCATTAGGAGCTGAGTTGCTAAGTGAGATAACTTCGTGTCAACTTCTCGCGAAAGAACTCAAAAGTAACAATGCTTGCAACTCATCTTCAATCTTCATCTTCATAGCATTTAGCTTGGTTCTGCCAACCCTTGAAAGTCCTTTGGTGTGCTGCGCCCTTGTGCCCATTTTTATACTTCAGGTTTACTAGCCTTCTAATCAAAGTGGCTTTATTCTGTGCAGTCTTTCGTTCGTATATGGATTCTAATTTTTTCCATGTATTTTAAAGTTGTGAAAAACAAACGATATATACATGGTAAGATTGGGTCTGTACAAATATCCAAGGAGACTCCTATGGGATCAAAGCTTGAAATTCTATGCATTTTTGCTAATTACTAAGATATTTTTTGTTGATTTTCTTTAGGCCCATACAATGACTCACATTCCAGTTAAAGATCAAAAGAAACAAGCCAAGTTGTAGAGCTAGTGAGGTGCTTAGGAAAAGACATATCACTGTAAATATAGGTGTAAATGAAAGAAAATGTGGCTAAACAATAAACCTTTCATAATTTTTACTAAATCAACATGCATTCAAAGCAGTAGACAGGAAATTTTCAAGTCATGTCTGTGCTGTTAAGCATTAAAAGCAAAAAAAAAAGAATGAAATTTGATAAATGGTTAGAACTAATGAAATTTCACAACATAATTCAAAGCATTAATTCAACAAAGAATTGCTATAGGTTGAGAATATCTCTTTGTTAAGTATTATTTCAACATGGAATTTCTTTTGGGGAAAAAACTTGGTTCCATTTCTTGCATACACATCTACTTGTATAGAGGGAAATAGAGGAAGGCATAAATTATGTTTTGAAAAGTGACAAAGTGTACGATGAACCTGTGTCCATTTCTTTTAGTTTTTAACATTAAGGAAAATTAAAACCGTTGTTTTAAGATGATCTACTTGTACTTCATTTGGGATTTGTCTATGGATTGAAGGAAAATGCGAATATATTCTATCTTACAGCTTCGAGTTTTAATGCCTTTGTTGAATTCTATGTTCTTTTGTTTTTTTTTTGTTTTTTTGTTTTTGTTTCCTTGCTTTCTTCGATCTCAACAACCTACAAGAATGATCGTAAAATGATAGCCTCATGACTTCACTAGAGCAATTAAAGGATGATGCAAGGGGTAAGAATTCACAGGCTTGACAAAACAATTGGCTTTTGGATTGTTGGGGTTTAAGAACCATGCATTTTACTCTCAAAGACCTATTTCATAAGCTAAACAACTCAGCCACCATACTTCAAACAATAATTGACTTTCATCAGCCATAGCTACAATAGTATAATGTAAATATATAGTACCCAAGTTCAAAAAAAAATAAAATGAGTCAATGGGGATCGTGGTTGGCCTTGATTGACAAGTATATTTAGATACTTGGAAAGACATGTATCTAGGCTAAAACCAGATAAGTATTTCATCAATCCACAACTTCATATCAAATACATTTAATGATAAAATAGAAAACCATATGTCACCACAGAGCTTTCTATGCATGCAAGGACAACCAAAGACTAGCTTAACATATCCCAATAAATAAATGACAAACCATCATATAATTTTACTAGAAAAATAATTAACCTCAAATAACATGCTAAATTTATGGTTGTAACCAAACAATGATAAGAAAATAGTTTGCACCACCAAATTTAGGACAAATCATGAGGTGGAGAAGGAATATAAACAAGAAAATCTTTTGAGGATTTTGGATATCAAGCACAAAAAATTGAATTTTCTATTTTTAATATGAAAACAGTGGATTATATCACTAAAAATACATATTCCATAACTATTAAATCTCTTCAAAAGAACCCAACAAATTGTTGCTTTCAAATGTCTCGAGCATTCCCAGCTTCCTTAACTCAACATCCCACGTGAAGGGAACCACTTATGGAACAAGTTATTTAAATGGCCATGAACAAGACATTTGATCAATATGTATGAATCGTGTTGTTAAACAATATGTGCTAATGATTAACACCTTGCTATCTATTGCAACTAACAGAAACTGAAAGTGTAAGAGTGGCCAATAAATTGCTCTAAATATATAAAAAGGCAAAGAAAATGGACTACAAGAAAAGTCACTTTCCCCGACTAATATATACTATTGGAATAAACATTTAGCGAGAGATATTTTTTACACATAGTAGTCGAGCATAGGTGTGTCGGCATAAGTCTCCCGATGGAAATTTTCCATCGCTAATAAAGAATTTTTAGTGACTAACTATTCAATGGATTTGGTGTCCACTGTACCAACAGATTTAGTAGTGGAAAATAAAATTAATAAAATTTCAATAAAGTTTTGAACCATTTTAGGATCTCGATTTTTCTTATATTATTGGTGTTGTATTTTGCTGATTTAGATATACTTTACTCTTAAGTCTTTTCCAACATTTTTCCTACTTTTGAGCTTGATAACTTAATCGATGTTATTTTTGAATGAAATCATAATGACATGACGAAGAAACTCACCACTAAGCTAACTTCATTATTAGTAATATGAATGACAATATACAAATTTTATTAAAAATAGTATTAAAGATATTATATAAAATTTATTATTTTATAATATATATATATATATATATATATATATATATATATATATATATATATATATATATATATGTATGTATGTATGTATGTATGTATATGTATGTAATATGTATGTATAAACTAAAATATGGCCCATACACCTATCATAATTTTTATATTTTGTAGATAAATTTCTATAATATCCACGTTGGAATAGCCAAATGTTATGATTGGATAATAAAATTGTACCATACATATTTCAATTTATCAACAAAACAACTCTTTTTTTTTCTTTTTTTTTGCTATTATTTTTATATAATTTATCCATAATTTTTATCAATCATTTGACGAGTATTAATTAATTTTAATGAATATCGTTTTTTTTTAAATGGATAAGAAAAAAAATAATAAGTTTTGTATAAATACATATGAAACTAAAAAAATAATTATTTTTTGTCACTACTTAAGATCATATTTATCATAAATACACAATGAGGATATTTAATATTTGTAAGGAGAAAACAATTACTTTACCTTGATTAAATTCATCGCAAAAACTCTCCTGCCTGCGGATATTTACTATTTCAATTATTGTCGACAAATGATAATATATAAGCAACGAAAAATCTAATTTGCAACGGAATAAGTGTGTCGGTAATTTGCAATGGTTGAAGTCTGTCACTAAAGTGTATTTAGGAGGGTCGGTGATAAGTACACTTTGTACTCATTTATCCCCATGTTCTAGGTAGTTTTTCATGTTTTAGTATAGTAATAAAGTGTTTTAACCATAGTTTTCATTATTATTCATAATTAGGACCAAATCGAGCATTGAGGCAATATAGACGAAAAAGTAAAAAAAAATGACAAATTCCACATGTAAACGACTACTGTATTTCAATCTTTTGGTTGTAGAATGACATCCCCCGAGGCTCTAATATTTGTATTTATGGATAGTAAACTTCTTAAGAAGCTTTCCAGCAAATTAAAGAACACTCAATTTGGAGTTCGGACAAAAGTTACAACCTCAGAAGCTCGATGAAGGAGAAAAAGAAAAGTGTTGATGAATAGTACATGCTCTGACATCATTTGTTTGAATCTTGCAACATTGAAGCTTGAAGATGTGGCTGTGGCAAGGGTGTCTCGTGACAACGGTCAACCCGTGTAATACTCGTGGATGTCGGTGGCTTGGAGCACCGCTCACGAAAATCGGAGCGGAGTCTCGCTGTGCGGGAGGCTACACAGTGCAAAAGCACAGTAAACGATTATGATGACCACATAGGGTCCACATGCGAATAAGATAATGGCCACTTGGGCCCTTGCATCAATACTCATAAATGCATCAACTATATAATAGTTCAAGAGTTAATAAAGTACTCTTAATTCCAATATATATTAAAATATAAATTTATACATATTATACAAAATGATTATGCGAGCCCTTGACTCGGCTTTCTTCTAGTAGCGACTCTAGTGAGGCGTCGTCCTCTGTACCTCCACATTGTGCACGGAAATAGTGATCCCTCGACAGGGTGAGCAAAGCCCAGTAGTGATAATTTCCTACATGGATTACTCCCCACCTAAGTGCATGTCATAGCGAACAATCACATCTAAGCGATTACATGAACTACTCGAGATGTCTACATGACCAGCCCGCATCTGATTCCTCACCCAGGCTCCCTCACATATGCACAAGTAGAATCTGAGTAAAATATCCGAGTTTTCAAAACAAAAGCTTTTTGTTCTCAAACTTGCTCTTTTGAGTTTAAGTTAAAATATTGGACTACCCTCAGGCGTATTCTTTGGATAACGCTCCCAGAACGGTCGTGGTCTCATAAGTGATACGTTGGGGCGACTCTCAAGAGCAATTCTTGGAAAATCTTCCTTGAAATTCCTTTCACAAACATTTCGTTTTCTTTCCAATTTCATGTCATGCACTCTCTAATATTCTAGGGTGCCCAGTGCATATGGAATGCATGATGCGATCAAACAACTCATGCTAATAAAACATGTATCTCTAAACATAATTAATCCATAAATCATGTTATGCAAATTTCATAATCAATAACACCAAAATTAGCTCACATAGGCTAATTAACGAACCTGAAATTCATTTTGAATCACTCAACATCATAAAAATCATGTTACTATTCACATGAACAGTGAAACCCTCCATTGGCATTGTTCACGGCCACAACAATGGGGATTTTCTCCACTCGGTTAAGTATTTTAAGGCCAGAAAACAACGGCTAATCAAAGCCTCGAGAACATCGACCGTTTAAATAACCTTAGAAGAATAACCACGAGTAGGAAAGATCTACCTCTTAGGTTGTCGAACTCGTCAAATCGGTGTCTCACAGCGTAGCCCTCATGCGTGATAGATTGACTTTCTGCTTCTTTCAAAGTGAGAGCCAGAGCGGTCAGAATGTGAAATGCAAGAAAATGCATCTTCTCTCTCTAGAATCCTATCCCAGCCCACTATCGATTTTCTCTCATTTGGAGAAAGAAAACTATTGCTATTTGTCTTTATCAATTAAACTTTTTCCAAATTCCCGTCTTTTGCTCCCTTTTTGTCACTATTTGACATGACTTAAATCTAAATGCCATTCATTTCGCCATCCTACAATCGTCGTATGTGTCGCTGTGAATCGTGTAGTAGGTGACTTTTGTCGCGTCGCATGTCTTTAATCGGTTTTATGTGCGGCGATCACGCAGATCTTGCCGAAAAAGCGTGAAGTCGCTGTCTTGGTCGTGAAGTCGGTGTGTAGCTAGATTTCGCGAGGCGATTACGACGGTAAAATTACGTTTAAATCATCGAGATCTAGAAAAATTTCGGGTTTTGACTGAAATTACCGTTTTACCCTTTTTTAGAAAATTCGAATTTTCCCGGGTTTTACAAAATATGAGCAAAGGTACTAGTATGTTGCATCATCGCTGCTCAGATTTGGCGATTGCCCTTATTTTCGTTCCATTTCCGAAGACTCTATATAAACACTTTATTTCTTTATTTTTAGGGGAGGACATTCGACTAGAGGGTAGAAGAATAAGCTTCTAGGGTTTCTAACCCTAGGGCAAAGCTCTTAGAGGAAGAAGATTGAAGAAGAGAAGATCATTTCATGTTTTCTTGTCTTTCTTTGGTTCCATTCTTCACATCATGTTTTGATTTTCATTTCTAGGGTTTTAGATGTAGTTAGTTATGATTTATGTATTTGAAGACTAATTTACCTTTTATTTTATATTTCGGTCCACATTTCTATGATTTTCTACTCTGGTTTCATGCTTATTTATGATTTATCATCATTAATACGTTAGTGGTTCAATTAGATATCGATAGGTGAGTTGAATCGGAGACTTAGGTAAACATTACATTTCACCATTGACAAGT
Organism: Tetrastigma voinierianum; assembly: GCA_016808115.1. Lineage (NCBI taxonomy): Eukaryota > Viridiplantae > Streptophyta > Magnoliopsida > Vitales > Vitaceae > Tetrastigma > Tetrastigma voinierianum. The sequence continues at coordinate 10,131 of JAEQBH010006089.1, forward strand.
GATTCTCATTGGTTTTGTGTGGTAATTAGGGTTTCCAAGGTTCATCATGCTTTTAGGGTTTCGGGGTTGAGTGGAGATACAAAATACTGAAGCCACAGGAGTGAGGCGTGGGTTATCGAGAGATCCTGGATGCAAAAGTGAGACTTATCATTAATAGGAGATTAGAATGTTAATTATGGGAAAATTGGGCAATAATGCATAATAGTTAACTAAACGAAATCTAAACCCTAGACTTTTCCATTTTATTTGCATCTTTGCATGATAGATTAGGATTTAGGTTGTTAGTGTTTCCACTGTCAATCCATTATCCAGATAAAGTTAGGAATTACCTAATTTCAATAGTTAGTAACCATTTTCCTCGTGGGATCAACACTCTTATTTTTCATCACTATATTACTTGAGGCAATGTGTGCACTTGCACACAATAGGCGTACACGTTTTATATTAACACGCATTCACGCCTATCAAGTTTTTGGTGTCGTTGCCAAAGAAAAGGTGTTTTTTACTAATATTGATACCAAGTAGTCCTTCTTTACTTTGCATTTTTCTTTTGTTTTTCTTATTTTCTTGTTTGTGCACTATCTTTTTATCTTTGTTTTATTGCTTTGAAAAAATTTTGTTATTGTTTTTCTAGGTTTCAATCTGACAAACCCTTTTGTAGGATTGTGGCCAGAAATGTCCCTCTCCTTTCGGCAGCTAAGAGTGGGCCCAGACAATCGATGAACATGTGTTGAGCAGTTGACAATGTCCCGGCTAATTTTGCGAAAACTTTAAGACCATATATAAAATAAATTGTTTTCTATTGTTTTCTACTAATAATTATGTACAGAGGTTTTGGTCTAAATCACTACAAGTATAGGTCATCTAGTAATAAAGTGGACTTTATAAGTCGGGATATCATTCACGAGGGATTGATTAGAAAATACAAAATCAACTACCCCCTTCTACTTAAGATAGTACTGTTGGACCTCAATTTCCAAAAGAGATTAAACTTTCAAGAATATAATAAATTGAATGAAATGTTTTCTATATACTGTGCAATGAAAAAGAAATTTAAAATACATGGATTAAAGAGTTCAGACTAAAATAACAGCAGGAAGAAATCGGTGTGATGGTATCAATTTTAAAGTTCCCGAAAGAAAACTACAAATTAAGGTCATGAACCTTTGGAGATTGTCGAGAGTATGTTCAGTGTAGCCTTGGAATGCCTCTTGACACTACACATTTCACTCTCCTAAGATGACCATATTCCTAAACGGTCTGATGGATCAGAGCTACTTGTAGGACTTGATTCTCTTTAGATCGACTGTTTTTCCTTCTCGATTACTTCTGACCATCTCTTAGGATTTGGGAAGCGCACTATAGACTAGATAATCTGAAACCTTCTCTAATACAATTGGTACCTCAGCCATCAATTCGACTAAAATGCCCTCTCTCCTTGATTAGAATCTTAGCTAACACGGGATTGAGATTATTCTACCAAATTGAGGTGAAACCTCTAAGGATTAAACTAATAGATGATGGCGGCTCTTATGCCTTGGGATCACCTCTGCTTTGTCACCCGAGGAACGAAGTCGAGAGGTTAGAACATCACAGTGATGTATCAAAGTGATCTTTAGAATTCAATAGTTCAATGAATATCAGTACAATATACCCCTAAGTGACTGCTCTTTGCTCTCGGTCGATCCGTCCTGTGTCACTCGAGAGTATCACGGAAATAAAACCCGCAGTCTGACTCTTTTTGGGTATAAAACACTTATATTGAACAACTCAATGTAAGAGCAATACAATTAAATTACTCGGTTCATTCCTAAAAATAGTAATAAAAAATACTACGAAACAACAATCAAAACAACATATGCTTCCCAGAGGGAGCTTAGCCTCCCATTACTGAATTACAAATAACAATGACTAGTTGATCAAACAAATTCATTGAAATTGTAATCAAGCGAATAAATAGATTCCATAAAATTTCCCAGATTCCATTAAAGTTCATACATAAATGAAGCTTGATTTACAATCAATCCATTTCAAGATCTCAACTCGAGACCACTTTCTCTAATCCTAAAAGAAAAGAAAAATAAATACAGAAACAAAACTAAAAAGTAAAAAATAAAAGAAAAGAAGAAAAAAATAAAGAAAAATATATACAATGAGATTTGACTCCTCAAAAACCTAATTGGATGAAAAGCGGTGAAAAGCTTAGCCCTCCTCTAGGAACTTCTATTTATAGGCTTGGAACATTTGGACCCTAAAAACTTGAGGTGGAAATCACAACCTTGAAAGGCCAGAAAAGTCTACCTAGTGCTAATGTAGGTAGACAGTAACTAGTAAATCAATGTCATGACATCGGGGCCCGCTATGTGGATCGAATCTTGCATGTCCGCGACATTGAGAAAATGTTGTGACAGTGCGCATTCCCTAGAAGTTACTAAGGGAATGTAGGTGGAATGTCGTGACGCCGGAGATGCAATGTTATTGGATTTGTGGTGTTGGCGACGTACCTGATATTGACTGAACTTTGATGTCGCGACATTGCATGTCGATTACGATCGTTTCAATGATGTTGGCGGCATTGCTAACCTCTGCTCGCGCGACATTGAGTTGTCCGTCGAGTCTTGATGTGATGTCGTGACATTGAATATCTAATATACGCGACATTGGTCCATTAATGTTTAATCTTGGCGACCAGAGATCGATGTTGTGACATTGGGTTATTATGTCAGCGATATTGCATTAATGAGATCGCCGGTGTTTAGGCCTTTGCGATGTTACGACATTGTTGTTGTGATGTTGTGACATTGAGTTGTGATATGACATTGCCGAGTGTTGCGATCCCAGTGTGAGGTTGCGGTAGATGTAGTGGTGATGTCGTGACATTGGTAATTTTTGTTCTTTACCCTTTAAATACAGATGTCTTGCTGACATTGGTAAATCGATATGACATTGATCATCATCAGGGCAATTCTCCATACGATGTCGCGACGCCAAATCCCAGGTATACTTAACATTGAGATTACAAATGTTGTAGCATTCTTCAATCCAATGTCACGACATTCTTGCTTTACGCACAATGCGATTTACCTTCTTCTATGATTTATGCTTACTTTCCTTAATTTCTAAACATAATCACGAGTGAAATTCTGAGTACTACATTAAAATTCAAACTTTTAAGCCTCAAATATGCATGAAAAATGGGCTTAAAATAGATGAGTTTAGACTCATCAATCATCAGTAAGAAATCCAAATGTGGAGCCATTAGAAATACTATATGTCATGTTAAAACATGTAGGTACCCTAACTCTTGAGAAATTTTAATATTGGATGGGACCATCACTCGAGCACATCATGGGAAGAGAGACAAGATACTTCCCATTCTCCACATGTCCAAAGATCAAGCTTGAAAGATACCATAGCTAAATTGGCTAGGTTAAGGGCTAAAATGGAAGAGTCTCGGGCTCAAATGGCCAATGAAAGTCTAGAGAAAACTATGACTAAAGTGAGAAGATCTCAAGCTAATTTGACCATGGTCCAAGCTGAAAATGAAATCTTAATGGGTGATATGGACTATTCTCAAGATGGTTTGCCTAGGTTTTATGTAAATAAGGCCAGGTAAACCTCCATAAGAGAAAATGTCTAACCTAGAGGCAACCATGGCAAAACTAAGAAGAGTTCAAGCTGAATTGGCAACATCTCAAGCTCGATTCACAGAGAAGGTTCACACACCTTCACAAGATTAGTCAAATTTTGAAAGTGAAGTGGATGAACTAGCTATCACAATGGCTAAATTGGCTAAGTATAGGGCTGAATTACTCAAGGGAAAGACAAGGACTAATGTTCAAATTCAGCCCATACGTAGTGACCCCGAGCAGAAGCCTGCAGGTGGCGGTCGGCGAAACCAGGACGGCTGGTTTATTTCTTTTATTTTATTTTATTTTTGTGTTATTAAATTTTCTTTTCAAAATGTCGCGACGAATCCCAGGCTACGACTCGGTTGGCGGATCTGGCCGGAGCAGTTTACTCGGAAACATTTCCAATTATCTTATCAAAACATTTGGCTTATTTTATTCATTTTCCAAATTTGTAATTTCGCGAAGCAATTTATTTTAGCAAGCCCATAAAACATTTACAATTAACAAAAAGATTCATAACGTTTACATTTAACAAAATGCCTTTACGAAATAATGATCCAGGAAGTTTCAAGCGTTTTTACAAAATGTCAATGTTCGAAAGAAATGGAGTATGCATATGTGGAGCATACTCAGTAATTCATACCCTTGACTCTGAGCTCCTCGATCTTGGGTCTTGCTGATATCCACTCGGTACTGCTTGCATTGATAAAAACAATCGCTAAGCATTTTCATGCTTGTGGTTCTACTCTTTGATTAATATTCCATTTTTGTTCATATAAATCGTGCATTTATCAAAATAATGCCTTTATACAATGTCGATTGTAATGTAAAGATACTTATGCAAATACACTTCAATTTCCATCATTTCTCTTTTCGATTTGTGATTCCACATACGACTGAATCCAAACATCAACGGTCGATTCTTTGAATCTGTCTGTTGTTATTCGATGCGGTGTGATTTCACATTCTATATTACCGTCTCACATATGACTATAGAAATTAAACATTCTATGATTCGATTCTTTGAATCACATCACATTGTCATGGTAACAATGTGATTTCGCATTGAACAAAATACGGTTACCTTCATAGTAGTCGAGTTGGTGAATTAGTCATGTTAGTCATTCAATATCACGTTTCAAATCAATTTTACTTTTATCTGATGAATTTGCTTGCTTCAAATGCGCATACATGCGGATATTTGTCCAAGCAGTTCGAATACTTGATGATTCAAATCAATATATGTGAATATTTCACAAATGAAACGGGAACAAGTATAGAACAATCTTGGAATAAAGGTCAGGATGTAATTGACAATTATCGGTCCCAGTTTCTTTCGTGTCAATCCTAGGTGAGGTTATCGTCTTCTTTTGCTTTTTAGTCAAATCTGATTTATTCACTCTTGAGTGATTAAGCAAATAATCATACTAAACGAATATCGTAGGGGAGCCGCGAAGGAAACTTTGCGGGCGTGGGTACGATACGTTTTTACTTAATCCTGTTCTTATTCCTCTAGAGTCTACTTTACTCATAAATTGGAATCCTTTCAATCGGATTATTCACTTAGGATTATAGCATTTCATGCTTGACTAAAAATTCTGGAGTGCATGGGGACAGTTTGTATTACTCATTTTCCGGAATTCTTAACTTCATATTTGACTCTAGAGTCATTGTACTCTTGCTAAACTAAGGTGCTAAGGTTCTATTCCAACTGGAATCACCCAATTCAGACACAGAAACTCAAGTTAAGTCCGAAACAACCGGACTACTCTATGTCCTGGCTGATTAGGTGGCTTGCACATGGCTCCCACTTTAGGTGAATTTTAGGCCCTTAGGATCAGGGTGGCGATTCCTATTCTTTAAGTTTGGTTCTCCTTGAAGTCTATTTCTGTGTACTTGAATCACTCAAATCGGATAGAAATGAAGCAGTTATGGCGAAATCTGGCGGGTGAAATAGGAAAACCGGAACGAGTGTGCCGTACACCCTTGTTCATGTCTGGAATCACACTTTGCCCATGGTGGGATGCCGCCGGTACACTACTGTTCATGTACGTACCTTCCGAAAATTGCCCAGTTTTTGTTATTTTCCCACTTTTTGTTGCCAATTCATACATTTGCTTCTATAATTCATAATGCCTCAAAAACCAACTTGGAGATTCATCTAAAAACAATTCCCTGACACTTAAGTGGTGCTATGGAACCTCCAAAACACAAAACCTTAGGTGAAAATCCAAGAACACTACCTGGGTCCACCAATTCTTTTATAAAACCACATAAATGTGATGATTCCATGGTTATTTTCCGCAATTGGGGTTTTACTCTCATAACTGACAATTGAGTTTGTGTGATCTTTGCACACAACCTAAACAAAGACATCAATCTCCATACCCAAAGCCCTAGGAATCCAAATACATGATCCTAAAGACATACATATGTGAATCCTTCGCCAGGAACTCCTCCTCCTTTCTTCTTCTTCTCTTCCTCTTCCTCTTCTTGGCTCTCTTCTTTTCTCATAAATCGTGGAGCTGGCACGGAGACGAATGAATTTTTGGTTTGTTTTTCCACGTTATTATAACATCAAGTCTCTTTAATTACAATTAAATTATCAACTCTTTAATTTTACAAATTGTCACTTATGTAATTTGTATTGTAGCCCCATCTCTACACTTAATGATTTTCATATTCATGTCATATTTGCTAAATGACCATTGTACCCTTGTTCTCATACCTGAAATCCGGGTTCCACTAAAATTTATCACTTCACCAACTTGTCAATTTACCAATTTTTCCCAGGAAAAATCGGTTGTCAATTCATACCCAAGATATATAATAAAATTATTATAAAAATTCTAGGAGTATTTTTTGAGGCGTTCTATTCTCAGCAAGAAAATTTCGTCAGCAAATTTACCTTAGTTAAGCAGTTGCGGATGCTGTGGCATCGTTTCTTCACTTTCCTAAATGACTAGCCGGTCTTGTGGTTTCTCAGCACTTTGATAACGGAATCTTCTTGTTCATTAGTTCTTTCACTTCACGAGCCGTCTCTCGCCTCTTCTTCATATGTCAAATCAGGTCTAAGCTCGATGTCTCAGAAGAGACTACATGTGATCCGTCGGTACCTCAGTAGCATGGACACATAGGAAAATATTATGGATGCCAAGTCAGAGTAAAACAACTGGTATGCCCACTTTGGACCCACTTTCCGTTACTTCATATGGGCGATAAATCTAGGGCTGACTTGCCCCTTTCAGATCATCACCTTCTTCCCGGCGTACTTTTAAAGCACTTTTCCGCAGGCTCCATATCAGATATCCTTTCTCTTCATGCCGGGCCTCTTGACCTGTGCGCCGGTGGCCACCTTCAATTTCTCTCTAATAGTTTTCACTTTTCTTACGTTTCTTGTATCCAAATCGGGACGATCACTTTTCTTTCCTCGATTGAGTCCGACCTGATGGTGTTCTACACTCTTCCATATAGAGCCTCGTAAGGCGCCATTCCAATACTTGATTGGAAACTGTTGTTGTACACAAATTCAACTAAAGGAATGTGTCGATCCCAACTACCCTCATAGTCGATCGCCTGACTCCTGTATATCTTCGAGTCACGGATCGCTCTTCCCGATTGTCCATCGGTTTGGGTGGGCATTTGTACTAAAATTCAATTCGAGTGTCCATGGCCTCTTGCAATTTTCACAAGATCTCAAAGTAAATCTCGGATCTCGGTATGAAATTATGGATATTGGAATCATGTGTAAAGACTATTTCCTTGATATATATAGCTCTGCTAGCTTGTCAAGTGAATAGTCGGTCCTCGGCTGGTAGGAAGTGAGGGCGACAGTGTCTGTCGCTCACGATTTAAGCGGAGTCATTAAGCTTCCTCCTGTCAATGGTAACCCAACCACAAAATCCATGGTGATTGGTCCCACCACTCCGGTATTACATTAGAGAACATAATCCCGAAAGGAACTTGATGCTGCACTGCTGACTTTGAGACATGATTCTGAATTGATACTCTTAATCAACTTTTATGCGGACCACGAATGACATTTCAAATCTTGGTACATCTTTGTGCTGCAGGATGGATAACAAAGATCCACTATGTGCCCTCTTCAAGTATGGATTTCCTCGATTCATCTCATCGGGTACCTGAGCAGATCCCTTTATAATATGATACTCCATTTCATTCCTTGTGAACTGGTTTCTTTACCATCTCTAATCGATTCTATTATGGCAGAAATTTTCTTCATCTTTCTTTTGTGCCTCTAGCACTCGATTCAACAAATTCGGTCTCGCTATCAATTTTACCCTACTGGCTGTAGTTTGATAATGATAAATTGGCATTTGCCTTTCGAAGCGTTTGCTGTCTTTACTTAAAGCATCGGCCACTACATTGGCCTTTCTGAGTTGATAATCAATCAGTCATAATCTTTTATCAATTCCATCCACCTCGGGTTGTCTCAAGTTAAGCTCTCGTTGTGACGAATACTTAAGACTCTTATGATCGATTAATAATGAAACACTTTTCTCCATTACAAATAATGTCTCCAGAATTTTCCAACATAAATACAATTCTGACCAATTCCAAATCATGCGTGGGGTAGTTCTTTCATGTAGCTGGTGTCTTGAAGCATAGCGGCTACCACTTTACCCTCTTGCATTTAGGACATCAGGAGTCCATTTAGTGAAGCATCACTATAGATCACATATTCTTTACATGATTCGGTGAGTAAGCAAGACCTCGGTTAAGAATACTTTAACTTTGAAACTTCTTTATTTTTCACTCCATTCATACTTTATAATTTTAAGACAATCTAAGTATTAGTGCAATCATAAAACCTTAACAAATCTTACGCCCAGTAACTTGCTAGTCTAGGAAACTACGTATTTGTAACATTTCTTGGTGGCTTCCCATATCTGACCATATTTTCTTTCGATCTACTTTCAGTTCTTCTTTCACGATACAATGTTGCGAGAAAGGACATGATCGACCAAAATACACTATAGTTTCGCATACAATTGCTCTTTTCTCAAAGTCTCGACACTACTTTTCGAAGGTGTAGTGTGCGACTTTCTCGATCTTCAAAATACACAAGAATGTAGATCTATGAACACTACGACAAACTGATCCACATACGGTCGGAAAACCGATTCATTAGGTCGAAAGCCCATTTGGGCATTTGTCGAATAAGCGGCATCCGCAAAGGAACTCAGCAATGTCCATATGTAGTGTTCCTAGCGTCTTGTGCACATCGGCATGCTGTTTCGCTGATGATACCCAGATCTCAAGTCAATCTTCGAAAAGATACTTGCACCTTTGATTGGTCAAGCGAATCATGTTGATTTTGGGTAACGGATACTTATTCTTTACGGTCAACTTGTTCAATTGTCTATAATCGACACATAGTAAAAGTGTACCATCTTTCTTCTTGATAAAAACACAGAGCTCCCATGGTGATACACTTGGTCGAATAAACCCTTTCTCTAGCAGTTCTTGCAACTGCAATTTCAATTCCTTTAGCTCAAGTGGAGCCATTCTATACTGTGTAATAGATGCCAGTGTGGCACCTGGTACAACGTTGATAGCAAACTCAATCTCCCTCTGTGGAGGCAATCCCGGCAATTCTTCCGAAAACACATCCGGAAAGTCACTAACGGTAGGGATATCGGATACACTAGGCCTTGCCTTTACCGTATCGATCACATAAGCCAAATAGGCTTCACATCCTTTTTGCACCATTTTCCATGGCTATTTGCGGCTATCACGATAGAGAGGTGATTCGGCCTCTCGTAGATGAAAATAACCTAAGCGTCATTCGATTGTCCTTAGGTCCTCTTTTCATTCTAATCAACTGCTCCTTTCGGTGTCGGGATAAGCAGTCCATCCCAATATCACATCAAGATTCACGAAGAATGCTTCGATCAAATCTCCCAGCTTCATTACTCTTGTATTTTGATGGAACCGATCTACATACACTTTGTTCCACAATAACAATAACACTATGCCCGAAATGTCTACACTAAGATATCATACCTGCCACTCCCAGAAATTATCCTATTAAGACCCACAAGATCCTCAAGATCGAGTCATATTATCCTTTATATGCAAATGCAATGCATGTCATAAACACTTCGAAATCATTTACAAACAATTTCAAAATCACTTTGTAGAACCGCCAAACCTAGGCCTGATACTAATAAAGCCGTGGCGACTTCGAGCCCGCCCCACCCGAATTCGATCATAGTCCGAACCAAACCCCCCGGACGCCGCTTTATTTCTTTATTATATTTTATTTTCGTGTTATTAAATTTTCTTTTTCAAAAATGTCGCGACTAATCCCCGACTCGATCTCTGGCCATGATCCAAGCCTGAGTCCTATTAATTCGACATTTCCAATTATTCATCAAACATTTGATTATTTTTATTCATTTTAAATTTTTGAACGTAATTTCGCTAAGTAATTCATTTCTGCAAGCCCATAAAACATTTATAATTAACAAAAGATTCATAACGCTACATTTAACAAAATGCCTTTACAAAATAATGATCCGTAGTTCAAACTGCTTTACAAAAATGTCAATGTTTGAAAGAAATGGAGAATGCATATGATCTGAGCATACCCGTAATTCCTTCTATGACCTCGAGCCTCGATCTGGTCTTGCTTCATGTCTATCATCAATTTCTGCACTACAGATTGAGCAAAATACGCTAAGCATTTTCATGCTTAGTGGTTCTATAATAGCTCAGATTCCATTTTTGTTTACAAATCATGCATTTATCAAAATAATGCCTTTATACAATATCGCTAAGGTAATGTAAAGATACTTATACAAATACACTTTTCAATTTCCATCATTTTTCGATTTGTGATTCCACATACCTAAGAGTAGAATCCAACATCCACTACGCTCAGTTGTTGAACTCGGCCTCGTTTGTTATCTCAAGAGCGCGCAGGATTTCACATTCTATATTACCGTCTCAATATGACTACAGTAAGTTTCCACATTCACAACAGATTCGGGCTGTCGAACCTCATTCCTCGTTTGTCATCCAAGAGTACGTGATTTCTCGCATCGACAACATCGCTACCTTCATGATGAATTCAACAGAATTCCACATGTTAATAATCATCAATATCGCTTCAAATCAATTTACTTTTTATGCAATGAATTTGTTCAGAGCTCAAATACACGCGATACATGCGATATTTGTCAAACAAATAATAACAATGATTCAAATCAATATATGTGAATATTTCACAAATAGAGAACTGAACAAGTATAGAACACACTGAATAAAGATCGATATAGAACAAACCAATTATCGATTCCGTTTCTTTCTCGATGTCAATCCCAGTCGTGCCATCGCCTTCACCCGCACCTAGTCAAATACAATTTATTCACCTGTTGATTTACAAATAATCATACTAGAACGACATCGCCGAGGCAAAGCCGTAAACTTTTATGGAGGCTACAGGTACAGTGACGTTTTTGACTTAGTCTCTCATTCTATTCCTCTAAGAGTCTACTTTACTCATAAATTGAATCCTTTCAATCGATTATCCTATCTAAAGTTATGGCATTTTCATGCCAACTAATACCCTACTGATTACACTGGGATGCTTGTATTGCCTATTTTTCCTGGGTCTTAAATTCATGTTTGACTCTAGGTCATTGTACTCCTTTAAAGCTAAGGTGCTAAGGGTTCTATTCCAACTGGAATCACCCAATTTGGAGCTGAATCGCCACGTCCTAAACAACCCTGACTACTCTATGTTCAAAGCCGGAACCAGAATTTGCTTGTACATGTATCCCACTTATGAATTTTTAGGCCACTTAGATCAGAATTTGGCGATTCCTATTCTTTAAGTTTGGTTCTCCTTTTGAAGTCTATTTTACGTGAGCCACTTGAATCACTCAAATCGGAAAAGAAAGGAGCAAGATATGGCCAAAATACAAAAACCGGTCGAAATGTGAAAACCAGACAGGTGTATTTGGGTACACCACTGCTCATGCATCGATACACTCGCTTATGGTGGGGTGTGTACCGGCACACTATTGTTCATGTACTCGGTACACCAAATTGCCTAGATTTTGCTATTTTTCCCACTTTGATGCCAATTCACCCATACAACTTCTATAATTCATAATACCTCAAAACCAACTTGAATTCATCTAAAAACAATCCACAACACTTAAATTGGTGCTATGGAACCTCAAAACACAAAAACCTTAGGTGAAAATCCAAGAACACTACCTATGTCCACCAATTCTTTATAAACCAACATAAATGTGATGATTCCTGTTGGTTATTTTCCACCAATTGGGGTTTTACTCTCATAACCCTAACAATTCAAAGGTTTATGTGATCTTTGGGTATCAATAACCTAAACCAAAGGAGCATCTAATCTCCATACCAAAGCCCTCAGAACTAAAATACACTTGATCCTAAGACATACATACCTTGAATCCTCTTGAACTCCTCCCTCCTTTCTTCTTTCTTCTCTTCCTCTTCCCTCTTCGCTCTCTCTTCTCTTTTCTCACCAATCGTGGAGTTCTAAATTTCTTCTCGAGACCAAATGAATTTTTGGTTTGTTTTTCCCATTATTATAACATCAAGCCCTTCTAATTACAATTAAGTCCTCAACTCTTTAATTTTGCAAATTGTCACTTATGTAATTTGTATTGTGGCCCATCTCTACACTTAATGATTTTCATATTCATGTCATATTTGCTAAATGACCATTGTACTTTGTTTCACACAAATCCTGCTCACTAAATTTATCACTTCATAACTTGTCAATTTACCAATTTTTCCTGAAAATCCAGTTTGGCTCAATTCATACCGTAATATATAATAAATTATTATGTACCCTAGTATTCGGGGCGTTAATATACAACTCGAGTTTGGAAAAAAACTTCAAGGGTCACTCAGATCTAACTTGAAATGGAGCTACAAATAACCTCCAATGGATAAGGGAATGAGTATACAAGAGCTAGTGGTCAAACACATGAATGAGGGGGAAAACATGGTTGAAATGTTCTTGAAGGACAACATGGAGAACTTGCCATCCCTTCGAGGTGATTGAAAAGAAGACTTGGAGCTTACAATGAGGATATCACCTTAGGAAACAATGAAGAACTTGAGAAATTCACAAGAGGAAATGATGATACACAAGATTTGAAAGTCTTAGTTTTAATGGAAGATGAGCCAACTTCCCTAGAATCCCATGACACGACAAAAGATGAAGTTTTAAAGGCCATTCCGAAGATGGCCCTATGGGGTGACATGAATAAAGAATTTAAAATTGAGGAAGTAACTCCCATGTCCAAGGTGGAAGAGTGCATTATTTAGTTGAACAAGGAAATGGAAGCTACCATTGTGACCCATAAAGAAAAAAAAAATCAAAAAAATAAGATCGTGGAAGATTATGTACCCAAGATGCTATTGGAGCACAATTATCAACTCTTCAGAATGGATGGAGGAGAGAATTACCTACCAATATGTAGTTGGAAGAATCATGCTTGATGCTACAAAAATGGAGCAGCTTCTTGGGAGGCAAACCAAGTACAATTTTTTTTCTTATCTTTCATTTTCATATTTGTAGTTTTCTTGTTTGTTTTAGTTTAATTTTAGTGAGTCTTTCTTAGTTTGATTTTTGTTTTGTGGTTTGTGTACTCAGGTTCAAAGGCTCAATATTATCTCAAGCATGAAGAGATACGTATAAAGTGTATCCGTGGGAGGATACATGGTCAATTATGATAACCAATGAAGGGTGGTGAGAAAATTTCGATTATCATGCAAACACTTAAGAATAGTCATGATCAAATTTAATCATCAAGGAGTCCCTCTACCTTTCTATTTTTCACATTTTTATTACATTGAAGACAATGTAACATTTAGGTTTGGGGGTGGAAATGGGTTACGGTTTAGGCACTGTGCATGCTAGAATCTTATGCCTTTGAGACTTTTAGTTGTTTTGGTGCTTTGCCAATTTCTATGCATGCTTTGTTTGTATGTGTCCCATGTGCTTTTTTTTCTTTAGGTCTTTTGTGAGTTATGTCAAATATGAGTCAGGGATTTGGTGTCATGTCATAGTTTGAGGACACTTGAAAATTTTGAACTCATTATTTGTGAACCATCATTCGATACTTGGTATTTGATTTAAGGATCACAGTATGATTAGTCAGGGTCAGGCTTATTTCAAGCAACCCCCATATCTTTCGTATAGTTATTTCTACAGAACTTGTACGCATACAATCTACTCAGATCTCAGAGTTATATACCTTGGTTTCGACCCCTTTGTTGAAATTGAATTTTCTTTAAGGGATTTTAACTTTTAAGTGATAGGACACCTCAACAAAGGGGGTCAACATGTCATAAAAAGAGCAAAAACAAAAGAAAAAGTTGAAAAATAAAGAAAAAGAAGTAGAAAAGCAAAAGGTTTAAAAAATGAGAAAAAAAAATGAATAAGTGAGTTGTTCCAATCGGAATCCCAAGCACAGTCCGAGGGGCCTTTCAAAGCCTAATGTCCTGAGCCAACTGGCAGGGAAACATTGACTTCACTGCTCACTACATGGGACGTAAGATCGCTCATTCTCATAAGTAGGTGCTTCTAGTTGAGTGTTCGGGATGAAGTTTGAAGGGAACTTAATGCTCAATGCCCTTAACCAACTGGTGGGGAGTCAAATTAATGGATCCCTAAGACATCGACATTTCTCCAAAACTCCCAAGACGTGATCCTACTCTTAGTTCAGGTGTTTGAATAAAAGGTGCGTTTTTATCCTTTTTCTTTTAAAGGTGAATTGAGTTTATGTTTGGGGTGTTAAAACCTTTGTATATACTTGAGATTTAAGCTTAAAATTTTAAACTAAGTTCCTTTAGAAAGACTATTGAGAATGCATGTGTATGTGGGGGGGGTATGAACTATCATACCAATACCACGCTAATTTTTGCCTTATCCTCGAAAGATGGCAAATGCTTTTTGGGATCCCTATTTTGGTTACATTGTTACTATAAAATATTTTCATTGTGTCCTTTTGAATTGTTATTAACACTCGTCATCTCACTATGTCATTCAAGGTTTAGTGTGTTGTGTGTATATTGTTTTATGTTTAGTTTGTTTTGTTTTGTGTCTTCCTTCGCTTGGGGACAAGCAAGGACTTAAGATTGCGGGGTGTGATAAGGACTGAGCCATTTATCCAGGTGTTCGAGGTAGATTTATGCATTTTATAGGTATTACAAATTATATTGCTGGTCTTATTAGAATTAGACTAAATTCAAGGCATTAAGGCAATATGAAGCGAAATAGTAAAAAAAAAAAATCAACAAATTCCACATGCAACAGAACTACTGTATTTCAATATTTTCAGTTATATAGTGACCTCCCAAGGCTCTAATATTTGTATTTATGGATAGTAAACTTCTTAAGCTTTCCAATAAGTCCAAGAACACCCAATTTGGAGTTCGAACAAGAAAGTTACGACTCCTCGTGAAGCCTCAATGCAAGGAAAAGCCAAAGTGTCGGGATGAATACAGATGCAAAGATCAACGGGGCTAGATGTCACAGATCATTGTTCATATGCCATGGCATCGCGGCCCAAATTTGGAAATTTCCCCTGTTTTTGTCCTCGTTTTCAAGGCACATTTCCTAGACTCTATATAAACACTTTATTTCTTTATTTTAGGGGAGGACCTCCGACTAGAGGTTAGAAGAATAAGCTTCTAGGGTTTCTAACCCTGGGGGAAAGCTCTTAGAGCAAGAAGATTGAAGAAGGAGAAGATCGTTTCATGTTTTCTTGTGCTTCTTTGGTTGTATTTCTTCACCTCATGTTTTGATTTTCATTTATAGGGTTTTAGATGTAGTTTAGTTAAGATGTATTTGAAGACTGATGATCTTTTATTTGATATTTCTATAATATTTATATATCTGTTCTATTCACCTTCATGCCTATTTAATGCGATTAGTGGTTTAATTCTGAGATTCTGGGAGGTGAGAGAGTTGAATTAGACTTTAGAACATCACATTTCACCATCGACAAGAGATTCTCACGGGTTTCAGGTGGTAATTGTGTGGTTTCCACTAGTTTCATCAGGTTTTTAGGTTTCGGGGTTGAGTAGGAGATAAAAAACACCTAAACCCTAGAGACTATGGTTATCGAGAGAGATCTACAAATGTACAAGTAAGACTTACCATTATCAGATATTGTGAATGTTAATTAAGGAAAATCGCACAATGCATAATGGTTAACTAACCTAAATCTAAAACCTCTAGGTTTTTCCATTTTATATTCGTGATCTTTACTCCATAGATTAGGATTTAGGTTGTTAGTGTTTCCACTCTCAATCCATCATCCGCATAAAGTTAGAATTACCCACTTAAGTAGTTAGTAACCATTTTCCTTTCAGGATCGATATTTTTACTTTCATCACTATATTACTTCGAGACGATGTGCACTTGCACATAATAGGCGTACACATTTTATATTAACAAGCATTCGTAATCTATCAAGTTTTTTGCGGTGATGAGTATATTTATACTTATTTTATCCCTATGTTTAGTGTGTTATTTTTGTGGTTATTAGATATAAATAAGGTTCTAATGTCTCTAAAATGTTCATCTTTATGATTAGGTCAACCCATGAATGTGCATACAAGTTTAAAATTAAAGGTTACAGATTTCGACCTTTTCAGCTATAAGATGACCTTAAATGGCATCAAGATTTATATAGATGGATTCTAAACTACAAGAGCTCTTAATGGTACCAAGAACACCAAATTTGGAGTACCACGAGAAAGTTAAGGATCTTAGAAGTCAAGAAGAAATCTAATTGTCAGATATAAGTCATAGTCACGACTATGGTTTTCTTGCTCGACCACTGGCCATTTCACAAAGAAGAAGCTCTGGCCAAGTGGTCGCCACTCATGAATAGCTATGGTTGCGACCACACGACACTGAAGGCTCAAAATATGCATTTTTCCTCGCCTTTGAGGCTCATTTCGAAAACTATTTGAACACTTTTTACATTTTGGGAGGACTGTGGGTTCTGCAGGAAACCACCCTAGGAACCAAATCTTTGAAAAAAAAAAAAAAAAGGAGAAACTAAAGAAGATGGAGGATGAAGAAAATAAGGGCCATCCGACACTTGTTTATTCTCTTCCTCATATGTTTTTCTTCATTTTGATGGTTTTAATCTTTTCAAAGATGTTTCAATTTACTTTCTGTGGCTTAGATATAATCAAGACTCGGATGTATGAATTTCCTAATCTCTATTGACTAATGCCTTATTTTTATATCTATGTTGAGTATTTCATTTTGTTCTTATTGTTTATGGAATTCCGCCGCATTTATACGTGTGGTTCAATTAAAGATCTAAGAAGTGAGGATTGAATGTAATTTCATGGATGAAATGCCATCTCATTATCAAGTGTGGTTTGATTCAGATCTAAGAAGCTTTAGGATTGAATTTAGACTATGGATGAAATGTCATCTCGCATCAAGGAGATAGGAGATATAAAATGAAATTAGGTGTGGTATTGGGGTTTCCCCGAGTGTATTGCATTCCTAGGGTTTTGTTGAGTAGACATGCAAAATACCTAAATCCTAAGGGTAGGTTGTGAGTTATTGAGAGAGATTCACAACGATTAGTGAAATCGTCATCAACATAATGAAATGAATACTGGGATTAATCAGAAAGCTAGAGGTTCATAGGAGGATAGTCTAGGTGAAATCTTTCTAGCCTCTAAGGCTTTTTAGGTCTTTTATCTTCAGGTCGTTGTAGTTTAGAGAGTTGCAAGCCAGGTTAGTTAATTTGAATCTTCATGTATATTCCATCATCCAAATAGAGCCTAAGCTAAACTAGAATCTGTGACTAATAGCCAACTTGTGGGACAATACTTAGTGTTTCATTATATTACTCGAGGCGACATGCGTGCACTTTAAGTATGCATAGGCATACACATTTTACATAGCACAAATCGGTCAACAAGTTTTTGTGCATCATTGCCGAGAATTGGTGCTTTATATTAATATTGATTCGAAATAGCTCGACTCTACTATAGATATAGTTAGTCTCGTTGCTTTATTTTCTTTTCTATTTTACTTTGGATTTGTATTTTGTTTTGTAGGAGCATAATCCTCGCATGGATGCTCCACTCAATTTAGCAACTCACTGCTTCGCCAATTTGATGGATCAATTAAAGCTTCTTACAAACCAACTTCAGAGTATCCAATTTCATAATATTGAGTTTGAGGCCAAAAATGTTCGAGTATACCCTACCCTATGTAGGTATTGTGATGGGCCTCATATGAGCATAGATTTTCAAATGGAGGATCCATTTGCACAAGTTCTGTAAAACCTGGGAAAAAAATTCAATTTTTCTCAACAAGGGTAAAACTGAAAATTCGATTGAAAACCGGAAATTTTCTAGATTTCGGATGATGAAACGAACTTCACCGTTGAATTCGTCTCGCATAAAATCTAGCGTTACCCCACAAATTTTGTCGATTTCGGTGACAAAATGGAATTTCACGCTTTCTAGGCATCATGTCGGGTGACACATGGCATGATCATGTGAATGCCACATGGAACCCTAAGGGAGTGACACATGGCATGAGTCATGTGGTGAAATTGTGTAAATGGCTCACATTGAGCCATGTGTCACATAAGGAAAAATAAAGAAAAAATTAGAAATTAAGAAAATTTGTAGATGAGGCATGTGGCATGGAGGAAGTGGGGAGGAAGTTTCCCACTTGTGGACCATAAGGGTGATAGTAATTCAAAAGAGAAAAAGAAAGAGAAAGAAAGAGAAAGAAGAATGAGAGAAAGAGGAGAAAATGAGAAAATGAAATGAGAAAATGAGATAGGAACAAACAAGGAGAGGGGGATTCAGTGGATAAGGAAAGGAAAGGAAATGAGAAAAGAAAAAGGGGAAAAAAAAGAGAAGGGAGAGTAAACAAGGAAAGAAAGAGAGGAGGAATCGAATAGAGAGAGAGAGAAAGGAGAGAGAAACGAAAAAGGGATTTTCGAAATTCGACTACTAACTCACGGTCCGAGAGTAAAAATCGATCCATGCATCGCGGGCTACGTGTGGGTACCAATATCTTGTAGTTTCGTCAAACTCCGCGAAGTAGGGAATTTTCCTACTTGGAATATTTTTAGCCTAAAATCCATGTAATGGTATAGGTTGTCTTCAGTACAAGGATAAAGCCATGTGATTTAGTCCCAAGATTTCGGGATCACATTTGAAATTTAGATCAGTCGCAAATTCCACTCATGTTAAGGTTTGGTTTTTGATCCTAGGACTGATATCTTGGTTTTATGTGTTTTGGTATCATAGTGATTCGGGTGACGAATGGAACCAAAATGGTTCATATCGTGAAGGAAACTAAGAGGTGCCCTGCTTTATATGGGTCCCAGATTCGCCATTTTGTGTGTGTATTGTTGGAAAAATAAATAATATGTTGTTGTGTGTAAAATCATGTTAATATGTGTCATGCGGATTTATCAACATAGAAATTGTGATGAATGGAAATTATATGTAAGGAAATATAATTATCTAGAATTTATAAATATCAGGTATTGTAAAGATGACATAGCATGAAATGGCATAAATGCATTTCATATGCACTATGAACATCACACAAGCTCGTGTGTGCATGGTGTTGTTATTCACCATTCTTAGTGAATGTGTGGTGAACTCGTAAATGGACATCGTCAAAATCGAGACTCACAACTTGTGTAAAACAATAATAATAATAAATCACGCGGTGTTAAAGCAAGACGCGCATTCCCTCCACTAGTGAAAGACCCAAATTTTATTCTGGTCGACATATGTATCCAAATGACGAAAAGTCTCGCGAAAGTGAACAAAGGTGCGCGGCCTACGTGAGACTCCTAAAATTCGCAACAAAAACACACCGGATTTGAAAAATCTCAAATGGAATATCGAGAGTCAGTCTGAATGGGTTGTTTACCGGGTGAAACACCACGACCGGCTTCACACTGGCATTGCTGTGTGAGGGAGCCGACGGACTGTGGTCAGGCATGAGAAGTCTCATCTCATTCATGACATAATATTCCATATAGATTGCATTATTTATATGGAATGTGATCGATCGTTTTCTATGTTTTCCATTGCATGTGATTTTAAAGTAGGAGTAACCCTTGTAGGAAAATTTTCTACTGGGCATTACTCACCCTGTTGTGGGGAAATAATTTCCAGGCACTGGTGGTACACTGGGAGAAGATAATGGTCTAAGAGCCTGTACGTGAAAAGGCTTGATTGTGGCTCTTTATATTGTTTGTAATATTCGATAGAATATCCAGCTTTTGATATATAAATAATAAGTTTTGTAATCAAACTCGGTTTTGACTTGTACCGTGGCAAAGGTTAAATATTTCCTGATTTTTACTGCTTTGTACAAATTTTATCGAGGTGGTAGGAGGGAGGAATGCACAGAAAAATAAATAAATAAATCATGTTGATATATGCCCATGATGGATCCAATTCATAAAAAAATTCCAAAATTTCAACCCTGAATTGGGGTGCCACAAGTTCAACCAATTTACTTCCACAAGAGGAGACACTAAGTATAGCAGAGATGGCCAACACACACACCCTATACATGGCTAATGCTTATACTCAGTTCATGGATGAGAGAAGCCAAGTTCCACAAGGAGAAAATCTAAGTACAGCGGAGATGGCTAGTGTCAATACCTGATTCGTGGATGATGCTAGGAAAAAAGCAAACAAGTTACTCTCAGAAGAACAACAAAAAAATTTTCGTCACACAATTGAAGTGAATTTAGGAGATGATGAGATGGAAAATCATGAGGATATCACCCGGGCCGGGGGAGAAGTTGAAGATCTAATGAAGTAGAGGAAGTTGAAGAGGGTGATAAAGGGTTAGTTGAGTAAGTGAATAATGAAGAGGAGTCAACTTCTCCCAGAACCGAAGACAAAGAACAATGAAGAAGAAACACTGAGATGACCTTTTCGCATCAGGTAAGAGGAGTTTCCAAGTGAAGATAGACCATACATTTTGGAGGTAGAAGAGCTGAGATAATCTCTTTTCA
Source organism: Tetrastigma voinierianum (assembly GCA_016808115.1). Taxonomy (NCBI): domain Eukaryota; kingdom Viridiplantae; phylum Streptophyta; class Magnoliopsida; order Vitales; family Vitaceae; genus Tetrastigma; species Tetrastigma voinierianum. Next base: position 30,835 of record JAEQBH010006089.1, read on the forward strand.
TGAGATCAAGGAAGCCTTCATTAAGTAACAAAACGATCAAATCATTTAAAGATTACAGGTTCAATTTGCACTGAGCACAATTATCGCCTCTTAGAGATGGATGGAGGAAAGAATCACCATCGAAGTCCTAGTTCTTAAAGTCAAGCTAGACTCGAAAAACGGAGCAGCTTCTTGAGAGGCAACCCAAGCTCAATAAATTTTCTTTCCCTTTTTGCATTTCTTAGTTTTGAGCTTGTTTTTGGAATAAATTTTCTTGCTTGATCTAGTGTTTCTTATTTTTTATTTTTTTATTTCAGTTTTGAGTTAAAAAGTTATTATGGTGATGAGTGCAAAACTCATCTATGTTTTGAGTTCATTTACATGCTATTTTGTGCATTTTATATCCATATTCATGTAAACCTATAAAATTTCCCTCTAAACTTGGTTTTGTAGGATTATTGATGAAAAGCAAGTGATTTGGCAAGAAATGAGCAATTTATTTCAAAAGAAGAGCTCAACTAAGAGTTCATAGCGCACCACTGGAAAGATGAATTTTATGTACTCATCTGAACATAAAATGGTTCAAATTCTCATGGCTGCATTCTACATTCAGTACAGCCTAACGAGACCCACACGCCAAATCCGAAAGCAAAACGGCGAAGTTATGGCCCGGCAAGTTGGAGAAGAAAATGTTGTCGCTGTGTGATATATGTCGCGATCAGAAGTATGTCGCGACTAGAAGGCATGTCGCGAAGTATGTCGCGATTCAGAAGTATGTCGCTAAGTATGTCGCGACAGAGAATGGTGTCGCTGATTTAAAACCCGTGTCGCGACCCGTAAATGTCGCAGAACTTGGAAAAAAGGCCGAAATTGAGTTTTTGACCTAATTTCAAGCCCATTTCACCAGACCATATATATATACTCTCGTTTTTTTTAGGTAAAGAGGCAAGCTGAAGATTGAGAGCCTCTCATGGGGATTCTCAGACTCGCCCATTTTTCCGCTCAGATTTTGATTCTTTTTAGATCCGAGTTATTTTTTAGTAGATTTTATTTCTATTGAAGATATTTTCGCAGTTGTACATCGAGATTCGGGGATTTCAACAATGTTCGACAAAGATTGCTGCAACTGATTTTCTCTCTCATGGGTTTTCTCTCTCTCTAAACCGCCATTTTCTTAGTTTCTTTACGCAGATTTTTATTTTTACTGTATCTTAGAGTAGTTTTATGCATTTTTACTTCTATTGAAGGGATTTCGGTGTTTATCGGGATATTCAATTTATTTACTGCTGAGGCGAAGATTTAAGCCCAAATCGGGTTTTCTTCTTCTCTTTGATTTCTTTCATTTTCTTACTTTTGTTTGATTAGTGATGATTGGAATCCGCAATGGAACATTAAACACCCTGTGTGGTCAGGGATTAATTGTTGAACATTCGGGATTTGCAAAATTTTTCGCTATTTTGTGGGCTCTGAAAACCTAATTTGTATAATCGTATAGTTCATATAATTAATCTGCTCGTAATATTAGTAGCTTATACCCAAAAAAGAGTCAGATCTTTGCTCGATGCTAGAGGCCTCGAGTGACACAGAGATGGAGATTCGAGAGTAAAGAGCCAGAATTTAGGGGCATGTTAGGACTAATATCTTGAACTAATGAACTCGAAAAATTACTGATAGATCACTAATTTACTCATGGTGTGAGGGATTAATTAGATGATGTATCAATTTAGTTGGATCGAGGTTTCTCCTAGTCTAATGAAAGGATCTTGATCCCGTGTTAGCAAAAAGATCTAATCAAGGAGATAGAAAATTTTATTAGATTTGAAGGACGAGGTACCAATTACATTGAGAAGGCTTGCATTATCCCACTATGGGGCACAATTTTTCAGTCCTAAGAAATGGTTGTGAAGTATTGAAAAAGAAAACAATCAAATCTTTTTAAAGAGTGCCACCTACAAGTAGCTATTTAGGACCCATTTTGTTCGAAAAGGAATATGGTGTGTTGTGATAGTGAAATGTATGGTGTATGGAGAAATCCAAGCTATACTACATTGCTCTTGGACAAATCCAGCATTCAACCCATAAATGTTGCGCTTTCAAGGAAATGCAAACTGTTTTGTAAATAATTATCCTCTATCCCAGTGACTCTCTCTTCATATCTTTTAGAATCTCGCAGTTGCTTATTTGGTAGAGTTTTAGGATTAGTTTTAAATCAGTTTTTGTTTCACTAAATTGATTTTATTCGACATCCTACTTGGTCGCCTAAATAGTGAAGAGCCCTTGCACTCCAGGGTGATCAAAATTCCACCAGAGAGAACCTCCAATCCGTGGTACGAGCATCCTAATTCCTAGAGTTCAATTTTATTACTTGTATGACCTCGTGCACTGCTGAAAGGCTGGAGGTTGGTAATACCCTTTCATTTCAGCTTTTTGAGTATACTTACTTTGTTTCCAAATCAGTTTTTTAGTATTTACTACATTCACTCCTTGACCATACTTTCACATATACATCATTTGGTCTCCTTTAACAAGTTTTTGGCGCCGTTGCCCGGGACTAGACAATAGTCCTTTGGTAATAGTGTCATAAATTTGTATATGTCTTTTGGTCATTTAACAAGTTTTTGGCGTCGTTGCCGGGGATTAGATAATAGTCCTTGGTAATAACGTCCTAAATTTGTATATGTTCTTTGGTCTCAACACAATGGAGGTGGAACATCTTGAAAAGTGGAAGTTTATAGCATCTTGGAGGTTCAAAGAACAAAAATTGAACAAGAAAAATCAATTTCAGCATCCTCCCAATCTTAGATTCATCATATTCTTCCTATTTTCTATCCTCCCCTCATTTGGAACTAAGGCCTAATCCCTCAAAACACCTTTGCCTCTCTTAGAAACCACTTCAAACATTTTTCATCTCATTTCCATTCCTTTCATCCTCATCTATTTGTTAAGGGTCCGTGGTTCCGATGTCTTGAAGCGTTGAAGATGTATGATTGAAGAATTGTGAACATCGAGAAGGTTTGCCAAGCTGCACTCATTGCACATTTGCTTTACAAGAAGAAGTCACAACTTGCATTTCAAAAGCACGCTATATTCATCGGGAGCAACTTCCAAGGCTTGATCACCCTCGTGTGGAGTTCTGTTATTCCTTCTTGTTGTTTCACATTGAGAACAATGTTTACTTCAAAGCCTGGGGTGAATTCAAGTTTTGAATTCAAAATCTTTTTCAAAAATCTAACTTTTAGATTTTCTACCGTTTTAGTTATCTCTTTTCAGTTGTTTAGTTTTTTTTTTTTTCATGTGTTTTTCTTTCTTTTTTTGTTGTTTTGTGTCTCAAATGAGGTGGGTTGATGCCTAGTAATGGTTTTGAGAATGCTTTGATACTGTGCTCAAATTATTTTTCTTAGTCAAAATTTAGGATACCATTGCATTTATTTGATCTAGGACTTGAGTGTATCTTTTGACAGGGGAGACTCGCATAAAGAGCCCCTTGTTTTTCAAGAAACGATTTCTTAATGAAACTCGTACACACATACACACACTAGGTCTCATTTATATACCTTAGTTATGACCCTTTTTTTCTCAAAGTGAACTTATCTTGAGAGACCTTAACTTCTATAGTGGTAAGACACCTCAATAAAGAGGATTTCCAATGTGCCCTAATAAAACAAAAGAAAACAAAACAAAAAGAGGAAAAAGCAAAAATGTCAAAAAGAAAGAAATAAGTGAGTTTACTCACAAGTAGGTGCTAGGGTTTTCTAGTTGATTGTTAGGGGTGAAGTTTGAAGGGAACTTAATTCCTAGTGCCCTTAACCAACTGGTGGGGAGTCACTAATGAATCTCGCTACATGGACACTCTTCTAGTACTCTTTATCATTGCATCCTACTACCTAGTTTTATGTTATTGAATAAAAGGTGTGTTCTCAACATGTTTTAGTTAATTTTCTTTCAAAAGTGTGAGTTGAGTTTGGTTGAAGAGTGTTTGAGAATCATCTTTTACATTTGAGACCTAAAACATCATTTTCATCTAGTTACTTTAGGAAAGGTTTATTAAGAACTTGAGGGCAAACTTGTCTTGATCACCATGCCTTTAGATGCCTTGTCCATTAGAGATCATAAATGTTTTAGGATCCCATTTTGGCTAACACATTTTCTTAGAATTTTTTCATGCTTTCTTAACTTGTACTAGCAATCTCATACTTATACTCATATCTATCTTGTTTTGTTTTTATGTTTACGCTTCTTTTCTTGGGGACAAGCAAAGATTTAAGTTTGGAGGTATGATGAGTATATTTAATACTCATTTTATCCCAACATTTAGGGTGTTATTTTGTGGTTTTTAGATATAAATAAGCGTTCTAATACCCTAAACGTTCATCTTTAAGGATTAGTCAACCATTGAATGCAAACAAGAGAAATTGAGCGAAAAATGCAGAGAAAAAGCAGAAATTAGCAAACACCGCTACAAAGATGCAAAAGAATAGCTACTGTATTTTGACATTTTAAGCTATAATATGACCTCAAATGGCATCAGGCTTTACATAGAAGGATTCTACACTTCAAGATATTTCCAATGATACCAAGAACACCAAATTTGGAGTCTGAGCGAGAAAGTTAAGGGCCTTAGAAGGTGTAGACATCCGACCAAGCACAGATAAGTCATAGTCACGACCATGACTTTTCATGGTCATCACCATGAGCCATTTCCTGTTACAGAGAAGGCTTCGATGTGGTATCGACCATGAATAGTTGTGGTCGCAACCACACGACATTGGAGGCCTAAAATGTGCATTTTTTTTGCCCTTTTGAGCCCAATTTCCCTTGGAACTAAATAAACACTTATTTTTATGTTTATGGGGAGGAATTTGGGGTTCCTTAGGGTGGAAACACCCTAGGAACCAAGTCTTTTGAAGAGGAAAAACTTGAAAAAGAAGGAGAAAGAAGAGAAAGGGCCTTCACTTCCAAATTTGTTTATTCTCTTCCTCTCTCTATGTTTTTCTTCATTTTTATGGATTTAATTCCTTTTCTAGAGATGTTTTAGTTTACTTTCTTAGGGCTTAGATGTAGTCAAGACTTGGATGTATGAATTCTCCTAATCTCTATTGATTAATGTCTTATTTCATATCTATAAGGAGATTTCATTTTATTCCCATTGCTAGTGGGTATTTCCAAATAATATTTACATGATTTGTGGTTCAATTTGAGATATGAGAAGTGAGAATTGAATTAGACCATGGATAAAATGTCATCTCATTATCATGAAATAGAGATATAAATGAAATTAGGTGTGGTATTAGGGTTTCCTAAGTGTATTACATTCCTAAGGTTTTGGGGTTGAGTAGACATGCAAAATACCTAAATCCTAGGGTAGGTTGTGAGTTATCGAGAGAGATTCACAATCGCATTAGTGAAATCACCATCAACATAATGAAATGAATATTGATTAATTGAGTTAGGAGGTTCATACAGGATTGTTTAAGTGAAATCTTTGCCCTAAGGCTTTTTAGGTCTTTTGTCTTGAGTCATTGTAGTTTAGAGAATTGCTTGCTAGCTTAGTTAATTTGAATCTTGCATAGATATTTCATCATCCAAATAGAGCTTAAGCTAAACTAGAATTGGTACTTAATAGTCAATCATTGTGGGACGATACTCATACTTTCATCATATTACTTGAGGCGACTCGTGCACTTGCACACATAAACATACACATTTTACATAACACAAATCGGCCTAACAATTGGCTTTACTCAATTTTCTTGTAGTTGATTACAAAATTCTTTTCATAATCAGCTTAAAACCATATTGATTCTCAATGTGTTAAATTTTGAAATAAATAAATGAAAGCAAGAAATAAAAGAAAATAAAATAAATATAAGAGAACAAACAATTAGTTGAATGTATTTTGTAGTCATTCTTAGTTGTGGAATATTCCCTTCTGAACAAACAAAAGACGTCAAATGGAACGGAAGTTAGAAAACCATGGGATTTAAATAGAAAACCATCAAATGAGTTAAGCATCAAGTGGGAACCTACACAATATTTGTACTTGCAAAACAATCCCTAAAATCAAAAGGAAAAATGAGGGGGTGGAGCACACAAGTGTAACTACTGCAAGCATAGTGTGGACATGCCAAAAACAAATAAAAATGGTAGTGTGATCAAATACAGTTGCCTAGCATATGTTACTATGAGATGGAACCAAGAAAGTAACAAAAAGATGGTCTAACATCGAGTTTGGAGCCATTGAAATTAATCATTAGGTTGTATCCACACAGAAGTGAACAATATTCTAGGAAAAATTAGAGACTAACACAAGAAATAAGAATTATTAATCAAATCTTCAAAAAGGAAAATTCAAATATATAAACATAGAGGCCAAGAGAGTGATAGACAATCATGTACAAATATGAGGAACCTTACCAAGATGAGTGAAGATGAGCACTGGAAGATCGTCATAAAATCATAAACAACATGAAGTTACACTAGTGTAGTGTAACTTCATAGATGAAGGTGTAACCATTTTATCAAATATTCTCTAGTATCAAAGAGGGAGTGCACTTTTCATCATTGAACAACTATCCAAGTGCAAAAATGAATCTTGCAACATGGCGTAGAAGAACTACTCATCGATTTTAAAATTATTATCGAACAAATTTAAGCCTACCTATTCAATGGATAAATTTTCATGTGGTCAATTAGAGGGGAAGAGTTTATTTATTTATTTATTTATTATGATAAATCAGTTAGTGAGAAAGAGTTGTTACAAGAAAATACTTGAATGAGATAGCTAATATTTTCTAGATATTTTAAATGTTTCAAGAGGCATAACAAGGTTATCTTTTGTATTTGTTCTGAGAGATATATTAAATAAAGATCCAAAGAGGATCCTCCCTTGAAAAAACAAAGCACTGCCATAAGAAATCAAAATCATAGCAAAACAAGTAATTCAAGATCAAACCAAAATAGGTATATGTTTTCTAGCATATCATAGTTGTCTAAACTCCCAAAAGTTTGGATGAACTTATATGATTGATTTTCTTAAATTTAAGGAAATTAGTAGTTAATGAGCATCAACATGACCAAAGATTTTCAACATTAAAGGTGATTCCCAAGGCATAAATGAAAACATTAATATAAATATTTTCTCCCATGAAAAAGTAAAATATGAAATTTTACTCACAAATCATTCTTGTCGCTTACTTGTTTTAGGTTTTTTCCTTCATTTTTTCTATCATCGTCTCTATTCTTTTTTTTTTTTTTTTTTTGACGTCTTTAGGATTTTATTAAGCTTCTCTCTTCGGTTAAGTTCAAGTGTGGATACGGTAACAAATTTGTTTCCACCCTTCATGAATCCTTGTCTCTTCTTAGTCATAAAGCTTGGTTCATGCTCATTTCTACAACTTAGCTTGCCATCTTGACTTATCACTCTCTCAACTCTTGTTTTCAACTACAGAAATCAATAATAAAAAACTACAAAATTGCTTTCACATGATATGAACATAAAGAGGAGAATCTTACATTGAGAATCATGAAATTTGTATTTAAATTTGTGTAGATCCCATAGCCGCAAGGTGGCTTCATAGGAAATGGTGGCTTCCAAGGGATCATTTCAAAAGTACATGCATGTGGATTTATAGTTTCATCATAAGCGAAAGCCATTTTTCTTTAATAAGGAATAAAAAAATAGCTACTTTATTACACGATCTTTTTGTGTGGAGATCACCTGCCACCTAACAAGTCATCTTTAGTATTTTTGCAAAAATCAATTAGTAAGATATGCAATTTAATAATAATAGAAGTAAATTAGAATTTGCAAGTAATTAACATATAGTATAAAAATATTACATTTTGCATACTGAGAACATCCATATTGTTTTTTCCAATTTCAACTTACAAAAGAAATTGGATTAAATAACAAAATAAGTTAAATATTAAATAATTAATCTAACAAAGTAATTGAGGTACTCACTGTTAGAGAAGTGCTCTAAAGGCAATCACCTATAGCACTTATTGTACGACTTATATATTCATTAATAAAACACATCTTCATTATTTTGATATTCATTTACTTTATGAATTAATATCGATCTTAAATCTATTAATGAAGTATATAATACATAACATAGCATGAAGGAATCATGATATTTATATACATGTCATGTGCAATTATGTTAGTATCTAAATTATCCTAGTCATAGGATCAACAAGATTGGGCATTGTTTATCCAGATAGGCTAGCACATGTTATAGTCCTTGTTGACTGGGGCAAGAGATCTTATAAACTCGTAATCATTGTGATGATTAGAATTAGCATGTGGATGCTTGCTAAGTGTAGTGAAGTGCATTTGAGACATGCTCTAAGACAATCATATGGATTATCTATTCAAATGTAGATGATAGTCTCATCATAGAAATGATACAATTATCTTTTAACTTGAAGTGCTCAAGGATATCTTGGATATTGATTCTGTGATTTGACTTCATTACTTGTTGTCTCTCAAAGGTTGCTTGTAATACCCCAAATTATACCCTAGTAGTTTGTTATAGTTTAGTGTATAATATAAGTAAAATTTGAATTTTCTGAATTCACATCATAAGTATGAAAAAGAATATAATCGGAATTATTAAAGAAGTAAAAAGGATAATGGTCAATTATCAAATTAGGGACTTAAGAGACATTGTGACGCCCCTATCCCGGGGGTCCCGTTGACCACTGTCAACCGGCGAAAATCCTGTGTGTCTCATACCATGAGACCCATACACGAAGAAAACCACAATGCCTTGCCCATACATCCATACTCATCGTAAAATAATCAACTATATTTTATAGTTTCCATGCCTATTTTACAAAAGATTTACGATGTTTACAAAAATATTTACCTTCGCCCACATTTCAAATTTTCCTCTCAAAAGCTACTTCTGTGGAGCCGCTCTTCTCCGAATACTCCATGTACCGAAAGGTCTCACGGTCTGCACAAAGAAAGCCTGGCAGAGTGATAATCTCTACTATGCTACTTCCCACTTAAAACGATACGAATTGCATATATGAAGAATCAATCACATTCCATACAATTATTCACTATTATATTTAAATGTCTATATCATGCATGAAATGCGAATTTCATGCTCTCACGACCAGTCCCAACCGACTCCTCTACACTGAATGCCAAGTGTGACAAAACTGGCCATCTGTTGAACACCATGACTAACCCATTAGACAACCCTCCAATTTTATATATCAAAACCTGATTTTTTTTTTTCCTTTCTTCCTTTCTCAGGGCCATGATTTCCGTGTTTATACCGTGAAGACGCCAGACAATCTTTTCAACATTTTCGCGAACTTACATCACCGGGATTCATGTCTAACCGTGAATAACATTTGGGACTTTCACCCTAGGGGGGGGATCTACCCCAACTTGCTCCGCCCAAAACATGTAGTTTATCATTTTGATCATTTTACACACTCGTGAACGAGACCTTGGACTTTGTCTCTTTTTTTTTTTTTTTTTTTTTTTTTCTGAGTTCACTACCCATTCACCAACACTGGTGAATAAACCATACCCCGCAGACCCAACTGACTTGACGCGATGTGATTCATGCATATGAAATGCATGATGCCAATGCATTTTTCTTTCCCGTTACATGTATGAACGAGCACTACATGAAACATTCACAAACCACGACACAATTATAAATTTATACATATGATCTACCCCATGCAACCATGTTAATACATCAAATAGCATGCATCAACATAACATATTCACACACCGCATGTTATTCATAAAGTCGCATAACACAAAAGGTTCAACGACCCATCCAACCGAGTACCTCATGGTCCTTCAATAGCATGAACCGCTGTCTCCAAGCATCCACACACATCAACAAACCATATTGTCTAGAAACTTTTAGTTTCTTTTTCAAACCCTAACTCCCACAATCCATGACTGTGTGAAACCGGTCATGAAATCCATACCCTTTAGTCCCAAGTCTTGGAACTAAATTACAATTTCGCTCCTACAAGAACCCCTACCATTATATCGGTTTTTAAAGGTATAAACAAAGCAGGAAAATATCCCACTGCGTCGTCGAACCAACTTCTCGTGTCCACATGACGTGACCGCGGCACCAACTTTAGTCCTCGAACTGTCGAATTTCGACCGTCCGAAAGCCGGGAAATCCTTCCTTTCCCCTTCCTCCTTTCTCATTTTCCTTTATTTTCTCTCTACACGCTATTTTCTTTCTTGTTCCTTTCTTCCCTTTCTTTCTTCCCTTTGCTTTCTATTCTTTTCTTTTCATCCTACTTTCATTTTCTCCTCATTTTCTCCTTTCTCTTTGCATTTTCTCCTCCTTTGAAAGACACCACTCATGTCCCACAAAGCTGAGGAAATTTCCTCCCTTTTCCTCAAAACCATTTGTGTGGCTATCAAATTTCCCTCTTTATTCTTTTATTCATTATTTCTTTACGATATATCATCACCCACATATTTGGCCCATGCAGCTAATGGATTCATTTCCCACACACGGCTAATCGGTGGAGCCATTCTTTCAAGTGGACCACATATTTCGCTTAATCAAGCCACTTAGGTGCCATGTGGCATCCCCACCCCACACACATCCGACACCCCACATCTCAAAAACGGAAACTCGACTTCCACTCTAATCCAACAAAATTCAACATGGTAGCTAAATCTCGTGAGACGATTTCAACGGAGAAGTCCGTTTCATCATCCGAGATCTAGAAACATTTTGGTTTTTCAGTCGAAATTACTATTTTACCCTTTATCCAAAATAGTGGATTTTCTGGGGTTTCACAGACATTAAGCTAAAAGATTATGTGATAAGGAAGAATATTGATAAGATGAATTGAAAATAGAAGAAAGGTGAAGGACTAAAATGAAAAGGGGAAAAATTGAGGGCCAAATGCCTTAAAGCCAAACATGGCTCATAAAAGGAAAATTTCCATTTTGTCAAGCCGGCTAGGGTTACGATTTTGAGAGAAGGAGTCTTCTTTGGTGATTTCTCTTCATTTGCTTTGGAGATCTAGTCTTGCTCAAGTAAGAAAGTAAAGAAAATGAAGCTAGTTGAAGGTTTTAAGAAAAGCAAGGTATGGAATACTTGTATGGAAACTATCATAAATTCCTCCTTGTTTAGGGTTGTGTTATAAGAAGTTTGAATTCTTCCCTTATATGTATTTTGGGTTGGCTTAAGTCAGATTTGGAAGTTGTTTTTTCTTTGTTTGGTTTGATCAATTTCTGGGTGAAAATGGGAAACTACCCATTTTTGGCAAATCCGATGCTCTACGCCTAAGCATAGGAGAGCTCTACGCTCCACCCCTTTTTGGAAAATCCGATGCTCTACGCCTAGACAAACCCAAGGCTTGAGTTTCCGAACTTTCTGATCCGCCTAGCCATAGCAGTGCTTCGCCTAGGCAAACCACTCCGCTTAGGCCTACATTGCTTCGCCTAGGCAAACCACTCCGCTTAGGCCTACATTGCTTCGCCTAGGCATACCTGCAAATCAATGCTACGCCTAGGCGTACCTGAAAATCCTGTTTTGTTTTCTCTCTTCCATTCTAGAAATCATCCATTGGATTAATGGAGGATCCTAATAAGTGAATGAAAGGCTTCGTACATGTATACAAGGACATGAAAATGCTCGAACCTCGCCACTCGGCGGCTTGCTTCGCCTATTTGCTAATGTGATTAAGAACAATATAACAAGCTCAGTAATACATATAATTGTATGCCTGCTTAAGACCAAATAGTGAATGAATAGGCACCTCTGATTAGTGCGACGACACTCTCTATTTAGTGCTTCGACACTCTCTGTTTAGTGCTTCAACACTCTCTAATTAGTGCGACCTTATTGACTCTTCGCCAATGCCACTTTAGCCCTACTTTGTGCTACTTCAAGACATCTCACATGCAAGGCATTAAGCCAGGTTTCGACACCTCCTGCTCAATATCACTCACACCTTCTGCATTCATTGTGTCAGATCCCTCTTATCCAATATCTTACCTATACACCAAACATTTATATGATAAGTATATGAACAACGAAGCATAAGAAAAAAAAGTAATCAACTCTATGCTAAGGCATAATTCAGCTTTGTTTTGTAGCAAATTCCATGGGTACCTTTCCGTTGCAAGATTTCGTTCAAGACTTTTACTGAGATATGAAAATTCTGATATATGAACTGTTGAATATGTATATTGTAATTGAGGACCATTACAAGTGGCCATATATGTTATCTATTTTCCCACGAAGCTATAATCTTAGCATAGGTATTTCATCCGTGTAGGTACTGAAGAGGACATCCGAGGCATTCCGTGATTCGCTGTACAACACAAGATTAGGGAGTCCACTATATGTAGGTTGTTGATCTCCGCTTTGTAATGTAAAATGTAATATTCGAGATAAGGCAACTTGTGTAAGTACAAGTAAATGAGATCAAGAATATATGTACAAGAACATTTAAACACCACTACTTGCAGTAAGATTAATGTTATATCTTTCAAAGAATTCATGGATTTAAGTTATGTCAATATGTACAAGTTTGGATTTATATTTTGAAATGGGCCCACCAATGTCAGAAAATCAGTTAAAGGAGTCCCAGTCCCGTGTGACACCCCCATCATCCGCCTAGGCGGGGGATGGGGCATTACATTGCTCATATGGTGATGACTGGGTATAACTTGAGGTATTCGAAGGTATTTGAGTAGCCAACAAAGGATTCACCACTCTTGATAGAATGAGGGTATACACATATTCTTATCGAGACTATTACCGAGAATCCTCCGCCACAAGGGAAATATCATAAAGAGTGTCTTCAGTGGCATGACTAATGAGTAATGAATCTCAGGGACAAGAACTAACATCACTTGGGCTAGGTGTGACGTAGTCAGTCTAGCGAGAGCTACACATAGTCCATGCTCTAAACCAAGTGGGGTATAGAATGGTGAAAGAACGAATTGCATGGAAATTATCTATGGAAAGGCTCAGAAATGTTCATTGACTTTCTCCGTCAATCAGGGTCATGATATGTTGCTAGATTAATTACCTGCGACTTGCTTGGATTCAAGAGTTAAATCAAGTAGCCAACATAACCGAAAACCTAATGAATTACACACTTAGAAGGTGTGAAGAGGGAGAAAAACTGTATTGGATTAGATCCAACTAGAGGAAAAGCTATAGAATTGGACATGGTCAGGGTTAATGAAGGTGAAAGTTGATTATGACTTAGAAAAATAACCAAAAGGGGAGTTAATTGGTTTTCTCAAAAAAACTTTTTACAAATCAATAAGAAATCTACAAATTTAACAACAAAAACATTAAATAAAGAGATATGCGCAGTGAGAGAAATCAAACCCAGATTACAATGGTTCTAGCACACCCTCGCCCTTCGTCCACTCTCCTCAACCCCCACCTGATGCCACCTAGTTTCAAGCTCCAACCCGAGCTTCTTCTTTACACTCGATTTCGTCTAATGGGCACTTCACAAATCCTTCAAGCTATGCACACTTGAAGCCTTCTTTAATGCTCAATGAGACTCTCTCTCTCTAGCTCTCAAGATGGATCAAATACAATTGGAGCTTATGATGAATACAAAGGTGTACTCTAGAATATGCAAGTGAAATGAATGCACCAAGAATCTTAGATTGAGAATTGATTAGCAAGAGAAATGGTGGTTGAGAAAATAAATGCAACAAGTCTCATAGCATTACATGATCCCTAACACTCTATTTATAGAGTGGGAACTCATCAACAAAATAAGCTGTCAATTTGTCAATTGATTCAACCAACCGATCGACTAGTTCAACCAACTAGTCGACCGTTTCATTAAATGTACTAGTCGTTGTGCATTTAATGCACTGTAGGTTATCATTTTATAGCCGTTGAAATTGATCAATTGCTAAACTAGTCAACCGTTTACTCAACCGGTTAACCGTTTGCTCTTCTGGATCTATAGATGAGCTTCTATATCCAACCAGTTGAATTTCACAATTTAGACAGTTCCCAATCGATCGACCGTTTCACTGACCAGTTCCAAATAGATGTTATTGAATCCAAACGGCTGAGATATGCATCTTAGCCGGTTGGTAACCGGTTCAACCAGTGGACCACAATCGGGCGACTGGTTCAATCAGTATGCCATAATCGGTCGACTAATTCAACCGGTGGACCATAACCAGTCGACCAGTTCAACCAGCGAACTACAACCGATTGACCTTATAAATGCTCAAAACCTTATGTTTTTATTTAAAACACTTCTAAACCTTAGGTGTTTCAATGAATCACATTTTAGGACTATAAAACCTATGGTTTTGTGCTCAAACTCAAGTTTTCAAAGGATATGCAATTTTTGGATTTTAAAAACTGAGTTGTGAGTGATGCATTAAATGATAATATCCTAAGTGCACCAATGTTGTCACCTTCCAAGGATTCCTAAGTTTACAAAGTCTTCATAGTATGCTTGAACTTGGAATCCTAGTTTTACTTCTTGAACTTGATTTTGATTCAAATCTTGGATGAATGATCTAGTCTTTAAGTTCATAATCACCTATCATCTGTCACTCATCTCAAGTAAACCATTTGTAACTAATTAGCTTGGTTTGTTATCATCAAAACCCCAATTAGAGGTACCCTTAGGCCAACAATTTCCCCCTTTTTGATCATGACAAACCTAGGTTATTAGGAGGGGTGATACTCCCCCTCAACTCAATAATCCATCAATAAGTCAAGAAGATTATAATATACTAACATGAAAACGTGAATCATGATAATGAATGATATCATCAAAACGCACAATAGAGAAGTCCAAACCTACATCATCATCAACATTTTCTCTTCTTTGAAGAGAATCGTTAGATCTATGTGGATGGACTCCTCTACCACCATGGTCTTTTTGTTGAAGACTCTATACGTTTTACTTGATGAAGAATAGCCAAGAAATATCCCAACATTAGATTATGCATCAAATTTTCCAAGGTTGTCCTTGGTGTTTAAAATAAAGCATTTACTTCCAAAAATTTTGAAATAGCTAACGTTGAGTTTCTTGTTTTTCCAAAGTTCATATGGAGTTTTGTCCAAATAGGACCTAATCAAAACTCTATTCAATATATAACATGAAGTATTGACCACTTTGACCCAAAAATAAGTTGGTAAATTATTTTCATGAAGCATAGTTCTTGCTATTTCTTGCAAAGTTCTATTTTTCCTTTCAACAACCTCATTTTGTTGGGAGTTCTAGGAGCTAAAAAGCTATGTTGAATTCCATTCTCATCACAAAAGCTTTCAAAATCAACATTTTCAAATTCCCTTCCATGGTCACTTCTTATGCAAGAGATGGTAAAACCTTTTTCACTTTGAATTTTTCTACAAAGCTTTGAAAACTCATGGAATACATCATTTTTGTGAGCTAAGAACAAGACCCATGCATATCTAGAGAAGTCATCCATAATCACAAATGCATATGATTTACCTCCAAGACTAGTGTTCTTGAGGGTCCAAACAAATCCATGTGAAGAAGCTCAAGAGATCATGAGGTAGAAATTAAATTTTTGTTTTTAAAAGATGTTTTTATTTGCTTTCCCATTTGGCATGCTTCACAAATCTTTATTTTTTTTTTCGAAAAGACATTTTGGAGCAAGCGTCTAAACAAGTTCATTTTGCTTAGCTGTGTAATGAGATTCATGTTCATGTATCCCAATCTCCTATGCCACAACCAATCCTCATCATGCATAAAAGCATCTTTCATGTATTCTCTATTTTGAAATATCAATTGTATAAATATTTTCATTTCTATGGCCCATGAAGATGATTTTTTCATTTTGAGAATACTTGATGATGCAATGAGAAGACTCAAAAATCACTTTGAAACCTTTGTCACAAAGTTGACTAATGCTCAAAAGATTATGTTTCAAACCATCAACAAGCAAAACATTTTCAATAAGAGATAAAGAATTCTTATCTATAGAACCATGTCCAATGATTATACCTTTCCAATTGTCTCCGAAGGTCATTTACCCTCCTCTTCTCCTTGTGAGGAAGGCAAACTTTGACTCATCTCCGATCATGTGCCTTGAGTAACCACTATCCAATAACCATTTCTCCTTCTCTTTTCGAATTTCACAAGAGAAAATCAAAAAGCTTTAGATACCCAAATCTTTTTGGGTCCTTAGTGGTTAGTGACCTTTGATTTTTCAACCTAAGCCTTTTTTAACTTAGAGGTTGAGGCCTTTTGTGATCCATTTCTAAGAGGACAAGTACTACTAATGTGTCTTACTCTACCACAAAAATTGCAAATGGTTGAGGGACTTTCACTAGCGGACTCATTGACAAGGTAGTTTTTGAAATATTTTTCATTGTTTGAAGACTTATATCCGAGCCCTTTTTTTATCAAAAACATATTTTTGGCTAGCTAGGATCATATCAAAAGCTTTTTATCCACAAGAGAATTTTGAAAGGGAAGAGATCAACCATTCATTCTTTTTTATTAGTTCCTCATTTACCTTCTCAAGAGAAATTTTTGAAGCTTCAACTTTTGAAAATTTTTCTTTAATTTCATCAATTTCAAGTCAGAAATTTTTCTTAAGTCGTGTTCTCATATCAATCTTGATGTTCCTAAGAAATTTCTCATATTTAATCATAAATTCCTCATCATTATCAAAGTTAGAATTTACCTCATCTTGATTCAAGAGTTTCGTAGCTGTATGTTGGCAACTTCTTTCTCATTTCCACTACGTGAATCTTCACTTTGACTCCATGTCACACGGCTCTTCTTTTCTCTCCTAGCTTTGCAGAGAGGATAATCATATCTTACATGACCTCGGTTTCTTGCACTTGTAGCAACTCATCTAGCTCATTTTTCTCTTTCTTTGTCTTCTGAAGGACCTTATTTCTTGTAGTTACTCCTTCTATTGTGCAAGTCCTTCCACTAAATTTATCCTTCATCATTAACTTTTGTACTCTCTTCGGGTGGGATGAGCTATATCATCTTCCATGTCATTGATCTTTGTTTCCTTAACTACTTTCTCTTCTTGAGCTTTGAGCGTAATACTCTTCTTTTTGCCTTGTTCCTCTTTCCTTGTCTTGCAATCTTCATTTCATTGGTCATCAAAGAACTGATGAGTTCCTCAAGAGGTACCTCTTTCAAATTCTTTGCTTCCTCAATAGCCCTCGTTTGAGAATTCCATTTGAGAGGTAGGCATATTAGAATTTTAGATACCTTGTCTTCTTCACTTACCCTATTTCCCAAACCCTCAAGTCCATTGACAACATCCGTGAACCTAGTAAACATCTCAAGAATAGATTCATTAGGTTTTATTTTAAACATTTCATAATCGTTAACAAGAATTCTAACTTTAGACTCTTTGACTTGGTTGGTTCCTTCATGGGTAATTTCGAGTATCCTCCAAACCTCCTTAGCCATTTTGCATTGACAAATTCTATTATACTCAATTCTATCCATAGCACATACAAGAATATAAATAGCTCTTGAATTTAATTGAAATTCTTTATTTTCTTCTTCATCATATTCTTCAAGGGGATTTTAGATTTTATTCCCATCAAAACCTTTTCTAGGAAAGGTGTAACCACATATGATTGTTTTCCAAACTTCCAAATCAAGCGATTGCAAATACCAAGTCATTTTGTTTTTCCAAAATTGATAATCAAACCCAGCAAAGAAAGAGGGTTTGTTGATGGGAAAACTTTCAGCTTGAAAAAGGCTTGAGCTAGTTTTTGTTTTAGTGCTAGTCATTTTCCTCTTAGACGATTAAGTCTTGAAGACAAGAGAACAAGCTTTGATATCAATTGAAAGTTGATTATGACTTAGCAAAATAACCAAGAGGGGGGTGAATTGGTTTTCTCAAAAAAACTTTTTGCAAATCAATAAGAAATCTACAAATTTAACTACAAAAACATTAAATAAAGATATATAGAGTAGAGAAATCAAACTTCGGATTTATATTAGTTCAGCATACCCTTGCCTACATCCACTTCTCCTCAACCTTCAACCAATGAGGATTCCACTAGTTTCAACTTCCAACCCAAGCTTCTTCCTTTTACACTTGGATTTTTGCTCCAATGGGCACTTCACAAATTTTTTCAAGCTATACACACTTGAAGCCTCCTTTAATGTTCAATGAGACTCTCTCTCTAGCTCTCAAGATAGATCAAATACAACTCAAGCTTATGATGAATACAAAGGTGCACTCTATAATGTGCAAGTGAAATGAATGCACCAAGAATCTTAGATTGATAATTGATTAGCAAGAGAAATGGTGATTGAGAGAATAAATGCAATAAGTTTTATAGCATTAAATGATCCCCAACACTCTATTTATAGATTGGGAACTCGATAGCAAAATAAGCTGCCAACCGGCTGACAGGTTCGACCAACTGGTCCCCTGTTTCATTAAATGCACTAGTCGTTGTGCATTTAATGCACTGCATGTTACCATTTTATAGTTGTTGAACTTGACCAATTGCTAAACCAGTCCACTGTTTACTCAACTGGTCAACTATTTGCTCTTCTGGATCTATAGATGAGCTACTACATTCAACCTGTCGAATTTCACAACTCAACTAGTTCCCAACTAGTCGACCATTTCACTGACCAGTTCCAAATAAATGCTACTGGACCTAAACGACTAAGATATGCATCTCAGCCAATTAGTAATCGGTCGATCGGTTCAACCAGTGGACCACAACCGGTCAACTGATTCAATCGATATACCATAACCGATCGACTACCAACCAAGAACCATAACCGGTCAATCGGGCTTCAACCAAGGGACCATGATCAATCGACGGCTCAAATTCGTGGACTACAAACCGGCTAACCGCTATAAATGCTCAAAACCTTATGTTTTATTTAAACACTTCTAAACCTTAGGTGTTTTGCATCGAAGCACATTTTAGACTATAAACCTGGGTTTTGTGCTCAAAGTCATGTTTTCAAAGGATATGTACTGTTTGGATTTTAAAACCAAGTCAGGAGTGATGCTTTAAATGATATCCCCAAGTGCACTAATGTGCTATCATCTAAGGAAGATTCCTAAGTTTACAAAGTCTTCATAGTATACCAAACTTGGAATCCTTGGCTTACTCAACTTGATTTTGATTCAAATCTTGGATGAATAATCTAGTCTTTAAGTTCATAATCACTTATCATCTGTCACTCATCTCAAATAAACCATTAGTAACTAATTAACTTGGTTTGTTATCATCAAAACCTCGATTAGAGGTACCCTTAGGCCAACAAAAAGGTACTCTCGTCCACTCGCATATTGATAACTAAGTTCTATAATATTCTATAATATTGATAACTTAAAAAAAAATTTATATTTAATATTTAATAAAAATATAAAACTAGATCCAACATATGATTTTCATAAATATAAAAATATTATGAAAATAAAAGAAAATAAATTATATATGCAGTATTAGTAAAATCTTAGAATTTTCTTATTTATTATATTATTAATTATTATTGATGAGTGTTGTTTCTTACAAATATTCACTTTTCATTACAATGTTCTAGTATTTTGTACTCATGAAGATTCGAACCTGGTTTCTTCCTTATGTGCCCCTAACCATTAACCAATGAGTCAAGCCTTTATAACGAATGCATTTTTATATTAAAAACTAATCTATTTTAATTTATTAAGTTAATACAAAATTTTAATAAATTAATGGATAAAAGTTATTTTAAAAAAGAAAATCAAATTTATAAAATATTATTTCAAATGTTAATATTTATTTATTTTATTAGATTATTAATTATTATAAATAAATATTTTTTTGTATTTATGATTAATTTATTTTTTATATTAAAAAATTAAGTATTATAAAAAAACGATATAAAAAAAAATCAAACAAAACGGGGGTGTAGTTGAGGGGAGCGGCTGGGGGTTTAATAGCCACTTGTCTCATTTAACACTTTTCTGTGAATTTGGTGAGGATTTGTTACCATAACCTAAAATCTTATTTCTTGTAGTGAGGCCAATTGATCATATAATAAGAAGAATATGTAACCCAAGAATTTGAGAGGTAATCCTGACAGGTTATAATACCACATTCTTAGATTATAAATATTAGTTCATGAAGGTCTACATAAAATGGATAGTAGGTTATAGAGTCAAGCTTTCTTTGGGCTAAGAGAATGTGATTAATTCTGTATAGTGGAATATTGAATCAATTTCAAAATTAGATTAGGAGATAATCAATACGCGTGTGATCCTAATGGCTTCTATTTTGAGCTCATATACCATAATGATATGGTTTATGAGAGTTAGATTAACTCTAAGTTCACTTTGGTACATATGTTCTTATTAATTATGCAAGGTTTCTTATGATAGTGAACAAGGTCTCTGAATTTGGATCATTAATTAATTAAATGGGATAATGAACAAGGTCTCTAAATTTGGATCATTAGTTAATTAAATGGTCTTGTGTAGCAAATTAATCAATTGATTTTAACCTTTCTCAACCAATTGCCCTTTCCAGATTCTCCAAAGACTGAAATTAGGTTTGAACCCTAACTGCAGGATGCTTCTGAAACTTTTGCTATTTGAAAATTATTTGATTTAAGATTTTACGTTAAAATAAAGATACGCCTAATTTTATAATAAAAACATTGCTTTTAGGCTTCAATATGTCTCTTTCTTTCCTTCTTATTTTAACAAGCTTTGCTTGAGGAATAAAATTATTGAATTCCAAAGTACATTTTTTTAACATTTACTTAATTGAATGATTTTCTATTGTGTCTTTCTTATTATATTTATAGTTATTTTGAATTAAATTATGCATTGATGAGTGTATTTCATACCATGATTATCATCTCATTTTCTATGCATTTTAATGATTTTGATGATGATTGTTAGAGTTTTAATGATTAAATGTCACATTTTGGTGATTAGGTCAACTTTTAAGAAAAATGAACAAAAATGAGCTTAAATTGAACCAAAGAAGACCAAGAAACCACCACACATAGCAAGCATCTGATCATTGATTTTTCTTTGTTATTTTCTGGATCAAATCGTTATTTTATGCCCTTAAATGGATTCTACACTTCTTAAGTTTTCCAACGAGTACAAGCACCCAATTCGAAGTTCAAATGAAAAATAAATGGCCTTGTGAAGTCAAATGGTGGATTTTACAAAACACCACATGCATCACCCCTCAAAGTTTGTGACGTTTTAACCTACCTAATGGATTCCAATGACTCCATTAGGTAGATTTTAGTGTTGTAATGAATAGCTAAACTATTCTCTAGGGTTGGTTGTTAAGATTAGTAATTGATTGTGAATGTGTTTATGTTGATATTGGTTGGTGTAGAAACTGGATTATTACGGTTTCTTGCAATTAATCTATGTTGGGAAACGTGTGTGAGACCCGATTTATGAGAGACTCATTTAGGGATTCTATAGTGACAGTTGAAAATCATCTTAATCAAAGAAATTAAGGGAATTAGAAATGTCTAACACTGAACGGATTTGATTAGGGTGAGACACTAATTCAACATTATGTGAGGACTGTAAGGACCTAGCAGTGATCAATTCAAGCACAGTTTGGATAGTTCTATTATAAGGACCTAGCGGAAACCCAATAGAACACCCAAAGAAAGACATGCCTTAGAAAAGTACTAATTCAAGAACCTAGAAAGACCTAGCAATGAATAGGAAGTTGATGTGTGAAATTGAGGAGAGGCATAAGAGTGTAAACCAATACCCTATTCCTTGAACCAACATAAATATACTTTCACTTAACCCATGCTTAATACATATAAATCAAAATACTTTAATCGAGACAATCAACCCTATTATCTTTCATCCTTGAGTTCTTTCTTCAATTTTGATTCATTCCTTGCAATTGAGCATTTATATTTCCCCTGTTTTTATTTTGTTTTTAGTTTCTAAAATCTCCATTTTTCAAATCTTTTTAATAGCTTAAATAGTAAGAAGATTAATTTAGTTAAGGTACTTGGTTATTCAAGCACTATGCATTCATTCCCTTATGGGATCGATAATCGGACTTTTAAGTCTACTTATTACTCAGACACCCTATATATTTGTATAGAGAATAATGAAAAAGTTGAGACACTTTCTATCTAAGTTTTTGAATGTTTCAATTATTCGCCTTTTCTAAACTATAAAAAGTTAAACAACGTGTGTGTGTATTATAAATTTCTTATTTTTCACATTATAAATTCTATATCTTTCCAATCATGAGTTATTATTTCCATATCCATCATCTTCCTGACGTGTTGAACACGATCTACATATGTATAAAGATGTGATAGTTTTAGAACGATTGATTCTCTTACACATCCTTTTATTTAAAAAGAAAATTTTCTGTCAGTGCAATTTCTTTAATATCTTCTACTACCTAAACCAAATAACAAACATAAAACCACGAGGAGCTGCTTCACCTTACTGCTAACAGCTAATGCTGATTCTGACATATCACACATTTCTATCCTTTCCATCGACTAAAATAATAATTGAGCATAAAAAAAAATTCATCATAATTTGATAGCCCATTTCCATGCATGTTCCCAAAATTCAATAGGAGATGATACAAATTCATAAAGAATAACATAACCCTCTATTTCTCTTTCTTTTTTTTATTTTTCTTTTTTTGGCATAAATCTATAAATGGGTAATGAACCATATATAGTATTTTATTTTTTTCCAGTCAAATTAACAATACTGAGACAATGGGACTGATGCTGGATTGTGTAACTCTAGTTGAGAGGTGGAATGCTTTGTTCATTCCTGAAGAGATTAGTAGGATCGACTGCAGTCTTCACCTTCACCAATCTCTCAAAATTGTCCAAGAAGTACTTGGCCCCATAAACCTTGCCTTCATCGTAGGACCAAGTCTTGGTAACCCCAATGTCAACGTCTCTGTAGTTGAGGAACGCACCTCTGGGAGACTTGGAGACGAATGGGGTCATGTAACTGTAAAGCCTTCGTATCTCGGTCAAATACTGTTTGTCTGCTTCTTCACCTTCTTCGCCCAATTCACCTGAGTACTGGATCTTACATGTTCCCAGCTCTGTGGGGAACGCCGTTTCCGAGCTGGGAATTTCGCCTGTCTGCCCACCATATGGGCTGAACACCAGCCCTGTTTTCCCCTATGTCTCAATCATTTTCTTCCATATCCATTCCAGTCCGTCCTTGGAGATGGGCGTCTGTACATAGTCCGACTTCCTCTTCAAGAAGTTCACCGAATCTGGAGTTCTGTTCAACAAAGCTTCAGGTGATGTTCCGTTATCGAAATTACCCCCAGTAAAGAACTGAATCAACTACTCATTTCCATGCAGTCCTCCTTCTTCAGCCCCAGTTCGGGAAAGTCCTTGTCCATCACAGACAAGAGTCGAGCTGCGTCCCCGAGAAACAGAGAAATAAACGATGCTCTAATCGTCCTTTCCTTGTTCACGGTCACGGGTTGCAGGAGAACCCTTATGAACAGGTCGTCGTCGATCTTGTCGGCGACGAGTTGCCATTTGTAGACAAGGTCAGTGGCGTTTTGGTCCAAAGTCTTCTGAACTCTGAAAACCGTGACAGTCTCAGGGACAGTAACAAGCTTGATTTTGTAACCAAGAATGACGCCAAAGCTGGATCCACCACCGCCTCTAATGGCCCAAAATAAGTCCTCCCCCATTCCCTTTCTATCCAGAATTCTACCGTTCACATCCACGATTTTGGCGTCCACAACTTGATCAATCGACAGCCCATATTTTCGCAACATATTGCCATACCCTCCCCCACTTATATGGCCTCCAGCACCGACAGTCGGGCAAACCCCAGCTGGAAATCCGCGTAGTTTGCTCTTCTCCCAAATTCTATAGTAAAGCTCTCCAAGAGTGGCGCCTGCTCCACCCAAGCAGTCTCATCCCCCATGTCAATTTCGATTTCCCGGAGATTGAACATGTCCAGAATGAAAAAGGGTATATCCGAGATATACGAAAGGCCATCGTAGTCGTGGCCGCCGCTGCGGATTTTCATCTGCAGGCTGGAGTTCTTGGAGCAAAGAATGGCAGCCTGGACATGGGATTCAGCGGTGGGGGTGACAATGATGAGGGGTTTGGGTGTGGAAGATGTATTGAACCTTTGGTTTCTGATGTAAGATTGAAGAACTGTAGTGTAGGAAGAATTGGATTGAGTGTAAACTATTGATGAATAGTTGGATAGGCACTGTATAAAGGTATCATAGACTGAATCTGAAGCTTCACATGATGATGAAAATGAAGAGAAAAGAAGAAAACCAAGGAAGAACATAAGGCTAGGAACAGAACCAGAGCTTGGAGTCCTCATTTTTTTTGTCACTTCCTATTGTAGGATTCAATAAGGAGAGATGTTAGAGCCCTTTTATACAGGCCAAGGGCGCTTACCCTTATGGTCCCATGCATTAAATTTAGGAAAGAATAAAAAACAATCCGCCTTGGAAAAATAATACTAATAAGCTTTACTTTTCTAAATTTTAGAAAGAAAGAACGTCTAACTGATGGGGATTAGTTTGAATAGGTCATGCCTAGATTTTTTTTTTTTTTCTTTTCCTGTTTTATAAATTCTAAAAGTCGGTTTGTGCATGGAAGATTAGAATATTCCTTGGCGATGGTTTGAAAGTTGTTTCGTACGACCCCACGCGGTTCTATTAATGGCGTGGGATAATAAGTCATCGGTGTCAAGCTTCTAGGCTTTCGCGAAAGGCCGGCTAATTTTTCATTTTGTTTTTCATGAAAATGAAAAACCAAAAAGATGATTTGATTAAAAAATATTATGAAAAGCTAAATTTTTTAATCTTATTTTGGTAAAAATACTCTCATTATTTTTTTTGTAAAAATAATCATTTTTTTTCAAAGGCATATAAATACGTGAAATGATAAAAAACATTTTTATCAATAACAAGTTATTTTTCAAGAAAATTTTTTAAAAGAGTTATATCTATAAATTTTGAGACTTTTAATCAAATATTTCAAACAAAAACATATTTTTAGGTTGATTCTATATATATATATATATATATATATATATATATATATATATATATATATATATATATATAAACACTTCCTTTCAAAAAAAAAATTTCATTAAATACTTAAACCATATTTCAAAGTATTTTGTTGGTTCCCTAGTTTTTCTTTTTAATATTTTGAATATTGTTTTTCGTTTTTTATATTTTAAATAAAAATAATGTGTGCAATAAAATTTAAAAGAAGTGCTTATAGTTTTTGCTACTACTGAGTGGCAGTCGGACATGATATATATCTATTGTGACGGTAAGAAATAGTCAAATTATGGGGATAGATAGATACATCGGGCGATAAACGGGTAATTACTTTTATAAGAATACCACACGTAAATGATTCAAAAGAGTAGGGAGAAGTGTCCAAAGTGGTTTTTTCAATCAATACTAATAATTGAATCACTATGCTATCTTTGATTCTCGGAAAAAGCGACTAAAAATATAAAGGAAATAAAATATGGAGAAAAAATGAAGAAAATTAAAAATAAATATTTAAATCTCAAATTTTTTTAATTATTACTTTAAACAAATTTTATTTATTTTAACTCATTAATATAAACATTAAATAGTTAAAATTTTGTAAATTTTGCTAATTTTATATATATTTAATTTTTTTAATATTTTTTTATACAAATAAACATGATAAAATCATTTTTCTTAAAAAATTCTTCTATTTTTACTTTTCAGGAACAAACATGACCTAAGCCTAGGTTTGGTTTGGGAAAATGGAAGAAAAAATATGAAAGGAAAGAAAATTGAAAAAGATAAAAGTAAAAAATAGAGTTTCTTCCTTTAATGTTTTAAATTTATTTTATTTATTTTAAATTATCAACATGAATAATAAATAATTCAAATATATATAAATTCTGATTAATATTAATTATATTTTTGATTTTTCAAAATAATTATAAGATAAAATAATAATGGATGTTTCTTCCTTAGTATTTTTTTTCACTCTTAACATGTTTCTGCATTTCCTTTGATTCAAGGCAAACATGTTAAATAGTTTTGTTGATGAATTTATGAGTTGAAAAGCAATGAACACTTCTATAATTGAATTTTATATTTTTAGTTAAATTAAATTTATCTTACCCAAATATTAGTCACTTAATCTATTTGCAATGCAAAAAACAAAGTTGTAAAACATATTTTGTAATTCAAAAACCTTTAAAATCGTTGAGCATGTTTGACAACTATTTCAAGAATGATTTTTTATTTTTAATTTAAAAAGCTGTAAAACATATTTAATAATTAAACAAAACTATTTTTGTATTCTTATTTTAAAAACAAAAGGTATGATGCTTTTAACATGCTTCTTATTTAAAATAAATAAATCTTTTTTTAATACTTTTTGTAAAATGTGATTATCGGGGATATGCATTATTGGATTTGAAGGGTTTAAATTTTGTTTCAGGGTTATTTAAAATAATAATATAGATACATACACAAATACATACAATAGGTTTTTTTTTTTTTTTTGAAAATCATATGATTGGAAAGGTTTCATGTCATTCCTAAAAGAGTTTGTTTAATACTCAAAAAAACAAGAATCGGATCCCCAACCAGGTACATTCTCATACATTATATACCCATCGTAAGACGTTACATGATGGTCGTTTATAAGATGGGCATTTATGAGTGGCCTTCAACGTCTTTACGTTACTTATTAATTTCTACATTAACTATTATACGTTGACTGTGTCATAACGCCTAACAAGGTGAACTATCACGCATGCTCTTTTTGCTTTATCTCCCATGCCCTAGGCAGTCTGTTTACTCGTGTATCCGATCCCATCCACCTTGATGCCTAAGGTGGTTGAGCGGGTCACACTAGACCTTCCTACCTACTGAGTTTAGGTCACTCACTTGACTATCACATGATCGGATTTTGGTCACCTATATGAGTGTTCGTGTTACTCACACGAATGCCACGTTAATCAGAAATATCCCATTCCATCGCCCCAGTGTCAAGCTTCAAGCCATTAGGATTGGAAAGGCGATAAACCTTTATTTTTTGTTTTGACATTCACGTGCCATCAATTATTTTCACCAAACCATTAGGGTCAGCTTCGTATAGCCGTGTGCGTTCTAAGCATTGCGTACATCCAGCCATGATTGGAACATAAATGCAGCGGAATTTAAAATTTTGGTCCCTAACCCACCAAGGATCACATGTGTTTCATAAAAACTCAAGGAAGGGTAAACGAAACTTACCTCAGATCGATTCGTCAAGCCTCTCAAAGTCCTGCCTTGGTTTATTCCGATCTTCAAAGGTGCCGCTCAAAAAACCACCACCCTCTAAGGCATCCACACACGAACAACAATGAACGATCTTGTCAATGCTAGTTCAGTTCTGCCTTCCAAAACGAAATTGGGGTCCTCCTGCTTTAAGCCTGTTTCTAGAGTAAAAGACGACCACTACAAATATATATGTCCACATATATATATATCTATGTCCGTTAGGTTTTAGTCAAAAACTAATTTTATATATTATTATATATTTAAAACTCTTTTAAATAATAACAATTTAAATTCTAATATTTAAAACTCTTTTAAATGATAACAATTTAAATTCAAATCCTTATCAGATAAGGAAACAAATTTATTTATATTAATATATACGAAACTCTTTTAAATAATAACAATTTAAATTCAAATCCTTATCAGATAAGGAAACGAATTTATATTATTATATATTTAAAACTCTTTTAAATAATAACAATTTAAATTCAAATCCTTATCAGATAAGGAAACGAATTTATTTATATTATTATATATTTAAAACTCTTTTAAATAATAACAATTTAAATTCAAATCTTTATCAGATAAGGAAACGAATTTATATTATTATATATTTAAAACTCCTTTTAAAAAACCTCTTTACAGATTATTTCCTTATCCAATAAGAAAATATAACAAATTAATTATTTGTTATAATTTAAATCACGAATTTTAAACTTTCAAAATTAAATTAAATTTAAATAACAACTAATTGTTATTTGTAATTTTAAAATAATCTCATCATTTTAAATTACTACAGAGAGTTAACAACCATAACCGCTATTATTCGTCTACGCGCGACCCTATAGGTTCACTCAATGCGTAGGCCTAAAATCACATTTTGATTCTGCAAGTCATAAGTGGTCTCTAGCAAGACATTATGACTACCTAAGTTAAACAAAGTTCTCATGATCCGAGACAATCCCATTATAGCTAATGACAAAATCCTTTGTCTCATGATATCTTGATAGAATATAAGGCATGGACAAAGTCAACCTTTATATCGCTCTATCTTTGATTACTCAAACCCAATTAGATCGATTAAACAATGACATTGATCTCCATCAATTCATTTGAGCACAACCATGCATTTCTCGCCTCAATTGTCGAGGGACCCAGAGATATCTCTCTTATAATAAGAGGGACAATTTCATCTAATCATTATATCTCACTACATAATTCTTATTATGTCTAAGTATAACCTTTATAGTCATCCGATTAAAGACAACGTTTGATTATATCAAACACACATTCCTTGGTGTTGAGAACTATAGCGATTCGTGTCAAAGGATTTAATGACACAAACTATTAGAGATTAACGGCGACTTTGATCCATGTATTAACTTCAAGATTCGGTTCTGGTCTAATATTTGTTTCAAATAAATAGATATAAATTTGATTTCAGATTCATACACATATTCATCCCATGAATATCAATCAAACTTTATACTAATCTTAATTCATTGTTATTCCCATAACAATAACCGATTAGGGACATTTAGAATAATTAATAATATTATTCAAGGACATTATATATAATAAACATGCAAATCATCGTAATAATAAATTCTCATAACAATCAAAATATCATGTCCATACACAGGCCTGCAGAAAGCACTATTACTAACAAAGGTGAACCATCATCAGACTTCAAGTAGCCTCCCGAGTGGAAGTTCTAGATTCGCTTATGGATTTGGAGTGCTCTCCAACATGACTAGTGCATTAAATGCCGCTTTCGAATTTCCCTCCCATGCCGCTGGTAGCTTTAAATTTAATTATCTTCTCAACCTTTTATGGGGAGCTTCTTGCTTGCACCATTGAACAAGTTTGTGGGTAGTTTCAACCCTTGCTCTGCACCTACATCAGTCTAGGCTTCTTCCTCTCTCTAGTTCCAAACATTTTCTTGCAATCTTTCTCAAGGTAAAAACTGAACCATAAGTTTAGAAGATCATAAGTTTATTTTGTGTTTACCTTTTCAGGATTCACCGTTCGATGCTCTCCACAAGCTTTTGGTTTTTCTGGCCAAGTTTTGGTGTTGCTTGTGGTGTCAGGTGTCGTTTCTTTTTTTTTTCTTTTTTCCTATGGCTTGATGAGTTACCCCGCTGATTCCTTTCAGGCAGAACAAGCTTCGATGACTCCGAGGCACTCATAGGATGGCTTGTAGAGGAGACAACGCTAGAAGCTTTGGGGACGAAGAATCGTCTTCTTCCTCATCTGGGGAGTTTGGGGAGGTTCTCTCTAATGCGAATGTTAACAAAATCCTTACTCTACCGTAATCTATCGGGGATTCCCTGACGATGCCTCGAAGAGAGTCTCCTTCCTCCCAAGGTTCAAGGCCCTTTTCCACCTTTGGGTGCTAGTTTGTGGCCTAGACGGATGGGGACCGAGGTGTGACGAAATCCATCTATTGGCCGAAGATCCACATCAGCGAGAAGCTGAGGTTCCCCCTCCCCCCTTTAGTGCATCAGTTCCTGCACTTCACCCGACTCCACCCCGTTCATGTTCACGTGAACATTATCCAAGTTCTCCTAGGTGTGAGCATGCTAAATAGGAAGCACGGGCTTCACTTGGTATTGGAGGAGGTGCTATACGCCATTCTCTGCGACACAACCGAAGTATTACTCACGCCAAACCGCTGCGATCATGTGACAACCGGTCGAACACCAAGAAGAATAAGCCGCATAACGTGTCAGAAGTTCTGAGTCAGGGGGATGCACTAGGGATCCTAGGCTCCGAGAATTCTTGGTGAACACTGACCCTATGGCAGGTAGGATACAAAGAAGATCCTTGTTTTCTTTTTACGGTTTGATCAATCCCTTCTTAACCTTATTTGCTCATGTGTAGGTAACTCGTGGCCGAGGGAAGCCTCATTAACCCACCTAAGTCCTTCCCAATTTGACTCTTCTAAAAGTTGAGTCTCCGAGATCCGTAAGGGATCAAATTTCTTCCATCCAAACCAACCTCCGTGACGTGTTTCAATTCTTCTCGAGTTCATAGCACCGAAGGTGCCACACCCAATTTGAAGGTTCCTGCAATAATTTTAATTTGTGGAACACATATGTTAAACCGCATTCTCTCCTCGCATTCACACGTGGATCGAGGCCCAACCCCGGGCAGACCGAGGAGAGGACCGTTGGTAAAGACTTCCCAATCCATCATTCTCCCCGACGTGACTCTCAAGCTCAGCTAAAGAGGCCGAGGAAGCTAGAGGCGGAAGGTGAGCGACTCCGTAACGGTCGTCCCCTCCTTCCTTAGAGGCTCTCATGGAAAGCGCTACTGTGTTCAAGGAACCGCTACTAAAGGATCCAGAGGAAGTGGTTATCGTCGAGCTGGCCTCCGTTTATGGGCAAGCAATGACAAGGAAGGTCCAAGACCTTTTGAGGGACTTTCACTTCTTCCAAATGGCAACCTCAGACCTATGCATTTCCTTTTCTATGCGCATCCATGTTCATGTTTCTGTTTTGTCGACAATTACTATCAGATGAGCATCTTCTATGCTTCATGGTGAAGTATTAGGACACCCTACAGCACTAGCTTAGTCATCTATCTCGCATGAGGGAAGGGGCCTGAGATTTGTATACAAAGGTCTAGGCCAAGTCCCGAGTTCCTCGTCTTGAGAAGGGGGTGACGGAGGCCATGCGAAAATTGGTCAAGATGGCCAAAGAGCACAATGTGCTAGCTAACCAGGCAAAGAAGATGCCCTAACTAGAGGCCGAGGTGGAGGATCTGAATCACTCCATCACGTTGGAATGCAACGTCCACCAGGCCGAGGCAAAAAGTGGCTTGTGCTACCTTATAAGCCTCGAGGTCAAGCAGCCACGTGAAGGCGCTCTCCCACTCTGAAAGCTGTAACCGAAGACCCTCGTGGAAGCCGAGAAAATCCACGTGCTCGAATTGCAAGCCAATTGCAAATCCGTTGCCGGTCAGACAATGAGCAATACAAGCCTCGCCCCATCGGGAGCTGCCACGCTAAAGGTGATCGTGAAGGCTCAAGGGCAATAGCGAGTCCTCGAGAGTACGCCCGAGCAAACCTCGAAAACTGAAGTCGATGTCGCGGCACCACATTTGAAGAAGTAAGCACAACGGCAGGTGGTGAAGTCCGACCTTATTCGGCACTCCACAAAGAGGGGTGTTTGTCACACCCCAACCCCGCCTAAAGTGGACATGAAGGGGGCGTGAAAGCATACCGGGGACTCTTATTTGATTTTTAAGACATCGTGGGCCCAAGTCTTATAACCGAATCAGAATATCATATATAAAGATACAAAATAAAATTACCACCGTAGTGGTGTTTATAGTGTCATATACATACAGTCTCGAGTCCCATTTACATATACATATACAAAATTGTACATTTACATTCACATAACTGTAACGCAAACCCACTGCGTGATGGACTCCTACTTCATTTGTCGCCCGAAGAAGAGATGAAGATCGCGACGCCCTTCCTCGTACCTACACTGATTAAAACCCGTGCTGCTTAACGCTAGTGGGAAACATATGACTACACGTGATACATTACGCATTAATACTCCTTTTACAGAAGCATATAATGCAAGAATCTGATATGTAGTGTTATATATCGATCTTCATGAATTCAGATAACAAACTTATACACATACTTGTACCATGGCAGACTTATACTTGTTCAGATCTCCCGTAGGGAGTTAAGCAAAGCTATAATTTCTTGTATGGAGGTACCGGTAGGTACTACAAGAGTTTATACTTGTACGAGGTACTGTGAGGTACATCTCAGAAGGCACGAAGTATATTACTTTACTCTTATTCGCTAATTCGACTATTATCATATAACCTGCTTGACTACCTAGACTAGTAATAAGAATTGAGTAGGACACAGCACAATAAGTACCGAAGGTACTCAGACAAGCATTTCAAGGTGCCATACAAAGTAGAGTGTCGAAGACACAGAGAGCCGACGTCAAGACTAATAAGAGAGTAATCAAGTACTAAATGTGTCAAGCACTACGAGTGTCAGTCAAGACTAATCGGGAGTACCGGTTACTATACATGCTCACATAGCGTAGGTGCAAAGGTCATTCAATATCCAATCTTAGGCAAGTCTTACAATTATATGTTCTAACTTACTATCTTATCATAGGGCATTAAGTTGACTCAAGCCACGAGGCTACGAGGTACGCCTAATTTTCCTTTATCTTTATAAACTCGAACGGACCCTTTCTTCACACTATAGGTCCCCATTAGTCCAATAGACAAGTCCTTTAATAACTGAATAGCAAAACATGACAAACATGTCTATGAATAAGACCACGCCACTTAAGATAGCACTGCACGTTGAAGATAGGTTCGCTACGCCAAGATACCCGAGGCTTCGCCCAAGCCTCCTCTCGACCACACACGCGTGATCCCTAAGTCGACGAGGACCCGAAATTGCCTAAATTTGCCGATTTCACTCTTTCCGTAAATCAACCAAAAACCCCAAAATAATCCAAAAGCATCACCAAAATAACTCCCAAATGATTCATAACTAAACATAACCACACACAGAAGTTAAGAGGACTTTTAACACCCAACAAGTATTCATACTCTTAAACACCTCAAACCTCATCAAGGAGGAATTTTATACACCCAAGCAAACGACCTACATGAATCTCACAAATCCATGTGGAATCCTCATTTCCAAGCTTATCTATACATATTCCTACAGGTTCCCACCCAATAACTTCCACAAACACATGTAATGGTGAGTTAGAATTTCTCATAGCAAAACCCTAAACCAAGAACTAGACCAAGAATTCAAGAATCCATACAAAAGTTCACAAATCCAAACAAACCCATAGTAATCCATACCTGAAATCCTCTTCTCCTTCTTCTTCTTCTTCTTCTTCTTCTTCTCTTCTCAAGTAGGAAACCCCAAATTTTTCTCCCCACACTTGCTCTCAAAACGCTGCACATCAGCTTTCTTTCCAAGACCAAATGTGGTCTTAAGTCACTTATTCTCTTAAGGCCATGTTTGGTTCAAAACCCATTTTTGGGTTAAGTTCTCCCAAATGGCTATATAGCCCATACTTATTTCTATTTGCACCACAACTTATGTCATTTCTATAATAGCATATCATCTCCTTATATTATGACTTTTGTGTCCCGTTTTGACAAGTTACAAATTTACCCTTCTTTATTTCCTCGGTTTCTCACTTCACGCTTTGAATTTTAAATTATGAAAAATCTAAATTATACCCACAAATTACTCCTTAAACTTGTCGAAACGA
Source organism: Tetrastigma voinierianum (assembly GCA_016808115.1). NCBI lineage: Eukaryota > Viridiplantae > Streptophyta > Magnoliopsida > Vitales > Vitaceae > Tetrastigma > Tetrastigma voinierianum. The sequence goes on from JAEQBH010006089.1 coordinate 64,379, forward strand.
CTAGGTGTATTTGGTGCCACACTCTAAAGCAAATGAGGCTTATTAAAAGTAAGCCCGTTGTTGTCATTTACAAGCAATTTCATTCATCGTGTCCGAGGCCATTATTCCCTCTCATGAAAATGTACTATGACTGTAAGGAGGTTTGCCCCCAACACTTTTGTTTTGTGAATGACATCTTTTCTTTGACATTAAATTTTTCGCATCTCCTAATCTTCAGAGCAGCTACTGTGAAGGGCTTCCACGCCAAGGTCCAAGACGCTTATGTGGTTTGGAGCAGTCTCGAGGCAAATGGGCCCGATAGTGGTTGCCCCCGTCTAAGCCAAAGGAGCTCTACATGCAAGAAGGCTGCTTACATGGCCAAAGTGTGATACTTGTGCATCGAAAAAATTGTGATCTCAAGGATAACTAATCATCTAAACAGAAAAGCGGCCTTCGCATAAAGATGTTGACTTGCGACCTTTGCATAAAGATGCTGAATTTAGCTACCAATATCGAGGGGTCGTTTCCTAATGTAAAGCGAGAATAATTATCCTTTAAAGGGAGATAAAACATCCTTACAAATGGAGATAATAAATGATAAAATGAAGAGGATGCTTGTGGGGACTTAAGCTGCCCAAGTCCTAAGGTCGTTGAGAGATAGCCGACAATGGAGAAATAACGCAATTAGGGACTTATGTTATCCAAGGCCAAGGGCTAGCCGCTAAAGGCTTTAACCATAATCATCATCTCATGGAGAAATAACGCACGTAGATGCCCGGGGAGGCCTAGTAATAATGGAAAATAGCCACAAAGGCTTTAAAACAATCTTCTCATAAAAAGGGAGAAGTAATGCCTATAGGGCCTTATGCTAACCAATGCCTAGGGTGATCGAGGGCTAGCCGCCGAAGGCTTTAAAACAATCATCTCATAAAAAGGGAGAAGTAGCCTGTAGGGCCTTATGCTACCCGAGGCCTAGGGCCATCGAGGGCTAACCACCAAAGGCTTTACCATAATCATCTCATGGAGAAATAGAAACGATGTAACTTTTATTTGTGCACTAGAACAAGAATACAAACGTCTCATGGAGATCTACTGAAAATACTTCTTCATGAAAATGGAGAAAATACTCTTATTCAAGGTTGGGAGGGAGAGTTTCCCAAGCCTACCTACTTCTAGCCTATTTAGGCCTAATAGGGATGTAGTCAGAGAAGCCCATAAATTTTCTAATCATCATACTGAAGTTGTCTAGTCTCCCTCTTATTTAATTAACTCTGTTAATGGAGTCTCTAAACTCAATATTTTGCGGGTAGAGGATGCAACATCTTCACCGCACGAGTCCAAAAAGGCCCTAAAATGGCATTGAAGGACGAGACTTCATTAATCACTATGAATGTGACCTCGCATGACTAGTCCAATTCGGGGCTGGGGTAGTACTATCTCCGCAATGAGTGGACCCGCACGTCCGTGTCAGTTATCCCGCTTGATTCTTTTCTGCGGGCTCCTGGCCCGATCCCGACCTCAATATGATGATTGGTGCGTCCCGAATCTCTAGGGTTGTGATCATCCCTTATGTCATGTTCGTCCCAACCCCTTTTCTCTTTACTCTCGCGATAGTGTCGAGAATCTAATATAGTGGCGACCGCCTGCTTAGTCGTGGGGAACTATGTCATCTCGAGCATGCATGTGATCGCTTCTCCGGAACATCTCGCTAATGGTTAAGGGTGGATGATGCATAGCAAATCAAAAAATGGGGTATTATGGCGACAGTTTGTTTCATCACCTACGATAGTGTCGACTTACTGCATCAAGTCAGAGGGGATCGGCAATTTAAATCGCTTTTGCTATAATCCTTATGGACTCAAATCTCCTCATTCAAAAGCTTAAAGATTGGTGACGTCCGCTTCCTCCCGATCGAAAGACACGTATTGATTGACGAACTTAACCACATGCACCCAAAAGAGTTGATCGTATTGAGAGCTAGGCGGTGAAACCGAGACAAGTAAGGACTGGTCAAATCTGTCAAAAAGACCTTACATAGAAGAGCATTGTTCCCTATTTGCAGTGTCATTACCTGTCGGTAATGCATTAGGTGTCGAAAGGATCCAACGCTTGTAATGCAGGGTCTAGACGCCTTCAAGGGGAAGAAAGAGATTGGACTAATCGAGGATCATTGGCAGGAAGGTGATCTCGTCATGGGGAAGAGAAAAGTTATTCATGGACTTAGATTGTGCAAGGCTGCAAGGCGTAGTTACGATGCCAAGGTGAGGAGTAGGGATTGCCACATTCCACAAGGTTGTGTTCTCCTCGCGCAAGGTTGTGTTAGCCACCAAGAACGAGGCCAACTACTGCTTATGGGATTCTTGCTGATCCTTCAACAACCATTCCAGTGACATCAGTCGTTGCCCTAGTGTAGACTCAGAGTTGGAAGGGGGAATTTCTCCCATTAAACAAGCTAGAAGTGAGCTTCCGATTGTCTTTTCAGCAACCTAGAGAAGTGTGTGATTTTTGGTTTCCACAAACGGCGCCAATGGAAAACTTTCTTGTCCTTCCTAAAAGAGTTTGTTTAATATTAAAAAAAAACAACAATTGAATCTTCAACCGGACACATCCTCATACATTATATACCCATCGTGTGAGGTTACATGGTGGACGTTTATGAAATGGACATTTATGAATGGCCTTCAATGTCCTTATGTTACTTATTAATTTCTACATTAACTATTATACGTTAACTGTTTCATAACGCCTGACAAGGTGGATTGTCACTCATGCTTTATTTGCTTTATCTCTCATGCCCGAGGCAGATAAGCCATGCCAGATTCATCCCATCCACCTTGATGCCCCAAAGCCATGGAGTCTGGTCACGTCCGACCTTCCCCGCCTGAAATTTCAAGTCACTCATTGATTGTCACATGACCTGATTCGGATCACCCATACGAGCGTTCAGATCACTCACCGAATGTTAATGCAAGTATGTAGCTAATCCATTCCAATGATAAGGTTAAAAATAAGGTTTTCTTTTCAAAATATAAGGTTTTCGACGTAAAATTATTTTAGGCTTTAAACATACTTTTATTTTTGAATATAAAAAACCTAAAATTTAATTTAAAATTAAATATAATTTTTTTGACAAACAAGTACGTAAAAGTCGTCTTTGGAATTTATGGGTCAATATTGCCCAAGGGTCCCATATCTAAATTTGTTAAATTCCTGACTTTTGTCGCGTCATTTCATATTTTCTCATAAATTATTTAGAAAATTTAGAAAAAGTAGAAAAATAACTTTAATTTAAAATATATTTATCTACAAAAGCCTTTTTCAAATAAATTGACTAAATCAGAGTAAGACACGTAAGTTCTATTCATATGTTTCGACATTTTGAATTTATCATCATAACTAAACTTTAATTTAAGATTAAATAAATTCAGAAAATGAATGGGACAAAATCGGCGATCCACAGTCGTATTCGCCGGTTGAATTCAAAATATTAGGGATAGTTTAACAGTGTGCTCTAATAACAAAGTCGTGTTATATTATATGTCAATGAGACAGGGAAAGTAACGTATGCGAGATGTCCGCGTAGAATGTGAGGGTCATGTCTCAAAAGTCAAAAGCCAGTGGCCGGTATTGCAGTTGCTGGTCAAACCCGGCGGCCTTTTGAAAACTTAGGGTGGTGGGTGGGGCCGTCGACCCCCAGCCCCCACTCCGCGGCCCACAACATTCCACACTTCGCTTCCAACCAGGAAACGGGCTGGCCCGATTCAAAAAAGCCGAGTCCATCAAGACCACACGTCAAAATGAATCGGGTTAATTTGGCTCAATTTTATTTGGATTTATTTTTAATGAACCTAATCCGATCATATGGAGATCATGGGCCAAAATAGTCCAAACATTAAAAAAATTTGAAAGTAATGATAATTAACCATTTAACAAATTTTATATTTTATAAAATAAAGTTTTCTTTCAAATACTTATAGTTATTCTTATCTTCTTAAAAGATAATATAAAAAAAAATTATTTGAGTTATATTTATATATTTTATTATATTTTATTTTATTTTTCATATTATTATTATTTCTTATTTTATTAAAAACAATTATTTAATAACTATTCGTTTTCTATAAACAATCATTTTCTATTATAACACAGAAAACTAATATTTTTAACAATTGTAAAATATTATATACCATTAAAATTTTAAAATAAAAACGAATCAAAATGGACAAAGTTGATAGGCCCTGCCCAAGCATTAATGGACCAAGGGATCGGTCCCATATTCCCACCTCTCCTTCCAAGTATCTCTACTTCTCTAGGTGACCTAAACCACATTTCCACTCGCAAGCGGTAAGCCCACCACCAAACTTTGGCCTCATAACTAGAATGGGATAAGTTATATCCCACGTGAATGACTCGGAGCACCAAGACCTCGAACACAATCTAGATGAAAGCTGCCCGATAACCATCAAGCAACATAGTAAGCACACTCGCTTGGAGAAGTTGGACATCTCCACCTCAAGCACATCGAGCACCGACCTAACACGCTCAAATTGAATGGACTAAGTCACTTTGGAAGCTGTAGAAATAGTCGTACTTGAACATGGGAGGGGGGTCACATGGGTGATCGTGTAGTCCTTTGACACGATCCCCCCACTACTCACTATCCCACCACAGGTGAATGTCACATTTTGCACTATGAACCAATTGTAACAAGCCACGTGGCTTTCATGAATAGTATAAATTGATAGGCATGTAACGAGTTTGGCAAGAGATTTATGGGAGATAAATTGTAGAGAAATATAAATTTAGAAGCTATATCTAAGGCTTTATTTGGCACCATATGTGGAAACAAATTTACACATCTATCGATCGCTTTTAGGAACGCTCATTAGCCTTTTTCAAGAGTAACTCGACAGGTAAGATCGCTCTTCTAGTTCCACACCATCGATGGAGCAACACTATTGTCGTTTGGAACAAATGGGCGAAGACGCCAGCGAGTCCCATCAACACAACATTCTTGGCAACCAACATGGCCCCAAGGGAAGAAAATGCTGCCCTTCACGCCACAACCACAACACCTCGCCTCGATGATCTCGTTGAACCCTGGAGCCCCAATAGATCGACCTCCACAAAGGAACTTCCTACCCAGCAGCCTCATTGAAACCAAACTATCATCAACAAGAATTGCACGCACAAGACCTTCCCCACGGAGGAGCCAAGGCCCTGTATTAAGGGCGTTAGATGACATGTTGTCTTCCTCGTTTGTTCACACCATCTTACATCAAGATGCTTCGCCACATTTTATGCTATCGAAGTTTCAGATGTATGACGGGTTGGAGGACCCCTTTGACCACCTGATGCACTTTCGCCAGACACGCCAGCAAAGAACAACGCCTCCTTTGCAAAGTATCTCCCATCCACCCGCCGAGCTCGCCTATCCCGTTCCATCGCCTCTCACCTAATACAATAACATTCTTTCACAATTTATCTAAGAAATTTGTAACCCAATACACGTGTTCATTCAAAAGAAAGCAAAGCGTCACCAACACCATGTATCAATGGGACGATCCGAGTCGATTAGAGATTTTATGAAGCGTTTTGGGGCAATAATTCTCTAGCTCGAGCAATAAGCACATACATCGTCTTGCAAGCAACGAAGGAAGCCATTTTCCCCAACACTCAATTTTTTTATTCGCTTTCGCTTCATCCACATGAAACTATAGACGAACTATTTCAAAGAGGTAACCAATATGCCATGCTCAAAGTTATTGATACAATCGTCAGAATTAAATTAAGGCAAATGCACCACATTAGTTAAGGCATGATGGAAGCAAATGTGGGAAGAGAGGTCATGAGGGTCAAGTGTATAAGGCAAACATGAGTCGTAAGAGCAGAGACGCACTAGTTACCAGAGCGAATTTGGGAGAACGAGGGAGTGGGTCAATGATAATTCGAGGTGGGAAAGCAGCACGGAACATACCTGATTTACATTGACACTTTCTCAACTTCTCCCAATCATCTCTCCCAATCATCTAGTCACTAGAGGGTTTCGAATGGCCGAATACACAAAGAGGCGACCTAGATAGAAGAGACAAATCCAGATACTGTGAATACCACAGTGGTCTGCAAGATCTAACCAATGAGTAAGTATCGCACTATAAAGGTTGCTAGCACCCTCATGGCTCGAAGGGGATAATTCTCCGGAAAATACATCGAGGAGTCCAGCAAATGACCACCTCCAAATGACCGCCAGTCCCCGATCAATCACATTGACAAACTCTCGACCAATAATCAATACAATCCTCATCGGCTCGATGGCTTCCAAGGTCCAAGGTCAATCCTCCTCAGGTAATTTAGTGGCTAATGTTCATTATATCTCGCCAAGCAAATAGTTTCACCCATTTATGTAACCGTCACCTCTCCTAGTCCCTGCCGCGTGCCATTCATGCCCATGATGACACTGCTCTCACTTTAGAGGCCCGTGCCAAAATCGATGAGAATTTTGTCTTAGTCGACCATGGAAGTGTTATCGACCCCCTCTACCTGCCTACTTTACTCTAATTAGGTTACAAACCTAACCATCTTCATAATCTAAGGAGAGTTTTACCTATTTCAATAAAAACACACTAATTTCGCAAGGGATGCAAGATTTCTAAGAATCCAAGAAGACCAATTACCGCCGGGTCCCATTCATAGTTATCGATGAACCTCATCCTTCAATGCCATTTTACATACCCATATTCAAGCCATGAAACTCGCCTCTTCTTACCACTGGGATGTTAATTTTCGACTCCATTTGGCCAGGGCCTGGATATAAGAGGAGACCTTAAAAGAGTCCGAGCGTACTCATTAGAAGTTGAGATACTTGTCAAAAATTCGGCAATGTTATTCATGCCCCAGCCACTACACTCCATTTAGTGTCTAGTCCATGGCCTTTCTACATGTGAGGTATCGACATCGTGGGACCACTGCCTCAGGTCATAGGGCGAAGTTCCTCCTTGTGGCCACGAATCACTTCACAAAGTGGGCAAAAGTGGAACCCTACATGCAAATTAAGGCAAGCCACTTAAATCAGTTTGTACAACGAAATATTTTATGTCGGTTAGGAGTTCCACATGCTATCGTCACGGACAACGAGTCGTAATTCATCACCAGGTCATTCTAACAATTTTGTGCTGAGTTTGGAATCAAGAATGTCTACTCCACTCCTTGGTACCCCTAGTAAAATGGCCTAGCCGAAGTTACGAACAAAACGTTGCTCAAGTACCTAAAAAAGAGACTAACATGAACAAAGGGTAAGTGGTCGACGAGCTCCCAATTGAACTCTAAGCCTATCGCACAACACCAAGGCAACCTACCGGAGAAACTCCATATGCCCTAGCCTTCGAAGCTGAGGCGTTAATCCCTCGTGGAACTGACTCAGACATTCACTCACCGTGACCACCACACTCACTCCGCATCGACGAGCTCTAAAATAAGAAAGATTCTGCCCTATCGAATAGCCAAATATCAATGCCGTAACCTCATGCCAAAGAGAGATAGAATAATCAAACCCGGATTTTCAATAAGAAGGGTGACTCAGGATTCCACCTCACCTTCGATGAAGGAAACTAAAGCAAATCGGGATGGTCCTTTCATAACTCTTGATGATCGTCAAAAGAGCGCTTACAAACTACAAATTCTTATGGAAAGATCGAGTCCTGTTCCTCGAACCTTGCATTTAAAAATATTTCTAAGAATCCTTTACATGGCTTGGTGTTATATCCCCGCTTTACTAAGGGAATCAATAAAGGCTATAGGATTTTATTCAAAAATTGCGTATTCACCTCCTAGTTGCATATGGCAGCTAGCCCCCGATGGCCCTAGGCCTTGGGTAGCCTAAGCCCCAACAGGCCAATTACCTATGGCAGCTAGCCCTCGATGGCCATAGGCATTGAGCAACCTAAGCCCCAACAAGCCAATTTCCTATGGAAGCTAGCCCTCAACTACTTTAGACTGACGCGACGCCCTTACCCAACCCGACCCGTCATGATCCGAACCGAGTCCGGATGCCACTAAATCACTCAAAATTACTCAACCATATCTTCGCGGAGCGACACGTAATCAAGTGCTTCCCATAAACATTTACATTTAACAAAATCCATTTACAATGTGTATCCAAGCCTTTCAAAATGATTTACAAAATAGATGTTCAAAAGATTCAAATTGTTTATACAAAATATCCATATCAAAAGAACACACGAAAATGAGCGCATTATGCCCGGGAGCATACTCCGAGATTTCTTTCTTATGACTCGACGCTCCTCGATTCAATCGCACGATCACTATCTCACTTTCGCACTGCGTACGTAAAACAATACGCCTAAGAATTTTCTTATGCTTAGTGGTTCTATACAAATCCATTCCTCGCCTACTAACACTTATGCAATTTAATAATCTGCACTTTCGAATCATTTGGATGATCAATATAAATATTATATATACTTTGTTATATATACAATAAATTATAGTTCATTGATCATCCCATAAATACATTTTCATAACTTGGAATACTACACCAAATCAATTCAAATATGCTCACAAATTCAATTTAGTTCGACATTCAATTCAATTCAAAATCAATTAAGTT